>CM021103.1:613962739-614562739 GCA_007115665.2 Sequoiadendron giganteum | reverse complement strand
TTTTCCCCTCAATATTAGTTGATTAAAATCAATTATTTAAGCTAGTTAATTTGCCTAATCCAAATCATGCTTAGTGAAGATAAATCTTGCTCAAGGTTTAAGATTGTATGTGTGTCCAAAAGAGGACTTTCGCATGTACATATTTGCATTCTTGCAAGTCTCTCCATAAAGTTGTCTCATCAAATCTTGTTCATCTATCTAGTCTAGAAAATACTAGCCTTCCACAAAACTTCAAAAATAGTAATTTTGGATTGCTAAAAGAGTCGATTTTTATCCTCACCCTTCATCTTTCTCCAAGAATTTCCCCACCATCTAAATCCCTTGGATCATAGAATTTCTCATGTGCAACAATTACAAGGTGACACTTGGAAGCTTCCCATGGTTCTAATTCTCTCAAGAAATCTCCTTCATTGATCTCTCAAATTAATCCTAACCCTTGATCCTACAATCCTCAAGTTTATAAGTAGCTCATCATATGAGCTATTTTCATAAAAAGAATTTGGAACACAATGCCATGCTATCAAATTGAAAACCAACATACTTTCTCCATAACACATCAATTTATCTTGAGCACATCCAAATTTTGTGTGCAAAAAGAAACTTGTTGGTGAGGGAATGGTTGTGGGGTTTAAATTGATAATTTCAAGCTTCATAATTATGTTCTATGTTTGTTTGTTTATATTTTAGTAAATTATTTTTCTTATTTATCTTACTCCTCACTTTTTGTGGATCAAATAGACTTGAAACCATTTCCACCCATTTTTATTTGATACTGTAGTGTAGAAAATTGTACTCCCTTCTTGGAGATGGTATAATTTCACACTTAATTTGGAGCCATTTTAGTGCCCTTGCATTCATGACCCTTTAATTTATCATTAATAGGCCCCTAAGACCCTTTATTTTGGATCCCAAGGCTTATTTCGATTGAAATCTTGACAAAATCAACAAAGGCATTCAATTTTCTAACATCCCAAAATTTTCTCACCCCGGAAAACTAGGGTGGGAATCATACACCACCTTGGGCATATGAGTCCCCCTAGGTGGGACCCATATGCCACAAGTGGCGTATGAGTCTCGTGTGGACCCCTTTTAGGGTTTGAGTGAGAAATTAAGGTTTTTAATTCAAACTTTTTGTTGATGTCGGTATTTGGGATCTAATAAATGGTAAAATAGATGAAGTGCCTATATAAACAAGGTCTCAAATCATCATTATCATCTAGAAAAAGCAATTCAAGATCTAAGCATTTAAGAGAAAGTAGCAAGCAAATTTGAAGTCTTGGAGCAGCATTATAGTTTTTTTGCAGCTCTTCAAGCTCACTTTCATTCGAGATCTAACATTGTCAAGGATTGATGATGGTTGCCTATGATGAATCATGATGGATTCTAGGTTGGGGAGATGCAACTAACCATCAAGTCAAGCCTAATGACTTGTTTTCTAAGTGATTCCATCCTCCATTATCGTTTTAATTTCTACCTAAATGAAGGTACACACATTATTATAGCTTATTAGGGTGATTAGAGATCCCCCAAAGTGAGTCATCATCTTTATATTTCATTCTTGCATCTTATTCTAGCACATTCGAATAGGGTTTTATGGATTTTTAGATTTCCTAATCTTAGATGTCTTTAAAATTAGGGCTTGCACTCATATTTACTTTCAAGATTTATTATTTTTATCAAGTTTTAACTACCAAACTAGGGGTTTGACCAAGGAAAACCCCCCATAAGCAAATCAATACAATATTCTATTTTGTAGGTCTTTTTAGAGGGTTCAGATCCGAAAATCATGTATGGAAGGAAGAGTATAGATAGAAGAACAAATTCAAATCTTGACTTATTGAAAAAATCAGAACATGATTGATATGCCACTTGTGGCGTATAAGTCCTGGTATAGCACTTTTTTCAAATTTCAGAGGATTCTGACTTGTCATTGTGGAATTCCATTTTTTTCCCAAAAACCCTAAACTGGGACTAAATCTCCCCTACTGGCATATGAGTCCCAACGTGCATTAAAAGTTAGCATTTTTGATATTTTAGACCTCAATTCAAGCCTTTTCAGTTTCCAAGTGCACCTCATGTCCTCTCTTAGACTATTATTCTGATTTTCAGCTTCATAATCTAGGTCATGTAGTTAGGTTTTACATATCATTTACATTCCTAGTCTTTTCGAGCCCTTTCTTGGTGGTGAACCCCCTTAGTATCTTTAATCATACCCTAGGACACCTTATTGTAGATCTATTTCCCTTATTCCATCCTTGGATTGAGATCTCTAAGGTTTCCTTGAATAAAACTTGAAGGAAATATGTGAAAAGGTCCTAAACCCTAGTTCTATCTTCCAAAAAGATTAGAGCTCCTCACCTATTTTTCTAGGTTTCATTTTGGGAAACCCAGCCTTTAGAACACCTTTTTCTGATTTTGAGTGCATCAGAGTCCTAGATCTAGCTTACACTAACTTTGCATTAGGTCTTGCATTAGTTAATTTGCATCTAGGGTTTCTAAATATTGCATTAGTGAAATTGCATATAGGTTGAATTTTTGCGTCTTGCATCATTGAAATTAAATTGAAACCTATAATTGCACTTAGTCTAGACATCATACAAACCAGAAAACCTAACATTCACTCAGAATTTTGTGAAATTTGTGCAAAAACCTTAATCTGAGACTCATACACCCCCTGGGTGATTTAGTCCCAGTACAGGTTGTTTTCCCTAATTTATGGGTATTGTGTTGATTGTTTATTAGCATTTGAATCCATAAAAAACCCTAACTAGGACTCATATGCCCCTCTGGGCGATTTAGTCCCATGTTAGATCTTAAACTGCATTTTACAATATTAAAAACCTTGCTTTTTGTGCTTTTGTTTGCTATTGTTAGATTTATGTTTCAGTTTACTGAGTTTTTGTTTCATGCATTTCATTAGATATAGCTTAATTTATATTCATTTCAATTGTGGATAAAATTACATTATTGTACTTTTCAATCCTAGCATTAGTTCATAGTTCAATTAGATTAGATTACATTTGGCATTCATTAGAAAATAAAACCAAAAATACCTATAAATCAATGAACCACTTGGAGAAAGCATAGTTATTTGAGTATGCCAAATCTCTTTTTCCAAGTTAACCTAAGCCTCAAGCGATTTAGTAGTGATGACTTTCACATGTTAGATGAATCCCTTAAGGATTTCATCTCACAAGTTTCATCCACTAAGGCTCGCTACAACAAACTGAAACAAAGAGAATTTAATGTCATCCAACCTCAACTCATCCTTTACCCACCTTCACACACACCTCAAACTCAAAACAAACCCGTTTTCACCCTTGAACCACCTAGGAACAATGTTTTGCAACAATTAAGTTATAATACCATTGCTCATACATATAACACTAGAAACAATCCACAACCAAAACAACCAACTCAAACATCCTTACCTTTGCCTAACCTCGTCTTGCCTAGTGCTCCTCATTTGCCTTTGAATAGTGGGAAGGAGTATGATCTTTTTGAACAACTTAAGAATACTCCTACAAAGATATCCCTATGGGACCTAATTCAAAATTCACCTAATTATCATACTATGCTTCAAATTGTCCTACAACAAGTTGTGGTTCCCTCTAGTACAAATGCAAGTGATGTGGCAACTCTAATTCAAGGAATGAATGTGGTTAACATAGACATTACTTTTCATCAACATGAGCTACCTTTTTTGGAAATGAGAAAGAAAAATGATTCCTTCATGATAATAGCTATCTATAATAGGTTTGGAATAAAAAGAACCCTTGTTGACAATTGTGTTGCCCTTAATGTGTGTAGTCTGATCCTTTTGGATAGACTGGGCTTGGATAAATCAATAATTGAACCTGAATCCTTATCGATTCGAGGATTTGAAAATGTAGGAAAACAACTGCTTGGTGTGATCACTTTGCCTATTATAGTTGGAAAGACTACATTACAAACTCCTATTCATGCCATGCCTAATAATCTTTCATACATTCTTCTTTTAGGAAGACCTTGGATTCATGAGATGCATGCAATGCCTTCAACTCTTCATTGTATCATGAATTATGTCTATAAAAATAAAGTGTACCAAGCTGAAATAGACCCTGAGCCTAAAAGTTGCTTACAAGTTGAAAAATGAATGGCAAGTCCTCTAAACACATTAATTCCAACATCGAACATAGAACCCATGAAAGAAGAGAAACAAGAGGTGAAAAAAGTGTTGAAGTTATTGGAAGATGATTGGGGTTCCTTAGACTTCACACCTTCGTTTATGGGAGAATACACAATCACAACAAAAGAAACTGAAAAACAAAAGCAACCAATGGTAATGTCAACACATAATTTGGAAGATAAATCACAAGCATATAGCCCATCTACTCTAGAAGAGGACACAAGTTATACAACAAAATTTGATGAGATAGATTATCAACAACCACCAAACCTGAAAGTAATGGAGAAACTTTATGGGAGAGGTTATGAGCTTATGAAAAAACTTGGTTATAGTGGAAAAGGATGTGGAAAGAAAGAGCAAGACATCCATGTTCCTATAGAGCCTAACACACAAGAAACAAAAAGTGGTTTGAGATATTGTCCTTCTAAGATAACGCAAGAAAAGAAAAGACCTTCATTAAACATCAACACCATAATGTGTAGCCCTAAAAAACTCTCACCTTGAAGCATCCTGAATTGATTGATACAACTTGTGAAGCATCATTGGAATACTTTGAAGACAATAAAGCCTTGAAAGAAATGTTATGAGTTTATGACAAGCCACTTCCTCCTCAAAAATAAATGGGTTAGATGTGTTATGATTAGTTCTAAGCAAGAAGAAGGAGAAAAGGAAAGTAAGGTGATTGATAAAGACAAAGAAGAATACAATCTTGAATTCTTGAAACAAACAACACTTTCTTTGGGAGATACAATTAACATATTGATGGATATCACTAATGAGGAAAAAGTGATTGAGATAGTAAAGTTCCTTGACGAAGATGAACAAGAAGACCATGCAACTTTACTTCATGACTTTCCCAAACATTTTCCTTGGACTTATTCGGATATGTTGGGAATTGATGCTAAGATAGTGACACACGACATAGTCCTTGAAGAAAATGCTAAACCAGTTAGACAAAACATACGAAAGATGAATCCTAAGATAGCCTTATTAGTTAAGGATGAGATTGAGAAACTTCTCGAAGCTGGTTTTATATGACCTATAGATTATTCTCCTTGGATCTTGAACATCGTTGCATTCGTGAAACTCGATAATCGTATTAGGATGTGTACAGGCTTTCATGATTTAAATAAAGCATCTTTAAAAGATGATTTTCCCCTTCCTAATATTGACATGATAGTGGAATCGACTGTGGGACATGCTTTGTTGTCATTCATGGATGGATTTTCTAGATATAATCAAATCTTTATCAACCCTCAAGATCAATACAAAACAACATTTACTATAGCTTGGGAAACATTTTGTTGGTTAGTCATGCCTTTTGGATTGAAGAACGCAGGCGCAACATATCAATGAGTTATGACAGTGATATTTCATGATTACATACATAAGATTTTGGAAGATTATGTTGATGATATTCTATCCAAATATTTAACCTGACAAGGCAATGTGAATATTCTTCAAAAAATATTTGAGCGAATGCAAAAATATAACATGCAATTAAACCTGAAAAAGTGTCTTTATTGTAGATAGTGGTAGGTTTTATAGTATCTCACAAAGGAATTGAGGTGGGCACAAAGAAAATTGATGCTATAGTTAACATGCCACCTCCTAGAAACATTTCTCAATTGCAAACTTTACAAGGTTGAATTCAGGCTATCCATCATTTTGTAGCATCCCTAGCGGACCGAACATTACCGCTTACACATATTTTTAAGAAGGAGGTTCAATTTAATTGGAATAAGGATTATAAATAGGCTTTTGAGAGTTTGAAAGATTACCTTGCTACTCCACTTTTTTTACAACCTACTATGTAAGAAAAATTGTTCATCCTTTATACAAAAACATCGGCCCATGCTCTCGTAGCATTGTTCACTCAACAAGATGAAAATGGTAAAGAAAACCTTGTTTATTACATTAGTCGAACTCTGATTGATTATGAAACACGATACACAATGATAGAAAAATAATGTTTGGCTCTTTTATTTGCCACTAGTAAATTGAGAACTAAGAATTGATTATAGAATGTTGAAATACATGTCATGACGAAATTCAATCCTTTAAAATATATTTTCGCTAAAGCATATTCATCAAGACACCTAGCTAAGTGGGTTTTGTTGTTAAATAAGTTTGACCTTAAATTTATCTCGCAAAAGGAAATTAAAGGACAAGCCTTGACTGACCAATTAGTTGATGCTCCCTCTCCCCTTGCATTACCTAATAATGATTCATTCCTTGATGATAATGTGTTGACGATTGAACCTGATATATTGGAGTTATACTTTGATGACTCGAGGTGTAGAATAGGATATGGCACGGGGGTTATAATAGTCCCACCTGAAGGAGAGCCTATTCCCTTGTCTTATTTCTTAAACTTCATATGCACAAACAACACAGCAAAGTATGAAGCATTAATTGTTGGATTACGTGTTGTTTTAACTCTGGGAGCCCGAGACATAAGGATATTCGGTGATTCACAATTATTCATTAAGCAAATAAATGAAACGTATTAGTAAAAACATGAAAAATTATCAAAATACAAGGATCTCACAATGACTCTATTAGAAATATTTGATTCATTTACCATTGATAACATCACACGTAAAGATAATCAACATGCAGATGCAATGGCGAGTGCGGCTTCCCTTATATCTCCTCAAGATCCTTCAAAATATTTCACATTCATTATCCATACAATTATGAAACCATCAATAGGATCTAAAGTTGAAGAAGTGTTATCAAACACCCTAGAAAGCTCTAGTGAATGATACACATCGATATTTATTTATTTAAAAGAAGGTACCTTTCATGAGCTGAAAACTAAGAATATTCAAGCCCGCCTTTGAAAAATCACATCTAGATATATAATCCTTCCCAACATATTGTATAGAAGGTCATTTGATGGTATTTTACTTAGATGCCTTAAAAAATTTGAAATCCCCATAGCACTCATGGAAGCTCATGTAGGTGCTTGTGGAGTCCATTTTGGAGGAAGATCATTAGCTCAAAAGTTAATCCGCATAGGATACTATTGGAGGAATATGGAGCAAGATTGCTTTGAATGCATTAAGAAATGTCAAAAAGGTCAAGAGCATAGAAATTTGATTCACGCTCCAGCTTCTGAACTTCGTGCCCAAGTGCCTATTTGGCCATTTTTTAGTAATGGGGTTTGGATCTTATTGGAAAAATCTCACCACCTTCCTCCGTCAGACATACATTCATAATTTCCACAACAAACTATTTCACAAAATGGGTAGAAGTCATTCCCCTTCGTTCAACAATTGCTGATGTAATATGTCATTTCATATTGGAACACATTATTGCTTGCTTTGTACTTCCTTCCACATTAGTTTCAGACAATGGGACACCATTTAAGAATAATGACATGAAGACCTTCTTAGAGACATTTAACATCCAACATCGTTTTTCAACACCCTACTACTCGCAATCTAATGGTCAAGTTGAATCAACTAATAAGACTCTTGTGCAAATATTAAGGAAGATAGTAAGTAAACATAATAAGGATTGGCACATGCAGATGACATATGCATTATGGGCTTATCGTACTAGTATTAGAAAATCAACCAAAAATACTCCTTATAACCTTGTCTCTGGTGTCGAGACAATAATACCCTTGGAGTTAGAGATTGCTTCATTTAGAATTTCTCTTCAAGGACTTATTGACGACACTACTTATAAAGAAAAATGATTGCATCAACTTGAAATGCTTGACCAACAACACATTAATGATCTTGAGCATCTCCAAGCTTACTCTAGAAGAATGCAACGTAGTTAAAATGATAACATCATCCCTCATATATTTACTAAAGGTGATATGGTGTTATTTTAATATCAACGTAACATTAATTCTGCTCGACTGAAAAAGGAAATTTCAGTCCTAATTGGTTAGTACCATATATAATTGATGAAATTTATGGTTTTGGAGCATACACGTTAACATAAATGGATGGTACACCTCTTAAAGAACCCATTAATGCCACATATTTGCATTGGTATTATGTCTAATCTTCTTGAATAGTATGAATGATAAAGCAGTGGTGTTAGAGTTAGTGGATGACATTCTATGTTCTCTTGCATTGCTTTGTTCTTGATAAACAATCATTTGTGTGTCTTGAATACTAAAGTAATTATTTAAGTTAATTTTACATGGTTACTTTAGGTTTCATGCTATTCAAGTTAATCTTGTGTGTTGTGTTATATTAGATCCTTATATGCATTTAATGTTCTTTAATTAGATCATAGGTGCATTTAATTTAGCATAACATACTTAATCATAATGTTGCATCTAAGAGAAAACTAAAATAGTTTTAACTAGATCACATAAAACATTTTAGATCATGGAGACATTTATTAAATAGTCTTACAAAGATTATTTGATAAATCACATTGTCATTTAACTTAAACACATAAGCATGAACAATCAACCATAAATGATTATATATATCATCAAAAAAAATTAGTACATGTCATAAAATATACAATGCTAGTGGCTACCAAATCCCTTGGGACCTAGTGATCGCATCCATCGAGAGACGGTAGTATGCAACTGTGAACTTTAATAAGAGAATCTAGTGCATACTGTATGCCCCCTACTCATCCAACAATTGTGGCCTCCTATCTAATGACCTCTAGGCACTCTCGCTCTATGTGGTCCCTATCTGCTTGTAGCTTGGCAACCTCTACATGAAGTCTTTCAACCTTTATCGGATCTCGAGATGACCGAAGCTCCTCATAAGCAGCGTGCAGAGCTGACAGATCACCCTCGGCTTGATCAACGCACCTAGTAGCACCCTCGTATGCTCCTCTTAGCCTCATAAAAGGCTCAAACAACTCTAGATGTTGCTCCATGATAGGTGGGGGCATGTAGTCTTTGATGATAGCCTCATCTTTGAGTTAAGGAGGTACTATCTCTACGGTTGTGTATCGGTAGAGATCATGCAACTCTCTCACAAACCCTGCAAGATAGAAATCATAAAGCTAATCATTACCCATCATGATATATATATATATCTATAAATTAAAATTATGAACATAAGCATAATCATAAAAACATAAGCATACTCATAAATAATATATCATCACCTAGATCTTTGGTTGGCTATGTAAAAACACCCTCATCCTGCGTAGGAGGCATAGAATATGTGCTAGCCTCTCCATGCTCATAGGTGTTGGCATATGTCATGATTGTTGACTGTGATCTAATAACATGGGTGGGAGCTGAATCTCTCCACTCATGGGTGATTGGACCCTCATTTTTTGTGTCACTATCATCACTCATCAGTTGGCCCTTAGCCTCCTCATCCTCCTCGTCCTCATCATCCTCCTCCCCCTCCTCATAGTCTGATTCTACCTCCTCATCATATTCCTCCTCTACCTCATCCACAAATAAGTTTACTACCCTAATCCCTATCTCCTCACCTATCTCCTCCTCCTCATCCCTCTGATTTGGAAGAGGCCCTGCAAAGCTTATAGGTTGATCCATAGAAAATACTAAAGCTAGTCGTGATGCAGCCCACCACTCCTCATATGCATCTATAGAATCGATGTCATTAGCATCAGAGACTAGGGGCATGTCGAGATCTGAGTCATCTAATTCATTGTATACAACATAATCCACTGTCTGTCATCTCATATCTCCTGGCATCTAAGCGCTCCACACCAATCACCTTTAAAATGGTCGTGCTACTACTGACACCTGTACCTATCTGAACTGTCTCATGATATGATCATAGTAGAGTTGTCTTACTATGTAATCATGCAGCCCTAGTAAAAACCTATCCCTCTACATCCTCCTCAACTGTCGGGTCTCATCTGGCCACTGTGGTATCAATTGGTAGGGTCTCCACAAGATCTCCTCCTAATCTAGTAGGTCAAATCTAATTCTCTAGAAATGTAAATCTCCATACTACCACACCTATCTCGGTGGATAATTGAAAGAGTGTGGATATCCTAGGGTGCATACAGACAAAAATATTATCGACCTAATGCTTGTGATATGCTATAGGCACCAAGCTTGTAGAAGTTTACAATGTACCATGCTCTCAACCTCACGGTATGCGAACCATCCTAAATCATAGTACAAATGTGCAAGCATGCTATGACCCCATGCATACATGGTCTTGTGATGCTCCATCTCCCATGTCATGTGAACTAGGCCCCCATCCAGGTGTGCTCCCTGACCATCTAGGACTAGTACTAGTGCTACGGTGAAGATCATAATCCATCTAAGTGGTGATCATGCATAGAGTAGCCATTGTAGCTCAATACATGGCCCCACAATCTCATCTCGAACTGGTCCTCCAAGAAAATACTATACATCTACCTGTATGTATGGTATTCTATGAAATGGACAGTCTTGCCTCGAATGGGAACTTGAAGAATGCAATGCACATCCTCAAGAGTGATCGTCATCTCATCGATCGGTAGATGAAAGGTGCAGGTGTATGCATCCCATCTCTTTGTTAATGCTATTAGCATGGCATCATGGTATCTCATACAAGGCATCAGATACGCCCAATATAATTGAGTAGCCCATAAATTTTGTGTATCCTCCTCTTATAGTGTTACGACCTAGTCTCGTAATTGATAGAATAATTTTCTACCGAGGTGCTGTCGTGATCAAGGAGTAATTTAACAAAAAAGCAAAAAAATCTCCTATAAATATTCTAAAATCTTAAATCTATGCATCAACAGTAAAAAGGTGTGCTAAATTTGCTCTAGGGTACTTTTCTAAGGGTCCTAGACACTTTATTCCCTTTTTGGGACACCTTGCGAAGAAATGAGACACTTTGCGAAAAAGTGAGACAGTTTGCGAAAAAAAAGGGACGCTTTGCGAATTTTTCTTCCAAGGTCCTAAATCTATCTAGAAATGCATAAAACATAAGACAAATGCGTAAAAAACAAAGCTAAGGTAGAGAAGAATCCACTCACCGAATGTTGAAGGTCACCTCGCGCTACCTCCTCATGTAGGCTATCAAATCTCAGGGGCATGTATGCTCGTACACTGGACATTATCACTCACTATCAACCAAAATCAAGCTACAAAAAGGTAAAAGAAAAAATAATTAGAACTTACTTTACTTTCTACTCATATATATGTTCACATTAAGTCATTTGCATATTAGGGTTAAAAGTGCTTTTTCATTCAAATTAGCATATTGGGGGCTAGAGAACTCCGTTTTTTATGATGTCTATTATGTTGGATTCATGATTCTGCTCCATTTCTTATTAATATTCTATCACTATGTGGTTTGGTACTTGGAAATACCCTATGATATGACTCATTAAATTTGATGTGGTTAGATTGCTACCTTGATTCCACCTCCGTAAAGCACGCAGAATCAATAGGGGCATACATCTACCCTTGAATTTGATTTCATAAAGAAGATAGATAAGAGGATTTTTAAATGCCTAATGAATTGGTTTTGCAAGATGTGGTTCCTAACATTATGGTTTTGCAAATAGCTATAGTGGGGGCTCCATTCTCTTATGCTCACAAATGAATCCATATGAGTGTCCTTTTATGAAATGAAGTTTACTGTTTGAATTCCTTTAGCTTGCATATGCACATAGAGTCATATGGGTGCTAAAGTGGGGGTTAAATGTAGTGTATAAAATTGTACTCCCATCTTGGAGATGGTACAATCTCACACTTAATTTGGACTCATTTTAGTACCCTTGCATTCATGACCCTTTAATTTATCATTAATAGGCCCCTAAGACCCTTTATTTTGAATCCCAAGGCTTATTTCGTCTGAAATCTTGACAAAATCAACAAAGGCATTCAATTTTCTAACATCTCGATATTTTCTCACCCCAGAAAACTAGGATGGGACTCATACGCGACCTTGGGCATATGAGTCCCCCTAGATGGGACCCATACACCATAAGTGGCATATGAGTCCTGTGTGGCCCCTTTTTAGGGTTTTAGCAAAACTTAAGGTTTTAATTCAAAATTTTGGTTGATGTTGGCATTTGGGATCTAATAAATGGTAAATTAGATGAAGTGCCTATATAAACAAGGTCTCAAATCATTATTATCATCTAGAAAAATCAATTCAAGATCTAAGCATTCACGAGCACTCAAGCATACTTTCACAAGAGCATTCAAGAGCAAGTAGCAAGCAAAGTTAAAGTCTTGGAGTAGCATTATAGTGTTTTTGTAGGTCTTCAATCTCACTTTCATTCAAGATCTAACATTTTCAATGATTGATGATGGTTTCTTATGGTGAATCATGATGGATCCTAGGTTGGGGAGATGCAACTAGCCATCAAGCCAAGCCTAATGACTTGTTTCCTAAGTGATTACATCCTCCATTATCATTCTACTTTCTACCTAAAGGAAGATACACACATTAGTATGGCTTATTAGGGTGATTAGAGATCTCCCAAAGTGAGTCATCATCTTTATATTTTATTATTGCATCTTATTCTAGCACATTATAATAGGGTTTTATGGCATTTTAGATTTCTTAATCTAGATGCACTTAAGATTAGGGCTTGCACTCATATTTACTTTCAAAATCTATTATTTATATCAAGGTTGACCTACCAAACCAGGGGTTTGACTGAGGAAAATCCCCCATAACCAAATCAATACAATATTTTATTTTGGTCTTTTTAGCAAGTTCAAATCCAGAAATCAGATTTGGAAGGAAGAGCAGAGATAGAAGAACGGATTCAGATCTTGGAATTCTGAAAAAGAAGAATGGGACTGATACACCACTTGTGGCATATGAGTCTTGGTATAGCACTTTTTCTTGATTACAGAGCATTCAAACTTGTCATTGTGGAATTCTAGTTTCTGCCTAGAAACCCTAATCTGGGATTAAATCACCCCTACTAGCTTATGAGTTCCAGTGTGTATTAAAAGTTAGCATTTCTAGGATTTTAGACCTTAATTCAAGCCTCTTCAATTTCTAGGTGCACCTTTTTCCTTTCTCAGTCTATTATTCTAACTTTTTAGTATCATAATCTAGGTCATCTAGTTAGGTTTTGCATATCATTTACATTCCTAGTCTTTCCAAGCCCTTGCTTGGTGGTGAACCCCCTTATTATCTTTAATCATTCCCTAGGGCACCTTATTGCATATCTCTTTCCCTTATTCCATCCTTGGATTGAGATCTCTAAGGTTTCCTTGAATGAAACTTGAAGGAAATAGGTGGAAAGGTCTTAAACCCTAGTTTTATCTTCCAAAAATATTAGAGCTCCTCCCCTATTTCACTAGGTTTCAGATGCCATTAGCCTTCTCTATAAATTTGAGCTTTATGAAATAAAAGGAAATATACACCTTTTTGCATGCCACATATCTAGTAATCCAGTTAGTGGATTTATCTTTTTCTTATTTTATCACAAAAAAATAATACAAGGATTATGTATTGCTTGCCTACCCTTTTCCCATGTTTGCTGACATAAAATCCCATTGAAAACCTATAAATAGAACCTTTCCCCTCACATTTAAAGATCTAAATATTGTAATACTTGTATGCTACCAATTTCACATTATCCCTTACTTTCACTTTGGAGCTATTAAAACTAAGGGATCTATTAGTCTTGCTAGAGCTTGAAGCCTATTGGTACTCTTCCATAATTGTGCATTTCATGCTTTTAAGTATTTCCCTGAATTCTTATTTTTGGCCCATCATAAATTAACAATTCTAGAACTCAAAAATGGGCCACCTTGATCAATTTTTGTTCAATTTTATGCTTTACACCCATCTGAATCTTTGTATTGTTCTCATGTATCAAAACTTCCATGTTTTAAGGGACTTTTTCTCAGTTTCTATGTGCTAGGAAAAGTGAAAATTTTCTACTCAACTCTTGCAAATTGCTTCTTGACCTCTAATTTCTACCCTTTGTAGAAATTTGGAACCTTGTGCAACTTAGCTCTTGCAAATTTCCTTTTGACCTCTACTTTCTACCTATTTCTTGATTCCTAAAATTTAAACCCCACTTGAAACTTCGTATTTTTTACAAACTAATTCTCAAGTTTTACTTTTTGACAGCTTGTCTTTGCAAACTTTTGACCCCTTCTTTTAAATTGCTTCTTGGCTTTACCATTCAACCATGCACATACCATACAAACTTTTGGTCCTTCCTTGAAATTAGAAGTTTCATTCCAAGTTCCAATCCTTGTCAATTTATATTATGGACTTCTTAACCTTTTGTGCAATTTAAATCTTAATTGTAAGTACACCTTAGAGTTCCATCACTTATATAGGGTTTCTAACCTACACCCTTGCACATCCTAGTATGCTACCAATGACCTTAAATGAAAGAAATGAAGATTTTTAAATGTACAAATCAAGTTGTACCATTAGACAAATGAGATTTGGAAGGAGAAGGGGCTCACAATGCAAGAAAGGAATCCCTAATCCTTGATTTGTCCTTATGCGGGGGAATGGTTCATTCAAGGAAACCTAGAATCCCAAATTGGATTGACTATCAACACAAAGGTGAGTCAATTCTCAACAAGGGATACCTAGGAAGATTCCTTACGCTTTGAAGGGTTCACCACCAATCAAAAGCTTGGAGAAGACAACTTGATATTCAACTCATAAAACCTAACAATGCAAGCCAAATAATGAGTGCAAATGACAAAATTAAGTAACAGCAAGTTAGGATGTGTGTACTTCGGAAGTCTAGAAATGTGATAAGGATTTTGGAAATGCAAATTTTTTTTCAAAATATGCTAGGGAGGACAAAGATTCCCTTACTATTGTTTTAGTCTTGCTGTTTTTTTTCGAGGTAGATGCGAAATCTTCAGATGTCGAAATAGAATCTGAAAGAATCTATGTAAAATACTACTTGGAGGACTAAGATGCCCTTACTACCGACTTAGTCCTGATATAAATTTCTACAACTTCAAAATATGATCTTAAGGTTCAATTTCTACACTTCCTTCTTCTCATATCTTAGGTCCTGAAACCTCCAAATATGGCCTATAGGTGACTTTTTGTGAAGATGACAACTTTGCAATGCAAATTTGCACTTCAAATGATGTTCAACCAAAATTTGCAAACACAAACACACACGAGAGGAAAGACTTGTTGATTATTATTAAATGGGGGTTTGCCTTGGTCAAACCCCTTGTTGGTAATTAAACTTTGGAATGAAATAGAATAATGAAGGGAAATGATGAATGAACAAAGTGTTATGTTGCAACTCACCAAACCCTTGTTATGAAATCTACAAACTTGTGTGAAGTGGCTAGCTTGAATGTAGATCTTGACTTGAGTAAATACTTGATAGATCTTGTCTAGAATTTCTTTCTTGAATCAAAACCCTACATCACAAATGTTAGCTCAAAAACACACATGATGCAAGAATATCTTTGACATGATGCTTGAATCTTGATGATAGCTCCAAATGTTTGATGAATTTCTCTTGAATCCTCTTGTGAACTCAAATATGCTATTAGGATGAATACTTTAATGCTTGTTAGGAGAAAATGAGTGGAAGAACCTTGTATTTATACTTATCCATGTTTAATATTCCAAAATTACACCACAACAATCCAACATATGAATTCATTAATTAAAGGAGGCTAAATCCTGCCAAGATTTGAAATTAAATCTCAAAAATAACTTGAGTGGGACTAAGATGCCCTAAGTGGCGTCTTAGTCTCGAGGCTTGAAACTCGGGGCACAAACTCCAAAAAGGGGCCTTTTAAGGTGCCTTTAAAATCAGGGTCCCAAGACCTTTAGGGGACAAAGACACCCTAGGTAGCATCTTAGTCTCGGTCCAAAAATCAGGGACACACAACCAGAATCATTAAATATCATTTATTCTTTGATGTTTTTCAGGATTAGCCATAAAAATATATAATTTATTAGGCTTGTGGATGCAAAATAGGACCAATTAAGACATAAATAAAGCAAGGCGGGCCTAAAAAAGTGCTAAAATGCAAGGGTATGCATTTTCCTACACTACATTTAGCCCCCGCTTTAGTGAGAAGATGAACTTTCTTCAAGCTCACACTAAAGTAACCAACCACACAATCAAGAGGGATTCAAATGTATGAATACTAGTAAGATAGGATGACAATAACCAAGAGGATGGCCAATCCCACAAGATCAAGATCCTATGAAAAAACAACATAGGCACAAAGGAACACACTTGCGGATGATATATTAATCCATAACTAGATTGTCAGCATACACCATAAAAGATAGAAAAAGGAAAAACAAAAATGTTATTAGTAAAGCTTCGACAGGTCGTCCAACGTGTTGTGGACAAGTTCTAGGTTGTTTGTCCAAAAAGGGTTTACAAGTGAAATGTGTTGTCCACTATGCAAATAAAAACACCCGCTCACAAAGGCTAGTGAGGCTATTTGTCCACTAGTTTAGCCCCAAGAAATCCATACCAAAGTCATACCCCCATGACTATGATAAGGACAAAAAGAAAAATGCATTCTCACAAGGGCTAGTGAAGCTAGTTGTTCACTAGGTGAGCCCCAAGGAACCATATAAAAGCCATACCTCCATGACTTTAATAAGGTACAAAAATGCATGCTCACAAGGGCTAGTGAAGCTAGTTGCTCACTAGGTGAGCCCCAAGGAACCATATCAAATCCATACCTCCATGACTTTAATAAGGTACAAAGATGCAACATAGTAAGAAAGAGGGATATTCAAAGGGATTTTTCTTAGTTCATGTGAGGTCTTAATCTTAGGGGACATTGTTTCTAATGTCTCCAAAAGAGGACCAATTAAAGGATAAAATATTCGCAACTTAGGGAATATAGTCTGTCACTTCACCACTAAGAGGAATGTTATATGCTAAGATGGAACAAGCTCTCGAAGGACATTACTCCCAATGTCACCACAAAGAAAAAAAAACATTGCATGAAATAAGAAAATCACATTAAGGAACATGGAAAAAAATGCAAATGAAATCATGCCAAAATAATGCAAATGTATGCCCCCGCTTTAAAGAAATTTCTAAACACCATGCTGTGAGAAATTACTTTAAAGTAGAAAAACATGGAAAAGTAAAAGGAAAAGAGAGGGTTGCCCCCCAGAAAAATATAAGGGATCTATGGATGCGGGGTCAGTATCTGTCTTTGTTGCAATGATATTAGAGAGCTTAGAACTACCATCATTCCCCAAATACAAATAGAACTAGAAGAATGAAACAAAGAGAGCAAAAACAAAGAAAAACCTTTTGGGTCAACATGGAAGATACATAGGGTGTCTCGACACCTTGCGTCATCCCCAAAAGGAAAACACAAGACAAAAATGCAAATGAAAGGTAAAGGAAAGATATAAAATCTTTTGGGTCAACATGGAAGAGACATAGGGTGTCTCGACGCCTTGCGTTATCTCCAAAAGGAAAACACAAAACAAAAATACAAATGAAAGGTAAATACCGATGAAAAGACAAAGGCTTACGACATATAGAAGAATGAAGGTACAAATAGAGGAATGCACAAAGAGAGAGAGAACATCAAACAAAACACCATGGGGGATCACATCACACACATGCAATCACACTAAAGAAAATGAATTAATACAAAAGACTAGTAAGGCACAAGTGAGTCAACCTAAAGTAGGTCATCCGCCTCCCAATCTCAGTCTGTATAAGTGGAAGGTCGACAATGAACCAAAGGGACAATGAAAAATGCATTACTAGGACAAGGCTATCTACTTATTGTCCCCACTGAGTGCAAGACAAGAATGAGTCGAGATAGGTGATGGGAAAGATCATGTAATAGTCAAAATAGAATGTTCTACAACTATTACATGACAAGGGGTGGAAAAGGATATGCTATGCAATCACTTGATGGAAATCATTGCCATCGAAATGAAAGTTTTCCAATACTAATTTGAATGCATGACACTCATCGGTATTGTGTCCAAGAGTTTTGTGGTATCGACAATGTGGAACTTTTGCATCTTTAGGATATAGTATGAGCCTATCTTTCATTGTTGGTAATGTTATTAGTTCTTTGTTCAAAAGAAATTGTAGTTTTCTTTCACTTTCAAGTGGAAGACAAGGAAACTTTAGTTTTTGTAGCTTGTAGGGCCTCTTGCACTTGCTAGATTCACAAATTTCTCAAGTTGAAGGTTTAAGAGGAGGACCTAAGGTGATCCTATCATCCTTTTCATTGTTGTGAATCATTGCTTGTTCTTTAGGAAGAAGGACATTCATATCGGGAGGAGAATCTAAGATCAACGTACCATCACTACAAAGCCTTGGGTATTCTTTAGGAGCACTTATGTTGTGAGGGGGATCTTGATATCCTAACCCCTTTTTGTTTTCATTAGTTGGTATTTTCTCTAGAAGTTGATGAATTTCATTTTCACTTGTTGTATCACATCCTTGTTTACTTAATATTGTGAATCCTTTTCCATATGTTTCTTCTAGATTAATTGGAGTGTTTGTTACTTCATTCTCATAAAATGGTTGAGTGTGTGCTTGTTTAGAGGAACTAGGTTCACCTATTGTAGGGAACATAGGTTCAACTTTTGTTTCGATTTCGGGATGTAAGTAACCAAACATCTCAACGGGTGGTATTGTAGGGCATGTTGGTTGTTTCATTAATGGATAAAGGGATGCATTATCTTCAAGGTTGTTAAGGAAATTGTTTAGGAACATATTCATGTTGTCATCATCTTCTCCAATGATGTCAACATCATGAGGAGGACATGCACTAGGAGTTGATTGAGCATGAGTAAGTTCAATTTAGTTAGGTTCATTACCAAATGCACAACTTTACACATCTATCAATATTTCAAGGACATACAAAACTTTCCAAAGCACATATCCATGATGCAAGATTGGACAAATACACTTGAAATGAAAGAAATTGAAATAACAATAATTCTGCAAACTGTAACATAAAAATGAAAGAAGTAAACAGAAGCACAGAAAAGTAATTTCAAATCCTGAAAACTGCAATGTCAAAGTCAATAAGGACTAAGATGTCAGTAAGGGCATCTTAGTCCTATTGATAAAATTTTGAGGTTCCAAAAACTGGAACAGAAAGAAGACAACTCAAGCATGGTTCTGAGCCAAAAACCCACAGAGGGACTAAGACATCAATAAGGGCATTTTTGTCCCAATAGAGGATTTTTGCAGAAAAACAATAGAATCTGAGTTGCTAATAATGTTCCCAGGTTGCCTACTTAGGGACCTGATGTTTAGAAATAGAAAAGTATGCCAATGAATGCAAGAAAAAGTAACTAATGACAAGCAATTGAATGCAATTTTTTTCAATTTTGGATGCAATAACAATGTTCCTAAATGCAATTAGGATGATTGACAATGCACTTTTTATTTTTTCAATAAGATAAGATGATGCAAGAAAGAAAAAATGTAACCTATATGCACTTTCACTAATGAAAATGTGAGAAACCCTAGATGCACTTTCACTAATGCAAGATGCAATGCAAGAATGAATGCAACCTAAGTCTAGGACCTTAGTGAACTCAAAATTAAAAAAATGAATTTCCAAAATGTTGGGTTCACCAAAATGAACTATTGGAAAAATGAGATTTGGAAGGAGAAGGGACTCACAATGCAAGAATGGAATCCCCAATCCTTGATTTGTCCTTATGGGGGGGAATGGTTCATTCAAGAAAACCTAGAATCCCAAATTAGATTGACTATCAACTCAAAGATGAGTCAATTCTCAACAAGGGAGACCTAGGAATATTCCTTAGGCTTTGAAGGGTTCATCACCAAGTAAAATCTTGGAAAAGACAAATTGATATTCAACTCACAAACCTAATAATGCAAGTCAAATAATGAGTGAAAATGATAAAAATAAATAATAGCAAGTTAGGATGTATGTACCTGGGAAGTCTAGAAATTTGATAAGGATTCTGGAAATGAAAAAATGTTGTTAAAATATGCTAGGGAGGACAAAGATTCCCTTATTTTTGTCTTAGTCCTACTGCTATTTTTCTAGGTAGATGCAGAATCTTCAGATGTCGAAACAAAATCTGAAATAATCTCTGCAAAATACCACTTGGAGGACTAAGACGCCCTTACTACCAACTTAGTCCTGATCTAAATTTTTGCAACTTTGAAATATGATCCTGAGGTTCAATGTCTACACTTCCTTCTTATTAGATCTTAGGTTCTGAAACCTTCAGATCTGGCCTGTAGGTGACTTTCTGTGAAGATGACAACTTTGCAATGCAACTTTGCAACTTCACAACTTTGCACTTCAAATGATATTCAACCTAAATCTGCAAAGACAAACACACAAGAGAGGAAAAACTTGTTGACTATTAGTAAATGGAGGTTTTCCTTGGTCAAACCCCTTGTTGGTAATTAAACCTCGAAATGAAATAGAATAATGAAGGGAAATGATGAATGAACAAAGTGCTATGTTGTAACTCACCAAAACCTTGTTATGAAATCTAAAATCTTGTGTGAAGTGGCTAGCTTGAATGTAGATATTGACTTGAGTGAATTCTATATGATCTTTTCTTGAATTGCTTGTTTGAATCAAAACCCTACATCACAAATGTTAGCTCAAAAACAAATATGATGCAATAATATCTTTGGCATGATGCTTGAATCTTGACGATGGCTCCAAATTCTTGATGAATTTCTCTTGAATTCTCTTGTGAACTCAATTATGCTATTAGGATGAATACTTGAATTCTTGTTAGGAGAAAATGAGTGGAAGAACCTTGTATTTATAATTATCCATGCTTAATATCCCTAAATTACACCAAAACAAGCCGACATATGAAATCATTAATTAAAGGAGGCTAAATCCCACCAAGATTTGAGATTAAATCTCAAAAATAACTTGGGGGGGACTAAGATGCCCTGGGTGGTGTCTTAGTCCCGAGGCTTGAAACTCGGGACACATACTCCAAAAAGGATCCTTTTAAGGTTCCTTTAAAATCAGGGTCCCAAGACCTTTGGGGGACAAACATATCCTAGGTGGCATCTTAGTCCCAGTCCAAAAATCAGGGACACACAACCATAATCATTAAATTATCATTTATCCTTTGATGTTTATCGAGATTAGCCATAAAATATATATAATTTATTAGGCTTGTGGATACAAAATAGGACCAATTAAGATATAAATATAGATAAATAAAGCAAGGCATGCCCAAAAAAGTGTGAAAATGCAAGGGTATGCATTTTCCTACACTACACAAACCTAGGTATTGTTGGACCCCTTAACTATGTGGATTTAGATGTGATGCAATCAAGACCAGAGTACCTTGTTAGGCAGCCCAATCTTGCAACCATAACACACAATTAAAGCATAAAATCATAAGGCAACTCAGTTTCATTAGATTTATTAAAAAATCATTTACAATAATATGATTGTTTACATAATAATATTTTCCTCATTCCATCTTCCTAATGTCACTAGGCTTCTCTAGGAACACCCCATTGAAGAGCATTTAATTATACTGAGAGGGGGGTGAATCAATATAACAATAATATTTTAATTTTCAAAAATTAATTAACCATAGCAATAGCACACATGCAAGATCTGGTAATTAAGAACACAAGGTGAACACATGATTTACGTGGAAAACCTTGTGGTAATAAAGCATAAAAAAATATTTCTTATATGTAGATCTTGTAAGCACCAACCCCCAAGAGACACCAATCCCCCGCAATTGAGCACCAACTCAAAAAGAGACACCAATCTATTCTATTGAGATACACCAACCTCCCGATCTCCTTAGTTAGAAGACACCAACCTCATAATGAAAAATACAATAATGTATTTGAAACTTCTTCTTAGATCTACCCTAATTTACCTTCATAAATCTTCTCACTATTTCACCAAAATCCACCTTTATAATTTTCAAAGATCCTTCATAAATTCTACCATAATTCTCTTATGGATTTTCTCGTATGTGTCTCATAATTCTTCTTATGTCTTCAAAAAATTTCACTTATATGCCTTTTAAATTTTCTCCTTATACGAATGATTTTAATGAATTGTTTTCTTTCAAATGCACTCCACAATCTCTTTAAATATCTTCACTAAGGGAGGTGACTTCATAAATCAACAAGTCTTTCCAATTTGGATACAACCTATTTTTTTATAATATGCACCCTTTCACTTCTATTTTGGTTGCTCCAATAGTGGTCGACCCCTATATTTATTTAAATATTTTTATTTTTTTAAAAATCCCAAAAATGGGGTACAACACTCAAGGTGGTTGGCCTCTTAAAAATAATTAATTTGCAATTCTTATTTATTAATGAAGGAGAATGCCAAGAATATAAGGGTTGTCCCTTAGCAACGATGTAATTTTAATTTATTTTCTTGCATCTCCAATATGTCATCAGTGAATCCCTCAACTCTTCAAATACCTTTGACATCAATGATAACAATTTCCAACAATCTCCCCCTTTGTCATTGATGGACACCCTATAAAGAAATAATTTGTAAGTGCAACAACACTATACTTCTCCCCTTGATTGAAGTACTCCCCTTTACTCTATTTGTCCTCCTATGATGTCAATGGCAAAGGCCTTTCGGAGATAAAATATAAAGTAGTGAATAGCCCCCCCTAAACACATGATTCTTCTTAAGATTCAGTGATCGTATGAGAGTGATATCACTCCCAATTTATGTCTTAAGAACTCAAAAGTCTCTTTCAAAAGTGGTTTTGTGAAAATCTCTACAATTTATTATTGTGTAGCAATATACTCCAACTTCACTTGCTGGTTTACTATTTGTTCCCTTAAGAAATTATACTTGATGGGAATATGCTTTGTTCTAGAGTGCATGATCAGATTCTTTGATATATTGATTTCAGTCGTATTATCATAGAATATAGATATAGGATGACCATATTCTACCTTGATATCTCTCAATGTTTGTCTCATCTAAAGAACCTAAGTGCAACATGATGTTGCTACAATGTACTTTTCCTCTGTAGTGGATAGGCAAATTGATGCTTGTTTCTTACTCAACTATGAAACAATATAATCTCCTAGAAAGAATGCACCTCCACTTGTACTCTTTCTATCATAAATACTATTGACCCAATCTACATATGTATATGTTTTTAAGGTGAAATATTCACCTCTTGGGTACCATAAGCCAAAACTCAATGTACCTTTTAGATATTTGAGTATCATTTTTACTACTTGCACATGAGTTTGTTTGGGTGCATCTTAAAACCTTTCCACCATACCAACTGCTTGCATAATGTCAAGCCTTGAATTTTTCACATATAACAAGCTTCCAATATTTGACCTATAAAGAGTCCAATTTTCCTCAGGTGATTCATCATCCTTAATTTACATCATGCTAACATGGGTGAACTCATGGGATTACAATCCTCCATTCTAAATTTCTTCAACATTTCCGTAACATACTTGGTTTATGAAATGAATATCCCTTTGTTTGATTGAGAAATTTGTAACGCAAGGAAGAAAGATAGCTCACCAAACTTAGACATTTCAAATTCTTTTTGCATATCTATGGAAAATTCTTGACACATATTCTCACTACTTCCTCCAAATATAATCATCCACATACACCACAAATATCAATTGATCATTGTCCCCGACCTCGATATAAATATTGTTATCCACAATTCTCTTCTTGAATCCTTGTTGTTGTAGGTATTTATCAAGTCTTGCATACCATGCTTTAGGGGCTTATTTTAGTCCATAAAGAACTTTCTTCGATTTGCACACATAATCCTTGTTTTCTGCCAACAAGAATCCTTTTGGTTGTTCAATATATACCTCTTCCTCTAAATTGTCATTTAGGAAGGAAGACTTAACATCCCTTTGATAGACTTTGAATTTTTTGAAACTAGCAAATGCTAAAAAAATTGATGGCTTCCAATCTAGCTATAAGAGTAAAAGTTTATTCAAAGTCAATACTTTCTACTTGTCCAAATCCTTTGCATACCAACCTTTCCTTGTTCATTACAACTTGACCATCTTCATTCAACTTATTCTTGAAGACCCGCTTAGTGCCAATTACATTTTTCTCTATCGGTCTTGGGACAAGTTCCCAAGTTTCATTATTTTTCTATTTGATTCAATTCCTCCTCCATGGCCCCTATCCAATACTTGTCTTCACTTTCTTATTTGAAGTTCTTAGGTTCTATCTTTGAAAACAAAGACATTAAATTCATGATCTAAATTTTTATCCAATCTCTTCCTTATCTTAATTTCTCCATATTTTCCACCTATAATTAAATATTTTGGATGATTTCTTTGGAAAATTTTGGATGGTGTTTTAGATGATGTTCTTGATGGTGTATTTGGATCTCTTTTCTCAACTATATCCTTCTCAGTTTCTTCCTCTATTTCCTATTCTTTGCAAATTTCCTCATTTTGAGGAACACCTTCCCATGTAAAATCTTCACAGTATCTTCCCTCATCTACTTTCACATTTGTACTTTCAATGACCGTATAAAACCTCTTATTGTAATATATGTAAACTTTAATCTTTGAAGAGTAGCCAAGAAATATTCCTTCATTATCCCTAGACTCAAACTTTCCCAAATATTCTTCATTACTCCTTATGTAAGATGTACTCCTAAACACCTTGAAATACTTCATCATTATAGGCATTCCTTTCCATAACTCGTATGGTTTTGATCGCCATTCACTTTGATTTTTCAATGATTTAAAATATAGACTTTCGTATGAACCACATCTCTCCAAAATGTGTTAGGTAACTTGGACTCATTCAACATGGCTCTAGCCATTTCTTGAATTATTTTATTCTTCCTTTTCACAACCCCATTTTGGTCTGGAGTTCTTATAGCAGAATATGTTGGAAGCTTGAGTTTTTTGGGTGTTGTCCTTTATGTCAACCCCTAGTATTGGAGTTGTTGGAAGCTCGGAGTTTTTGGTATTGATGTCAGCACAATGTTGGTGTTTTCATTGATGTCTTACTTCAGTATAGTTGCATAAGTTGTGTTTGGAGAGATAGTTGGATGTGAAATAGTTGATAAGAGGTGTTGTAGATACTATAGATGTGTTGTAGAGATGTCAGTAGTGTTGTTGATGCAGTTGGTTCACTTGGTTTCCAAGTGTTTTTGAGAAAATTTGAATAAAAGAGTTCACTATGATAGAGTGGTGTTCAGTGCTCTACTCCACATTTCTTCATAGTTAAATATATGCCTATGTGGTTTGGATATGATGATTAGAGGTGTTTATAGGCTCTATATCCTGAGTTTCCAATTTTTAATTGTTTTGTAGTGAAATATGTGTTTGACAGTATGTCTATCTAGTGAAACAGGGTGTCTGGGAGAAATGAGATTGCTCGACATTTCTCCGCAGTGAAGGTTCTTGTCTTGTAGGTCTAGGAATGTGCTTATACATTTTGTATCTACCTTCTCTTAAATTTTTAGGTAATGTGGTGTTCTGCAAGGTTTTTTGGTCTGTTGGATGTCTATGTCAGTGTGTTTGGTTGCATATAATAAAGGTTTTCTTAAGTTTCAAGTGGTTGCAGTAGCAGTGGCGAATATTATGATGAGATCATAAATATAGAATTGAGAATATGAACTAACCCTAAGAGAAAAGCTAGAGTTGTTTCATAAGTTTAGGTTCACAAAAAATATAGGGAAATAAGTGAAAGCATAAAATCATTACAAGTATAAATTATATTATAGTAAATTATACTATAATAAATGTAAGTAGAATATAAATAAATATAAATAGTTGTGTATGATATAATGACATGTAATCAATAAAGTAAATAAACTCTTATATGGGACTTAGCTCTTGATAATGGCAGAAGTTGACGTTGTTGACTTGGACAATGTAGATACATGCTCAATGACCAATCTCAAACTATAAAAATGATGTTTAGATGATAAATCCTATAGTTGAAAATTCAATATAGTCTACATTGTGGTTAGATGGGATCAAGTTCTATTATGTCTAGGCCTCACATAATTTTTTCATGTACATCATGATTTAGTTTGCAATTATTGTGTACCTTTAGAAAAAATCTTGTGCTATGATATATTGATGGTGACCAAGGTGGTGTAAATTGATACCATTTGGATTCTATGAGCTAGGATTGAAATTTTATAGTTCTTTGCACCTTAATTAGAACCCATTTTTTTGTTTTTACATGAGTAAAAAATATCAACGATGCATGATATGTAGTATGCCCCATGTAGTATTTTCTTACGAAAGTGTAAAATTCTCTAAACTCTCTCTATAATGGTGCTATAAGATTGATTTTTGATTCATATTTATTACCCTAAGACTTGTCTTTAAGTATGCCACATTAGATGTCGTCGATTAAGAAAATCGGGGAAAAAGAATGAATCATCGATAGCAACCACAAAACTACCTAAATTCAAGCCATAGAGAACCTAATCTAACAATGAAGCACAAGGTAACAATAGAAATCAAATAATAAAGTAATAATACCTCAATTCCAATGGCAAGGATGATTCTCCTCCATTGTTTTTCTCAATTTTGCTTGTTTTCTCTCAGATATGTAGTGTGCAATATTTGCAAGAAGCTCAATATAGATGTATGATAGCCAAATCTCAAGATGATATGATATAAATATATTAAAGATTGTGGCTAACCTTGAAATGGAATTGATAGCTTGATTTTATAGAAACCCAAATTAGATGGACGATGAGGATTGAGTAATGATGTATCATGATCAATGGTGGAAATTGATTGAGAAGAAAAAATATTAAATGATGGGAAGCATGGACCAAGATCTAATGAATTAAATGATCGATAGGGCTTGGATAAGAATAGATAAATTAAACAATTTCCACAATTATTTAATTTAGGAGAGTGTTATGAATAATGAAATAATTAAAAATAATTATTTAATTATAGAAGAAAAGAGGGAAATGAAATATTTAAATAATTGAAAACAATTATTAAATTATAGATGGAGAGAAATGGTAAATAATTAAATAATTAGAAACAATAATTTAATTATAGAGGAGAGAAAATGATAAATAATTAAATAAATAAAAATGTATTTATTTATAGAAGAAAATGGGTGAAGAATAATTAAGTAATTAAATAATTAAAAATAATTATGTAATTATAGAAGAAAGGAGGGAAAATAAAAATGAATAATTAAATAAATAAAAATTTATTTAATTATAGATGAAGAAAAAGAGAGTAATTGGTAATATAATTAAATTAATTAATTAATCCAAAGAAGAATAAAGATAAAGTGAATTAACTAAATAATAAAATTATTTAATTAATAGAAGAATGTGGTATTAATGAATAATAAAATAATTAAAAACTATTTAATTATGTGAGAAAGGATGCAAATTAGTACAAAAATGTTGTTTGTAGGCTTAGGACATTTTTCAGTGTCTACATTTTGCCCCTCTTTGATACAGTACGCTTTTATGTGTTGTTTCAAAGAATAATCATTAGAATTCAGCTCAAAACCTGCTCTAGTATGTCTCGACATGCCTTGGTTAAGGCAAGATAGCATGGTGCCCCCTCAAGAAAATTTTCAAATTTTCAAAAAATTCCAAAAAAATTGGAAAAGTTATCGGTAGGCTAATGTGACACGTTTAAGTGCAAGGAATGATAGAAGAAATGTTAACTATGGGATGGGAGAAATAAATTGAGATTTTGTTGATAGATTTTGAGCTTTAATTTTAGTGCACGATTATCATCATAGAGCATTTTATTTTGAAATGAATAACAAACACCAAGGTATGACATAGACCAAGGTGCAAAATGTTATCCCTTTGCATAAATAGACACATTGCAGGCAAGGAATTCCATGACCTATACTAGTGACAATAGAACATTGTCAAAATATGTGAGGAAGTAACCACAAAGCATGTTAGTCCTGATGCAAGAAAGCGGTTGATGGCATTTAACTTGTATAGGATATTTTGATTATGCCAAATGGAACCTCAATCACACACAAGGAACTTAGTTTCCCGTCATATTGGCAAGAAAAACTGCAAATAGTAATCAAAGAGAAAAAGGTCATGATCCATCATCACTCCTCTCATCACTTGTGGACTTCCTCGAGGCACATAGTAACATGAACAAATATAAATCAAATCAAAAGATAGACTAATTGGAGCAACGAGTCAAAAATCATTTAGATCTTCTTTCCAATCAATGAGTTTTTGTATGATAGGATTCTGGATAATGTCTAGTGTCAAGAGATGAAGCATGCCATATGTCAAGTTTGGTTTCGACAATGCAACATCCTGTATAAGACAAATGATAGGATTGAGTCTACTTTCAAGAATCATACACCTTGTATAATATGTCAATTCTAGTTTCAAGGGTGCAATAACCTGTATAAGACAATTGATACCTAATAAAGATAACTGATATTGATAGGGCAATTGATCGGTGAGGATTAGAGACTAGTTGGATAGTTTGTTTGTTGTTTTGATATTTGCTAAGCTCAGTTCTCTATAGGATATTTATTTATGTCTCATCAAAGTGTCAACCTTAGCAAGGGATAGTTTATTATGAGATGTGGATAATGATAGACGAGACCTAAGGGACAAACCTAGGCCTTGGGGGCTCATCGATGATGGCCTTTCCTACATGAAGTCACAAAGGAAACGTAGTTCGATTGACCTTGACTATTCAAAGTGCCACCAAAGTGGTTTTCACTATTGGACGGATTATTTTTCTTTACTATTTTTTCTTTTTCTATATATTTTTTCGTGTCATACAAGACACTTCTTTGCCAAGTATTCATTAGGGCAATGATCTTTTTGACTTTTTGATTTTATTTTTTGATTTTTGATTTTTTTGTGACATATTTTATTTTAAAACCAAGTCACCGATGTCAAAGTTTCCAACGCAAACCTTCTTATTGTAATTGCAATGGAGATGATTATGATAATCTTGTAAATGGACCAATGTAGTTTGTTGTCTCTCATCCAATAACTCTAAATCATGCAATCTAGATACTTAGTAATCTTAGTCATCAATGAATTGTTGCATAGATACTCTTAGGGATGATAACTTGACCTCAATGGGAAGAGTGTATTTGGAATTGAAAATGGCGGAGTATGGAGTGGCTCCAGTGGGAGTGTGGATGATGGTTCAATAAGCCCATAAGATAGGATTAATTTGGATATATTTGTCATAGCTAGCATCATCAAAAGTCTTCTTTAGGATTTTGATAATGGTTTTGTTAGACGCCTCGACTTGATCGTTACCTTGGGGTAATATGGAGTAGCAAAATGGTGATGGAAATGGAATTTCTCACATAGTTCACGGACATCCTGATTTTTGAAAGGATGAACATTATTTGTAATGATAGATTGGGGCACACCGTAGCGACATATAATATAATTGAGGATGAACTTAGAAATCTATTTACTAACAATATAGGTCATCAGGATGGCTTTAATCCATTTTGTAAAATATCCAGTTGCAATGAGAATGAATTTATGGCTATTAACCAAATGTAAGGTGAATCCTTCCCACAAGGTCAAGTCACCATTAAGAGAATGACCATGGTGATGTAATTGGATGAAGTTCTTGGGAAATTGCATGCACAATATCTCCATGTATCTGACATTGTCGATATTTATTAATAAAATTATATGTGTCATATTCCATAGTAGGCTAGTAGTAACCAATTCAGATGAGATTTTTAGCTGAGGTAGGACCACTAGAGTGAGCTCCATATATAACATCATGTACCTCGTGTAAATTTTTTTGTGCTTCATCTGGATTGAGACATCTAAGGAGGGTGTTGTCTAAGCTATGAGGGTAAAGGGTGTCATCAATGATGATATATCTAGAGGCTTGTCGGATAAAGGTCTTACGTCGATTGGAAGGCAAGTCAGTAAGAATGATTTGGTCATGTAAGTAGTTATAAATTTTTGTATACCATGGGGAATCGGGACCAACAATTTCACACAAAGCTCAGATTCAGGGATATCAAATGCAAGGACCAAAATTTGTTCCACCAAGAACTCATATTGAGGTGCATTGTTAGGTATATCCAAGAGAAATCCTATGGTGGCCATTGTGTTGGCTGCTTTATTCTAAATTCTTAGAATCTGATTGAAGACAATGACATCAAAATACTACTTGACCATTATCTTGTAAGGCATAAGATTTTCATCTTTTGTATCATAATCATCATTGACTTGGCGGATAACCAATTATGAATCACAATAAACATGAAGGTTCTTGATTTTCTATTTAATATCCATTTAGAGTTCGATGAGAAATGCTTCATATTCAGCCATGTTATTGGTACAAGAGAATGCTATCCTGTATGACTTGGGTATTGTGTCTCATTGAGGTGTGACAAAGACGATTCTAGTGCCAGAACCATGATTTTTGAAGGATCCATAAAAATATACTTTTCATGTGGTGGAAGTCTCTACTATGAAAATTGACTCATCGAAGAAATCATACACCAATTGATGATCTATTGTTGCTGGAGTGTCTTCAAGTTGATCGAATATCACTTGTCCTTTTATTTCCTTTCGATCCACATATTATATATCAAAATCACTCAAGATCATTATCCACTTTTCTAGTCAACCAAACAGAGTTGCTTTGTTGAGTAGGTACTTCAATGGGTCTATCTTTTCTACTAGCTTTGTCTGATGATTTATCATATAATGTTGAAGCTTTTGGGTGACAAGACAAATGCAAGGCATGCTCATTCAATTGGGTTGTAGTTAAGCTCATATCCCACAATGGTACAATTGATATAGTATATGGCTCTTTCCTTTCCTTCATTTTTTATGCCAAAAGGGCTCCCAATGTTGATGGTGTTGTTGATATATAGAGTATTAGAGGTCTACCATCAATCAGTGGCATGAGTACTAGAGGGGATAATATATAATCTTTGATTTGTTGAAACACCTCTTGATAATGATCAGTCCATATGAATGGGACTCCCTTATGAAGAAAGTGTTAAAATGGATGACATTTATTAGCCAACTAAGCTATGAACCTGCAAATTGATTGTAACTTTCCTTGGAGATTGTGTAACTGTGATAAAGTTGTTGGTGGAGGAATATCCATGATAGCTTTTACTTTTTTGGCATCAACCTCAATACCTTTGTGAGTATATCATAGATTTTGGTACCACCTAGGGTTCTCTAACACTTCTAGGGTTTTTCACCTAAAAGGAGAGAGGGATACCAAAATGGACAGTGATACATTCAAACATTGATGTGAATGTGTTTAAGTGCAATGATCTAAATGTTAGAAAAAGAGACTAAACACTTAGAAAATGCAACTTGTTTGAAGACACATTGTAACATGTAGGAAGATAGATGAAATGCAATACAAAACAAGATAAGAGGGAGAATATGAGTGCACCTAAAAAATAGCAGAGGCTAGAGTGAAGACTTAAGATGTCCCAAAAATTCTACAAAATCTGATTTTCTTGCTTGGTGGGACACTTGTGCCAAACTGGGTGACTTAGTCCAATTTTAGGAAAATTCTAGAAAACTGCATTGGGGCTTGTTTCAGCCAAATGGGTATCCAGATATGTAGAAATCTCTGAAAAACTTGCACAGTGAGACAAAATTTCCACAACTAGGGGAAGTGTCCACTTTATCTTTTCTGAAGATTCGAAAGGGGAATTTGTAGACCTCGACCTACACTTTCTGTTCCTCCAAGTATTCGGACCATAAACCTTGATTTTAGCCTGTAGGTGTTCTCCAAGCTTCTCTTAAGGTCTTGACAACCTTGAAGAGATTTAACACTTTGATGACAACATTTTTAGACCCATTCTTTGGAAAACCTACAAACAAGACCTGCAAATCTCACAAAGAGAGAAAGAAATGTTGAATGTTAGTGCATGGGGGTTTGCCTTAATCAAACCCCTTTTAGTTAATTAAACCAAAATGAATAGATAATGTAATGAATCATGAAAAAATGGAGTAAGAACTTTGTCTTGATGATATATCTTGATTTTTTACAATAATGGTTGAAGAATTTGCCCTTGAATGCTTGCTTGATGACTTAGAATGCTCAAACCCTAGCTTTCTTGAGAAGAATGAAAGATGGGTGATCGAGAAGAATGAGATGTAGAAGATAAGAGATGTAAGAGATAGGAGATGAAAAATGAAGGGGAAACCCTTTATTTATACATGTTATGCCCTAATTTCCTAAAAATAACACATCACAGGCCGACCTTAGGGTTTAGGAGATAATATCCCACAAGAATTTTGAATTAAATTTGATTTTTATGCCACATGGGACTAATTCGCCCAAGGTGGCGACTTAGTTCATTTGGGAAATTTCAAGTGGATGTCAAGGATTAAAAGGTGATTAATGTTACTTAACGAGATTGTCCTATGAAACACACTTTAGTAGGACCTATATGTGCATTAAGGGGCCATTTTAACGTAAGAAAGGGTCAATTTATTGATGGCAAGCCTAGGAAAGTGTGAGAGTTTGTTACAACTCTTTACAACACTTTGAAATAAGGCTTGGTAAGTAATAAAAAGAGGTTGTTTAGGTGAATTATGATAGAAGGGTCCTAGAAAAGTGTGAAAGTGGGTTACAACACTTCACAACACCTTTGTAAGACACCATAGAATTTTTATTGATTTGCAAGGGTCCAAGACCTAATGTGAATGTGTTGATGACATTACAACATTAAATCTAGGCAAAACTAAGCCAAAAACCACAAGAAAGGCCCAAATGAGTGAAAAATGTCCAAAGGATAATTTTTTTGTGACACATTTAGCCCCCACTTTAGTGAGAGGATGAACTTGCTTCAAACTCACACTAAAGTAGCCATTCAAGAAAAGGGTCCAATTGTACCAATGTGGATGGTCTAGGATAACAAAGATGAAGGAGGCAGTCAAGCCCTTAGGATCCAAGATCCTAAGTCAAATCGACATAAGTGCAAGAGTAAACGCACAAGGGTGAATTATTTATAGCAAAATAAGGTACATGATCATGCAAAGACAAGAACTAGAAGGAAGAGAAGAAGTAAGCGGGTGGATCAAGCTTTGATCGTTTGTCCAAAAATGGATACACTCTGGGGTGACGAGACTTTTGGTTGTCCGTCGGGTGAGAAGGCCCAAAAGGTGAGAAACATACACTTATGGTTGGTATGTGCTCACACACATGTAGGTGGCTATGGGGAAAGTCATGCCACTGGTTGGGCTTCCCGCTCAAACCATACCAAAGTTATACCTCCTGATAAATTTGATAAGGCACCACAAAAGAAAATGATTTTTGAAATGTAAGAGTGGTGTACGGAATGTTCAAAGGGATTTTACTTAGTTAGTGAAAGGTCTCATCTTAAGGAACATCATGTGTAATGTCTCCAAGAGAGGAAAAGTGCAAATGGTCTCATCTTTTTTGTAAGAGAGGACAAGTGAAATGTCTCATCCTAAGCAACATTGTACCTAATGTTTCCAAGAGAGGGAATCACAAGAAAAAGAAAATTGCACATTGAAATGTGAGTGTCAATGTATGCCCCCACTTTAAAGTGGTTGCTAACACCATTACTATGAGAAATTTCTTTAAAGTAGAAGAAGAAGACATGAGAGCTTATTCAAAAATTCCTATGCCAAGTCATATGTTTCCGATAAGCTACATCATGAAAAGGTAGTATGTCACATGCGAGTCAACTTAAGACATGTCATCCACATCCCAAGCTTGGTATTATATGTTCATGAAAGGTTAACAACTAGACAAAAGAGACAACAATGAGTGACATATGAGGACAAGGCTACCTAACTCCTTGCCCCCACTTAGTGCAAGAAAAGAGTGAGCCGAAATGATTGAGGAGATGCATGGTAGAGTGAAAATAAATATTGATTAGAGGAATGAGGTGCCCCTACATAAGGGAGAGTACCAAAATCGTTAAGATGTTGAATTTTACTACTCAAGGCCTTACATTCATTAGTAGAATGACCATGAACTCTGTGATAGGCACAAAAGGAATTCTTGTAATAGAATTTCTTTCAAGTTCATGGCGGAAGGGATATCAAGTGATCTTGGAGGAGTCTCGAAAAGATACCCTCTTGATCAAGCGTAGAAGGTGTTCCTCTAGCTTGTAACAAAGATGTTTCTTGCTTAGTACAAGATGTCATACCTATGCAAGACTTTGTAGATTGTGATATTTTGTACACTCCTTTAGAGGAGTGTGTAAAATCTAAATCAATAGTGTTTTGCGAGACGACATTGACATTAAGAAAATACTTCTTTGTTTGTTGCAGGTGTTGCAAAGGATCGCTTTCGAGAGCACTAGTGTCCATCAGTTCAAGATGCACTAGTGTTAAGGTTGGTTTAGAAGGTTGGTTTGTGATGGTGTTGATATTGATGGAAGGCTTGGTGATTTCAATCAAGGGACAATAACCAAGACCATGATTTGTTGTCTGTGTGTTAAGCTCGATAGGGTTGTGGATACCTTTTTTGTTAGCACCACATCCTTTTCCACTATAGCCAAGTTGTTTCATAAGCTCATAACCTTTTCCATAAATTGTTTTCATGCCTTTTAGATCAGGTGGTTGTTTGGTGTTTTCTTTTTTGTCTAAAGTAGTTGAGGTGGATGCTTGTGAAGGATCTATCGAGTTTTGAGTTGACAAAATAGTTGTTCCCTTTTCAGTATTTGTGTATGATATTATATTTTTCCATTAATTGAGGTGTGAAGTATAAGGAACCCCAATCATCATCTATGGGATTTTTTTGTATGGGTTCCACTTGTGTGATTGGTGTTAAGGTGTTGAAATGATTTTCTTTTTTTTTCTCAAGTTGTAAGACACTTAACAGCTTTGGATCAGCGTCAAGTGTGTGCACTTGATTGCTGTATTAAAGATCATGAGGCATAACATGGATCGGTGTTTCCAATGTGGCCATTCCAACTATAAGGGGTAAAGTAACCACACTGAGTGGTTTCTTTGTGACGTCAAATCCTTGAATAGATAAATAATCGGGTTGAATGATTGATTGTTCAATGCCAAGCCTATCCAAAAGGCTCACACTACACACATTAAGGGCAGAGTTGGTATTGACAAGAGTTCTCTTGATCCCTTTTCTTTTTAATTGAGATATTATTATGAAAGCTTCATTTTGTTTTTGCACGTCCAAAGGAGGGAGCTCACTTTGGTGGAAAATAATATCAGCATTTATTCCTTGAATAATAACTGTTATGTGATTTTGTTGCGTATTAGAATGGATAGGAACTTGTTGTAAGGAATTTTGCATCATTTTGTGATAGTGAGGGGAGGATTGAATAAGATCCCATAATGGTATCTTGGCAGGAGTATTTCATAGTTGCTCAACAAGATCATACTCCCTAATGAATGAATTTAATCGAGGAGAACTAGGAAAGATTTGATTAGGAAAAGGTAATGGTTTCGAGGTTGATTGTTGTGGTCGCAGATTGTTTATTGTGTAATGTGTATGAGAAACGGTATTATAACTCGGTTGTTGCGACACATTATGCGTAGGTGGATAAAGGATGAGTTCGGGTTGGTTTGGAGTTTTTTGTTTGTTTGAAGGTGGATATAGAATGAGTTGAGGTTGAATAATATTAACATCTTTTTGAAAGGGAGAGTCTAATTTTGTCTCTTCATTTTCTTCTAAGGATACAATATTATTATTGTCATTGTTAGCCTTATTGGGTATCATGATATCTTCCCTAGGGGGAAGGGTTTTAGGAGAACTACAAACCAGTTGTCCTTGACAATCAAAGGTTGGTTCTTCTAAATAACTTCATCAAAAATAGGGGAATGATCAATGGTTGAATTTTCTTGATCAATAAGGGTTGCTCTAGGTGAAGGGGGGGAAACTAAGATTCTTAGGACCTTCACTAATTTTATTTTCTAATAGCAAAGTATCTTCTTCATAACGAGGAGAAGAAAAAATGTTATTGTCATGATTAGATATGTTAGTGTTGTCTTGTTCATTAATGTCTTGTCCACTAAAAGATGTAATAGGAGAGAAACAACTAGGATTCTCAAAACTCTCATTGATTGGTTCTTCTACCAAAATATCTTTGTCGCCAAGGGGAGAGATATTAGGAGAAGAACAAATATGATCTTTAGGAATGTCCAAGGTTGTACTCTCTTTCACTAAACCACTCTCATAGGGAGGGGATGGGAAAGTTTTCTTAGCATGTCTAGATATGTAAGATAATAGCATTGTTTGAACAAAAATGAAAAGCATATGTAACCATTTCATGCAATTTTTCAACAATATAAACAATGTATATCCAAAAAATACAAAACATTTTTATCCAATATATGCAAAGCTTTAAGAATGAGAATAATGTACATGCAAGAATGAAAAGCACTTTTATCAAACTTATGCAATTTTTTATGAATAGAAACATTGTGTATGCAAAAGTGAAAAGTAATTTTAAAAATGTTATGCAAAAATTTAGAAATATGAGCATTTTTAGATATAATGATGAAATGATTTCAAGAATGACCACCCTAAATTGATGTTTATGAGCTAGATGCATAAAACAAATGTTCCTAAAACTTTCCAGACTTATAGTATATGATACTAGGAGCCTAACAAAGCACATAAATGAGGTTTATGATGTTGTATTAGAAAGTGAAAAATATGGACAAGGACTAAGTCGCCTAGAATGGCAATTAGTCCAAGTTAGGGTTTTTTTCAAAATTTTCAACTGGTTTGAAGGTTTTTGATGTTGTATGATCAAAAGAGGAAATAGAAATGCAGATTTTGTATGATTGGTAAGGATTTGTGATGCAATAATGCAAATTATATGCACTTTCATGCATGCAAAAAATGTGAAACCCTAGAATACAAATTAAACAATGCAAAATGCAATGCCAATTGAATCTAAGGTGATAAGGGGCTCCAAATCAAACAAGAAGGTGTATTTGAAAGGCGGGTTCACCAAAATATATCATAGATTTTGGTACTACCTAGGGATCTCTAACACTTCTAGGGTTTTCACCTAAAAGGAGAGAAGGATACCAAAATGGACAATGTTACATTCAAAGATTGATGTGTGAGTGTGTGTTAATGTGTTTAAGTGCAATGATATAAATGCTAGAAAAAGAGACTAAACACTTAGAAAATGCAACTTGTTTGAAGACACATTGTAACATGTAGGAAGATAGATGAAATGCAATACAAAACAAGATAAGAGGGAGAATAGAAGGAGTGCACCTAGAAAATAGCAGAGGCTAGAGTGAAGAATGAAGATATCCCAAAAATTCTAAAAAAAATTATTTTAATGTCTAGTGGGACACTTGTGCTGAATTGGGCGACTTAGTCCAATTTCGAGAAAATTCTAGAAAACTGCATTGGGGCTTGTTTCGGCCAATTGGGTATCCGTATATGCATAAATCTCTGAAAAACTTACACATTGGGACTAAGTCACCACAGCTAGGGGAAGTGTCCACTTTGTCTTTTTAGAAGATTCGAAAGGGGAATTTGTAGACCTTGGCCTGCACTTTTTGTTCCTCCAAGTATTCAAACCAGAAACCTTTATTTTCAGCCTATAGGTGTTCTCCAAGCTTCTCTTAGGGTTTTCATAACCTTGAAGAGATTTAACACTTTGATGAAAACCTTTCTAAACCTATTCTTTGGAAAACCTACAAACAAGACCTGCAAATCACACAAAGAGAGAAAGAAATGTTGGATGTTAGGGCATGGGGGTTGGCCTTAGTCAAACCCCTTTTAGGTAATTAAACTAAAATGAATAGATAATGTAATGAAGCATAAAACAATGGAGTAAGAACTTTTCCTTGATGATAGATCTTGAGTTGCTGCAACAATGGTTGAAGAATTTTCCCTTGAATGCTTGCTTATGACTTAGAATGCTCAAACCCTAGCTTGCTTGAGAAGAATGAGAGATGAGTGATTGAGAAGAATGAGGTGTAGAAGATAAGAGATGCAAGAGATAGGAGATTAAAAATGAGGGGAAACCCTTTATTTATACATGTTATGCCCTAATTTACCGAAAATAACACATCATAGGCCGACCTTAGGGTTTAGGAGACAATATCCTGCATGAGTTTTGAATTAAATTTGATTTTTATGCCACATGGGACTAAGTCGCCCAAGGTGGTGACTTAGTCCACTTGGGAAATTTCAAGTGGATGTTAGGGATTAAAAGGCTTGGGCGACTTAGTCCACTTGGGAAATTTCAAGTGGATGTTAGGGATTAAAAGGTGATTAATGTTGCTTAATGGGATTGTCTTCTGAAACACATTTAAGTAGGACCTATAAGTGCATTAAGGGGCTATTTTAACATAAGAAAGGGTCAATTTATTAATGACAAGCCTAGGAAAGTGTGAGAGTTTATTACAACTCTTTACAACACTTTGAAATAAGGCTTGGTAAGTGATAAAAAGAGGTTTTTTAGGTGAATTATGATAGGAGGGTCCTAGAAAAGTGTGAAAGTGGGTTACAAAACTTCACAACACCTTTGTAAGACACCATAGAATTTTTATTGATTTGAAAGGGTCCAAGACCTCATGTGAATGTGTTGACCACATTACAACATTAAATCTAGGAAAAACTAGGCCAAAAACCACAAGAAAGGCCCAAATGAGTGAAAAATGTCCAAAGAGTACATTTTTTTGTGATACAGTGAGACACAGTGTATCCTCGTAGTTTTCCATAGGTTAACCCAAACACTTTCCAAATTTAGTCTGACCTTGTATTCTTCTAATCTTTTGGAAATCATGTCTAACACATCTAGATGACTGTCTCTTGAAGGGGATTTTTCCAACAAGTCATCAACATTGTTTTCCTTGAGTGTATGCATATAATCATGACATATTATAGTCATGGACCTTTGATATGTTGCTCTAGAATTTTTAAGGCTAAAGGGCATGACATTCCAACAATAGGTACCCCAACAATAAGTGAAATCTATTTTTCGTTGATCTTTAGGGGCAATTCCGATTTGATTATAGCTTGAAAAACTATCCATGAGTGATAAAATTTTGAATATCCCACTATTAGGTCTACTATGATGTCAATATTTGGCAATAGGAAATCATCTTTGGGATAGGTTTTATTTAAATATCTAAAGTGTGAATAAATTTTGATTCCTCCAGTTGGTTTGGTTACAAGTACAAGATTTGAAATCCACTCTGCATAGTCTATCCTAGGTCGAATGAAACCAACGTCCACTAATTTCTTCAACTCAACCTTCACTAAGAGCACAATTTGGGATGCACTTTCCTCAACTTTTGTTTGACCTATTTTTCATTTGGGAACAATGGAAAATGATACAAAACTAATTTAGGATCCAACCCAGGCATATCAGCATATGACCAAGCGAAATTCATTTGTCTCATTGAAAAGAAGCTGATGAAATCTAGATTTTCAATGATTGCAAAGATGTTATGAAGTGAACAATTCTAGGACTATTATCGATACCAATGTTTATTTCCTTTGACTTTTCTACAAGAAATGGTGATCTCTCTTGACTTGTAGGTAGTACATCCAACCCTTCATCCTTAGGCATGTTAGAGAGGTTTTCACCCTCAAATACGTCTTTTTTACATTTTCATGGTCTAAAGGAACCTTTCAGTTTTCACCTACAAACCTATTCTTTTTTATTTTTTCACTTTTGCGACTCGAGGGTGGAGTAGACTCCCCAAAGTAAGTTGTTGTATTAAGTTCTATGATGAATCCAACTTTATGATCCCCATGAGGTATTCCTTCTTGAAGTCGCATAAACTCATCTATTACTTCATCATTCTTGAATATGTCTAAGCTTAGAGGTCCTTGTGTTGTTAAGATGGTTTCCATTGCACCAAAATACCAACCTATTAATGCCCAATACAACCGCTAGTGTTAATAATCCATGGGAGGCAGTTAAGCCATGTCACGAACCTGAGCGCTATGTTGCATATCACAAGAAAACCAAGGGTGAACACCTTGCAATAATCCCCCCAACACAAGCGATGGGTTTGAACCCATGACCTAGGCTCTAATACCAATTGTTGCTAAGTCAGTTGTCATTGCACCAAAAGATCAGCTTGTTAATGCTCGATACAAATGCCAGACTTAATGAATCCACATGAGGTAGTTAATCCATGTCACAAACCCAAGCACTATAATGCACAACACAAGGATACCAAGGGTGGACACCTTGCAACACCTTGCTAGTCCCAATCTATCAATTGTAGGTAGACTAGGGGTAAATCATCATCGATATTAATATAGCTCAAGGATAGGGAGGATAGAGTGAATATAGAGGTATCATTAGAATCCCAAAAGGTGACAATCCAAGGTCATCACCTCAACCAAGAATCATACATGGTGAGGTACTTCTCATGATGATGATATCACGATGCACCACAACTAGTAGTTGAAAAAAGGTCTTAGGCTTCTAAAAACAAGTCGTTCATAGTGGAGGTACTCCTGAGAACACCACAACATAATAGTGATGGGAGATTGAAGTCTCTAACCTGTGTTCAGAATCACCTAAGACCACAAAGGCCCACCCCCTATGGCACAAGTGGATTGATCTCACCTTTCAATTTTTCCCCCTTTATATAGCTCGTTGGAGATATGTGCTTGAGGTCGAACCCTAGGGTGAACTCCCAGGTAGGCCTTCTACAAAAACAAAAGGGGAAATCTTGTATTGCTATTTCGCATCACTCCAGAATTGCACGTAGCGCAAGGGGAGAGGATACTTTAGACAATAGTGTTGTTATTTCTCATCACCTAGGATTCCCACACAACATAAGGGGATATAATACTTTAGACAAACACTCTTTGAGTAACTAACTCACATGTGTGCAAGTGCACAAAACATGGAAGACACTTGTTCTTTTTAAGCACCAATTCCAAGTGTTCCTAAATTAAAAATCACAAACACACAAGGGAACCTGCAAGAAATTAGATTATTATTTTTGTTCAAAGACCTCTCCCAACGATTGTCACACTATTGGAAATCAAATATCTGTAACCAAGCTTCTTTTCCCTAATGAATGCAAAAAGTATAAAAATGAAAAACATAGTTTCATACCCTATTTTCTCTTGATAGTCAAATGCAGTGCTAAATTAATCAAATTTGGTGTAGGAGCTAATGATTTTCGTGCACCAATGCATAGCAAAAACTAATTATTGTGACGAATGGATGTGGCATAGATGAATAATTGTGGTGTAGAAAGAAATAGATGCAACACAATAGATCCAACCCTAAAAACACACAAAATTTGACAAAATGCACCAAATCTAAAAACCCAATTATTCCTATGATTTTATTTAGGAGACACAAATCTCATTCACAATATTTCTAAAATGGTAGAATATATAAATATCATGTATGGTCTATGTTGGTGTGAATTAGGTGTCTTACCTAACTAGTTCACCTAGTAGGTCCTATTCACATGTTAAGTTTACTTAGGTCCTAAGTTCCATAGTAACGAGACTCAACAGGACTCATCAAGTCGCAATTCGAGTCACCCTAGCCAAGTCCTAGGTGCTCGAGTCAAGTCCTGGCTGGACTTGCCGAGTCTGGTGGACTCACCAAACTCATCAAGTCCAAGCGATTCCTGTCAGCAGGACTCGACAACACGTAGGGTTTGAAAAGTGCAAAAAATTACATGAAATTCTAAGTTAAAACTTTTTTTTTACTTATTGTGAATGCAAAATGATGTACACCATAAGGTTTGTATGGTTTTGGAGGTCTTAGTTTGGGCTTGGTGGTAGGGGCTCTGCCCCTGGACCCTGCCCTATATCATGACAAGGAGCATGCCTAGGGCGCTGCCTTAGGACCCTGTGAGGGATGCTACCCCTCGACCCCACTGGTGGCGCTGCCCCAGACCCCCACAAGGGGCATTGCCCCTTGACCCCACTGGGGGCACTACCCCCATACCCCTGTAAGGGGCGATGCCCTTTGACCCCACTGGGGGTACTACCCCCAGACCCTCGCAAGGGGCATTGCCCCTTGACCCCACTGGAGGCACTGCCCCTTGACCCTACTAGGGGCACTGCCCCCAAACCCCGCAATGGGTGTTGCCCCTTGACCCCACTAGGGGCACTGCCCCCAAACCCCCACAAGGGGTGCTACCCCTAGACCCCTACGAGGGGCAATCCCCTCGACCCCACTAGAGGCACTACGCCTAGACCCCCACAAAGGGCGTTGCCCCTCAACCCTATTAGGGAAATTTGCCTGATACTTGAGATTATGGCTACTATATCATCCAGGACCTATCTTAGACACATTCGTAGGAAGGATGGAGGCTTCTTTGAGCCATAGATTTCTAGTTATTGTTTTGAATCTTTTGATATGTCATATTTGTTTGGAACATTTGATGTCATGGATTTCATAGTCCATGATTTTTTTATACATTTGAGTCTTTGAATATATATCTAAGTGTGTTATTTCCTTGAAAATCTCTACTAAAATTTGTGTTTATACTTATATGATCAATGTCTACTTGTGTTAGTGACGAGGACCTTGATTGAGTTGACTAAGCAGATAGAGAGGTTGAGGCTATAGCCATGGAAGAGGATGAGGCTAAAGCATGAGCAAACACATCCAAAAATAATGTTGGTGAGGGTGGCATGGAGTCACAAGCAAAGACTATGGTTGCAGTTGCTACATCATCTAGGATCCACCTTAGATGCCTTCGTAGGAAGGATGCAGACTCCTTTGAGACATAGACTTGTAGTTATTGTTTTGATATTTCATATTTTTTTGGAACATTTGATGTCATGTATTTCATATTCCATGAGTTTTGTATACATTTGACTATAATTATATATATCTAAGTGTAATATTTCCTTCAATAGCTCAACTAATATTTATGTACTTTATACTTATGTGATCAATGTATACTTGTGTATGCAATAAAATTTTCTTCTAGTTAATGATGTTATTGTGTCTTTAAGGTTTATTCAATAAAGGGTGCTTCAAACAAGTTTTAAATCCTTAAAAATTTCTAAATTTCTAGGGTTTTTTATTTTTCCAAGTCTGAGCGCCAAGTCTCGAGTCTTGAGTCAAGGCACCCTAGCTGAGTCTGAGTCGAGTCCAAGTCTCATTACTATGGTCCTAACAATATTTTTATAAATCTTCGTTGACATTAGATCTTATCTTATCTTTTGTCATTTAATGATTATGTCATAGGTCATTTAATATTATTTGTCTCATGGCATAGGATTTAGATACTTTTCACGATCTTATCTAATCCTATGTTTCATCTTGGCTATATAATCAAGGGTTCTCATGTGTAAATAACAATCATAACAATTATAATCTATCATTTGCATCCTTTGATAGAATTGCATTATTCTTTCATAGCTTATCTATCTTGTACTTTCACGAAGTTCCTAGATCTTGGGTGGCTATAATCTTCAACCAAATCTTGCATGGTGTAGAGTATTCTATACCAACTCTTACATGGTATCAGAGCTTGTGGGATTGCTTCTTGTTAGTCTTTTTTGAGAGATCTAGGTTGCAGATCTTGGTAGATCTTGAAAAGTTGAGTATGATCTTCTTTTGCATCAGATGGTGATTTGGAGAATATAAAAACCTTGAAAGAAATACCAAATTTGGGGGTTTATTCTTTGTGTCTTTATATTGCAAGTCAAAATTGGATCTTGTCGATGTAGATATGAGCTCACTATTGAGTTCAAGGGGTTCAAGAAATTTTTTCATTTTTTTGGTCCAAATTGGACATTTGAGGCTAGATATATGATGGTTTGAAGTTGAGAAGTGGCGCTAGATCTAGGAGGTAACTACAATTTTGGAGTACTTTGGGTCAAAATAGACCTTCCCATAATGTCCAAGAGGCCGAAAAGCCCTAAGATTGATTTTTGAATTGTCAAAATCCAAGCACTTCACCCAAAGCTTGATGATTTTTTTCTCCCTCCTTCGTCATCCATATGACTATCATAATTACATGTCAAAGTCATAAAAAAGGTTGCTCATGTGGTACGATGAGAAAAAAATCAGTTTTATTTAAATAATTTTTTGATTTAAATATACATATATATGTATATAATTAAAAAAAATGAGTGGTACTTGTAGGTACTATAGAGCAATCTTGTAGAGTACCTTTAGTATCGAGTTGCCCATAATCGTTCCATGTGGCACGATGCCACAGAAATCTATAAACCCCTCACTGACTCTGCTAGACCACCGTCAATAGAGGATATTTTGGTAGTGATTGAATATATTGGACCGGCCTAAATATTTTGGATACCATAAGAATTTTTCCAATCACCGATTGGTGAAATAATATTCCATATTTTATCACTAGATTCTACCATTGAAATCACAAATATTTTATCGAATATTCAATAGAATATTCCATCTGTGCACCATATTCATCAGTCGAATAATATTGTGTTAGCCACTTTTTCTAAAATTATCATTGTGTTAGGTTGATGCCAACAAATTGACCCCCAATTTGGGCACCCCCTCTCTAATGTAGTTTTCATTTTGGAAGGAAAAATTCAGAGGCTCATAACTTGGGCTCAAGACCTCCTTTTTTGGAGCATTATTTTTTAATTTGGGATAGAAATTCATGCTCTTCACAATTATTTTATTGTTTTTTTTTAAATTTTGGTACCTAATATTTCCAAAAAATATAGATTCACACAGGTGTTGCTGATTTGTTCTCTTTTTTGGAACTTTCATGGCTCCATTCTCACTCCTATAGTAACATTTTTGGGTGTAATATTTTTGAAATTGTATTTTTTTTTATGTACTTTGTAGTTTTTTTATCAAAAATGATTCAATCATGTGTAAGAATTTAACTTTAAATTTGTGGCCAAATTCGGCATTTGTAAGCACTAAGATCAAGTCCATTTCACTATTTTTGGCTAGTGGCACTTGTAATCATACTAATCATAAAGTTCCAAATCATATATTGCTGGGGGGGGGTTTCTTGGTTGAGTAATTTAAGGGGGTAATCTTGTGGTGGTTGATTTCTTTATTTTGTTAATTATGTGTTCTTGCAATGGTAAAAACTCAAATTGAACTCCTAACTCTCTATAGTTATGTTTCATGGAGAAAATAAGTATGAATTTATCTCATGGGAAAAGGTTGTCTAGGCCATCTGAAAGAAATCATTTCTCAACCTACTAATTCTAAAGAATTCTAAAAATGGGAGACTGTCTATGAGAAAACTCTTGGATGCATATGTTCATTAGTCTCTTTTGATTTAAAATTTCATGTTGAATCATGCACAACACCTAAAGAGGCATGGGAGACTTTTGATAAATTATATGGTAAAATAGTTAAGAAATTAGGGGATATTATATTGATAATGATTTGAGTAATCTTCATCCTAAAGGGTTTTACCACATCCAAGAGTACATCTCCAAGATTAAGCAACTAAGAACACAGTTAAAATATTGCAATATTAATAGAGGATTTAAAATTGATTCTAAATATGTTATCCAAGCTCGGCCATAAGTATTAAATATTTGTTTTTGGCTTTCATACCCATGACCTTTCTACGTGAGCATCATATGTTGATCTTAGATTTTATGACTTTGCAGATGTCCTCATCAAAGAGGAAGAAAAGTTAATTCATATGGGTCTAACCAAGTCTTCTTTGTCACAAGCATTGTTGGCTAGTGAGCCTAAGGTACAAAAAAATTGGGGACTCCTAAAAAGAAGAAAAAGAAGAAAACGAACAAGCTACTATAAAGAATATGAATCCCCTCCCTCTCAAGGGGAATCATCTAAGAAGGAGAATCCTAAATATGCATATTGCAAGAAAACATGGCATGATGAACATCAATATTTTTAAGACATATTGATGAGTTGAAGCATCTTATTAAGAAGAATCAAATCAAATTTCTTTCAACATCAAAGGGTTCATCTTCTTCTTCTTTATCAAATTCTGAGAGAAAGCACTTGTTGTAGTTACATATTCTAAGTTAGCGAGGTAAATATTTCATTCAAGAGCCTCACATCATATGGCTCCATTAGAGAGTATGTTCTCATCATTTGAATATTGTTCATCACCACACATCTTGATGGATAACAACACATATATGTATGTTTTTGGGAAGGTATCCATTGACATGGATGATAGATCATTCAATGATGTTCTTTGTGTGTCTTCATGGTAAACCAATATAATTTATATCTATTAGATCACACATGATGGAGAAAGAAAGAGTGTTGAGTTCTCATTAGATTTTATCATAATCTAGGATTTTCATAGAAGAGATATCTATTGTTGTTGGGGATTTTGATCACCAATCTTGAGTCTACACCTTCTCACATATTTTTCCTATTGTTCCTTCAATTGATGTTCACACTCAAGCATCTTGTGTGGATAATTTTTAGGAGATTTAGTATGGTCATTTGAATCTTGGTATTATTTCATCTACTAAAGACCTAGAGACATTTGTTGTTATTGGAAATCTCCTTCATCTACAATTGCTTCTAATGATGCTTGTGTTGCCATAATTTTGGCTTCTTGTCATTCAGTAAAAAAATAAATTAAATGTCTTCCAGATACTTTGGATGAGTACTTGACAAAAATTAACAATTTCTTTGTAGAATTCGATATTTTAGTTTGGGAGACACCATTGATTGCATACATCTTCTCTTTGACGGAGATGATACGTCTTCATTTGATGTGAGGGAACACTTTGACCCTCTTGTTTTTTATAAGATAAGAAACATTTATAGGGTGTTGTACCCTTCACACTAGATCCCAAGGGGCCAAAAAAAAAGCTAGTTCAAATAGAATTTGAACTAGGAGAAAAACAAACAGAGACAGCTGATCGATAGTTGTAGGACAACAAACAAGGGTTAAACAACCTTAGAACCAGAGGGGACCAAGCCGAATCCATGAACCCGAGGCTACATAGAAGCAATGGATCTGGGGAGTCCCTTCTTCTTTCTCAGCACAATCGACTAAGAAGGCTCAAAAAAATCTACCGAGCGGGGTGAGGGGAGAGGATCTCTAATAGCCACCTCGAGCAAGGAGCCACCATGCAGCGAGGGCATCGGTAGCGAAGAAGAGGACATCAGAGTAATCAAAGTACCAACAGACTTGTTTAACCAGAGAAGAGAAGGAACCGACTCCACAATGACAGCAGATCGAGGCAGCAAAGGATCAACAATAGTGGTAGCCAAAAGAGGAGCCTAGGGAGGCTCAGACACCAAAGGAGGGATAGAAGGATCACCTTCCTTAGAGGAATCATCAGAAGAGTCTAAAGAGGGAGAATAGACTATGAGGTGATCTGATAGAGAATTCTTCCACCAAGTAGCAGCTCCCTTGTGGCGAGCAAGAGGGCAACCCGAGGCCAAATGACCAATAGAAAAACACCTCCTGCATTGAAAGGGGAGGCCCTCATAGTCCAACAATTGTGACCAAGATCTATCCATCACCATCAAAACCACATCACCATGGAGGTAATTGGAGATATCCAAATCAACCAAGATACGGGCCATTGTAGTGTGCCCCAGATCCCGAGATGTTAAGTCCACCTTGAGGAAATGTCCAATGGAGTTGCCAATAGCTTCAAAATAGGACTGCTCCCAATACTGAAGAGGGAGATTCGATAGACGAACCCAAATAGGTTTGATATTCAGCGACTCAGTAAGAGGGTTGAAAGAGCGCGACCAAGGCCTGATGGACAATGAATGGATACCCCACATCCACCCCCTATACAACACATAGTCCCTCTCTGTTGGGGAGGAAAAGGTAACAAATAAAAACCATCTAGCACTAGGGTAAAGCTCAATATGTCCTAAGACAATGGGCTTTCAATAAATGGAAACCCACTCATGGAGATCTGGCAGGGAGGACCACAAGCCATTAAACCTGCAAACCACCCCCTACCTCAAATAATAATCTTCATTTTCAGCCACTTCAGGACCACAGACAACCACAGGGGAAGCCCAAGCACAAGGCAGAGGATGAACCTTAGCAGGAGCAGGTGTAGAACGAGCACCAACCTTAGACACCGCCTCAAAGAAAGACTTTTGACCAATAGGAGCACTAGAAACAGGAGCAAATGACACCTTAGGGAAAACAAAGGGGACAACAATACCCACACCAATCCGGGCAACAAGGAAGAATCAAGGATGGGAGGATCCCCAAAAACACAGCCCCCACCACCAGAAACATCTGACACCAGAGCAGTCGCATCCCCAGCAACATTTATCTCTGCCTGAAGGGCATCGTGCTCACAAAAATTTCTCCCGTAGAGCTCACCAACACCAACACCCTCGCAGACCAAAGCATCCTATGGCAACACCCACATCCCATCACTAGAGATACGCTAGAAAACACCATTCAAACTCTTCGCCAGAGATCCATTCGGTAGGGAGTTGTTCACCAGGGAGTCATTCGCCAGGGAACCATTCGGTAGAGAGTCGTTCAAAGTCATTTCAAAAAAGTGTATGGCTAATCTCCTGACCCTCTTGTTCATTTTCTACATGATCAATCATTCTTCACAGTTTGACATGAGTGTGGATTATTTTAAGAAACATTTAGAGGAGGCTTCTTTGTCTTTAGAGGAGATATCCTTGTCTTTAGATTGTGTTCTACATCCATTTCTAGAAGATTTTGAATTTTCATCCTTTATAATGTGGCCTAGAATGCTTTTTTGGAGTGTGTCATATTTTCACATCAACATGGAGACACTTGAGCATACTTCAAAGACATCATACATCATCTTTTTTCCTCATTTTACTTTTAGGAATGAGAAGATGCCATGCATACCATCTTGGTTTTGTTTCTTCCTAAGGGGAAGAATTCTATTCAACGAGATTAGATCATATTTAACATTCAATATTGAGCATCTACCACCATTTTAGGAGACTCTAGATTGAAGGGGGGTTGTACATAGTCTCTATTCTTCTTTCTTATGAGGGGTATTTTTCCTTGCATGTGTTTTTTTCCTTCTCATTCTTCAGTGAGAGAGTTTTGTTTTTATTTCTCTTTTGGGGAGGAGTTTTGTCCCATTGGGTTTTCTCTTTTTTTTTCTATTTGTGAGAGATTGTGTTTGTACATGGATTCCCAACATGGTCTTGTAGTTAGGACCCATACTTGAATTATTTGTATTGGTTTGTTCCTCCCTAAGTTACACTTATTGGGGGTGTTGGTGTGAATTAGGTGTCTTACCTAACTAGTTAACCTAGTAGGTCATATTCACATGTTAAGTTTACTTAGGTCCTAAGAATCTATCTAGAAGTCTTAGTTAGCATTAGATCTTATCTTTTTTCATTTAATGTTAGTTGTATCATGACATAGGATTTTAAAAAAAATCATGAACTTGTCTAATCCTATGTCTCACCTTGGCTATATAACCAAGGGTTCTCATGTGTAAATAAAAATCATAACAATCTTAATCTATCATTTCTATCATTTGATAGAATAACATTATTCTTTTATAACTAATCTCTCTTGTGGTTTCATGAAGTTCTTAGATTTTGGGTGGCTATAATCCTTTGCCAAAGCTTGCATGGTGTAGAGTATTCAATACCAACTCTTATAGTCTACAACACATGGGATAAATTGAAAAAGGATAAGGGAATTGCCAAAAATATATCAATGTATGAGGTGGAATTCAATAAATTGAACATTTAAATGACACATAAAAGAATAGTGCAAAAACAAATGTAAACTACATGGAGAAAATGTGAAGCATGCACTTTTATCTTCTACAAAACTATAGAAATCTAGTCTAAATTTATGTGTACAAAGGGGCGAGTGCATGGAAATTGGTAGCCATTTCGTGGACACCTTTTAAAAAAACTTTTGAAGAGCCATAATGCGAGCACTTTATAACACGCTTGCGTTATGGCTTTTTGTGTCCAGTTTGGGGCTCGGCAACAACAGTCCAATAATGTGAGCTCATTATAACGTGCTCACATTATTGCTTGTTAAAAGAAAAAAAAAAGTGAAAACCTATCATTGTTATTTTGCCTATTTTTTTCTTGTAGTCGTGGCCAACACCCCCATATTTTCATGCTCGCCTTCTAGGAGGAGCAATTCAACAAATTTCTTCACCAACAATTGCTATTTCTTTGTAACTATGGTGCCATGATGAGGAGGAGGTGTGAGAGGTAAGGATTATGTGGTTTTTGTTTTGAATTTGTTAGTTTTAGGTTGAATTTGATCTATATTTGTTTGAATTTTTCGAAGATGAAAATCAACCTACAGACCCTCAAGATCAAAATCAACCACAGCAACAACCTCCTCCACCAATCACTCAACCCTCTCTTGGCACTCAACAAAATTTAATGAGTGAAATTGAGAACAACAAAAAGAAAATTGAGGATTTTATAAGTAGGTTGAGTGATCCAAATGGTTCAACCGCAGAAAGAATGACCCTAGAAAATTCATTGAAAGATATGTTAAAAAATGTAGATTCAATTAGCAAACAAATAACTGGATGGCAAGATAGGAGGCAGGCGACTAGGGATTATTATGCAAATAAACTATCATACAAAGATGTAAAGGATTTAAAAATTACAAAAGGTGATTTGTGCTCATTATTCACCGACCCACGCACAAATCAAAATCTTACCCTCAATGTGAATAGGTTTCATATCCATTGGTGTCACCACCAATAGATTAGGGACCAATTTTATGATAGGTGGTACATGGTATTCGATTACCCATCGTGCAACAATTGTGAGGTCCTGCATTATTTCCTTAGGAAACTATACAGTGAGTACATATTGAATAAAATCCCAAATTATTTTGATATGAGGGATTTCCAGGGGAGAGGTATGGGGTCAGCTCAGGATAGACCCGGTGCATAGCCTAATCCTACATGGCAAGATAGACGATCTCTCGCTAGGCCACCTTGTGAGAACATTGTTATGCCTTCCATCGCGAAGGAAAGTGCTGACATAAAGACATTGTAGGCAATCAACACTTTGACCCAGAGTGTCATCCATCATAATAGCCCTATTCTACAGTGCCATCCAGGGGAGTCTTCGAGTGGTGGCCTTCAAAGACATGTGTGTCAATCTTGTGGGGCTACTTGTTCATATGACCCCACCGACACTCAAGAGACTGGTATGCAGGATCCGTCTGTAGCTATGGAGATGGAGAGGGTAGTTAACATTTTGCATGAGGAATATGGTATTGATAGTCAGGTAAAAGTTAGTGCATGTTCATTGAATTTAATTTATTAAATTTTGATTTTGAAATGCAAGATTAACTAAAAATGTTTTATGATTTTAATAAAATTGTAGGGTCACAGTGTTGAGATTGGATACACCGGCCCCCCACCAACTTATTTTTGCAGTACACCTATCACTGGGGTATGTAACTAGTAAACAATTATAAATTTATTGCATGTTAATAGCATTGTTTTACGAATGGTAATTTAATATGCAATTTTGGATGTTGAACAAACTAATATTGGACGTTTTGATGGAACACTTCCCAATGGCGGTGGATTTACTCAAACCTACACAGAGGTAATAGAATAAATATTTTAACTAATGAATCAAGTACTTAATAGATTTGTGTAGTTTATATGCACATCATTGATTACATTGAATGATTTGTTGTTTTATTTTCAGATATTGCAAGCCGAAACACCTATGAATGTGACAAGGGCAATGGAGATCGGTGTGTCATGTGCTATACAATCCTTGATGGCTCTGATAGGAGAGGTATGAGGCAAATTAGTAAATTTACATTTACATTTGTTGTTATAGATGTTAGTTAGTGAAAAATCAAACCATTATTGATTCACGTAGTTTAATTTCTATTTGTATGGTTTATACAAGGCTTGAGCATTCTTGAGCATGGGCATGAGAATATTTCCCTCATGGAGAGAGATCATGAGATGGAGGTAAGTGATTATTTTGTCAAATATATCATTTTTTATAATGTAATTTCTATATATTCATGTCTTTACTTCTTATTGTAATAGTTAAAACTTCACCATGAACTAAACCCTAGGAGGAGCAGCAGGAGCACTCCTCAAGCATAGCAAAAATGAGTGATAGACCTATCGTCATCTGATCGAAAAGGAAAGGGAAAGAATCTATTTCCAGGGCATGGAGAGAAATGACTTTTGATTCTAGAGCCCTTTGTTGTATGCCTACATGGTATTTTTGTACATATTTTTTATTGGACATATTTGACATTGTATGCCTATATGGGATTCTCGTAAGCCTATATGGCTATTTTGTATATATATTTCATACTTATATCGACATATATTTATGTATGCCTCCATGGCTATTTGGTTAATACAAATATCTTTTATCGATGTCTATCCATATTTGCATTCTAAATTGATGGTTCAATAGATATGACTTACGTGTATTCAAGTGTATACTTTACAACTTACGTGCATTCGAATGTATACTTTGTGGCTTATGTGTTTTCATGCATATACCTTGTATTCGTGCTTATACTTTATATTAATTTGTGTATACTTTTTGAGGCTTACGTGTTTTTGAGTACTTGTGCTTCCCTTATTGACATCTACATGCTTGAATTATTCACATGTATAATTATTAATTGGTTAGCCCTAGCATTGATCATTGTTGTCCTTCATGATTTGTCTTGAATATTAATTGATTGACGCTAAACAACTTTATCTAAAAGAAAAAAAAATGTTTACAATTGGCGTTCCATGAAATGATTCATAAAAAGATTCCAATATGTTCATGATTCGTCACTATCGAAAGATCTATATGTCAACTTTTTGCAATATTATTTCTTGTATATGAAATGGACTCAAGAGAAAGCAAGTTATAATTTATAATACAAATAAGAAATGGACTCAACATTTTCCTAGACCCCCGAATAGGTCTATTTAGCAAAGAAACATGCTCTCAATCACTCTTTGAATTGCAAAGTACCATTGGTGATACAAAGTGGCTCAACCAGGTTGTGATTTGACATAGCTTCTCTCAAATATGCCCACTAAGACTCCAACATTCACTTGAATCAACAATAAGAACTCTCCTATTCCTTTATGGTTTTGCACCAAACCACCTCCAAAAGAAAGCCAAATCAGCTCTCTTTCAATCCATGTCAGCCTTGGGACCGTACAGGAAATCTGGAGGTTGTACCAAGTATGGGATCATAAAGTTTGTATCAAAAATCTAAAAAATAGAGAACAATGTGAATAATTCTTATTAGATATTCTCCAAAAGTTCATCAACAACCTCCATTCAAGCCTCTCAAGGCTTTACATAATGTTTTACACCCTTCTCTAACTGATCCACGCCCTCAACTAGCTAAAAACTAACTTTCAAAACAAGTAATCGTTCCATTTCAAATTTGTTGTTTTAAGCAACTTACAAATTTGCAACTTTAGACTCCTCCAACATAATGAGTACATCTAATGACCTCTAAACCCACACAAATGGCTTACAAATAGCCTTCTTACATCGAAAAAACTCCATTTTTTCACAATCATATACAAATTCACAAATTTGCCTTCAAAGGCTACAAAGACAACTTCTAGTGCAAGATTGAAATTTTCACATTTTTTATCACTAGACCCAAAAGTCACCCTAAAACATACCTAATGGTCTTAATTGACCTTATTCAAGACAAAGCATGCTCAAAATACCCACAACAACCTATTGACCAACCTATTCACCATCAGATAATCACTAAAACCACAGAACTAGACCTTCTTCATCAAATGGACGAACAAGGTGCTCAACACCAATGATCATATGCTTTTTGTGTGGAATACTTAGACTTCTCAACTATCATTTGTATGTTTCTCTTTTCCAGTGTTTTGCATGCCATCATAAGGGATCAAGCCGATTCAGTGCAAGTCGGATTAATTCCACCTGTTTGGGTGTGAAAGAGGACCATGCCTAGCGTAAACCTACCTATTGGGTCACGTTGGAGCAATTAGTTTGGTCACATGAATTGTAAAATGAAAGTTCCACCACTTTGCAACTTTGCACAACTTGAATTCGACACTTTTTCCATCAAGTGAAAATTCGTCAGCATGGGAAAACCACTCCAAGATAGCCAAAACTAAGAGAGGTTTTTGTAGAGGGGCCCAACGCGATCTTGTAGGATCAGATGATAAGTTTTTAAGAATCATGGTATCCGAGTAATAGCATGTTGAAGTTTGAAGCCATTTTGCACTTTGGACCCTTAAGGGATCGATCTGGTGGAATGTACCTCGGAGCGATTCCGCGTGTTTCGGTGTGAAAGAGGACCATTACTAGTGTAAAAATACCTATTCAAATGCATTGGAACAATCCACTTGGTCACACAATTTGCAGAGCGAAAGTTGCACCACTTTGCAACTTTGCACAGCTTCAATTTGACACTTTTTCCATCAAGTGAAAATCCGCCACCACGGGAAAACCATTCTGAGATAGCCAAAATCGAGAGAGGTTTTTGTAGAGGGGCCCAATCTGATTCTGTTGGATTAGATGAGAAGTTCCTATGCATCATGGTATCTGAGTAATAGCATGTCGAAGTTTGCAGCCATTTTGCACTTTGGACCCTTAAGGGATTGACCCAGTGGAATGTAGCTCGGAGCGATTCTGCATGTTTGGGTGCAAAAGAGGACCATGCCTAGCGTAAAAATACATATTTAGACACTTTGGAACAGTCTGTTTGGTCAGACGAGTTGCAGAATGAAAGTTGCACCACTTCGCAACTTTGCACTGCTTGCATTTGACGCTTTTTCCATCAAGTGAAAATCCGCTGCCACGGGAAAACCACTCTGAGATAGCCAAAATCGAGAGACATTTTGTAGAGGGGCCTAGCACGATACTATAGGATCAAAGGAGTAGTTTCTAAGAGTCACGATATTTGAGTAATAGCATGCTGAAGTTTGCAGCCATTTTGCACTTTGGACCCTTAAGGGATCGATCTGGTGAAACGTAGCTCGGAACAATTCTGCATGTTTCGGTGTGAAACAAGACCATTCCTAGCATAAACATACCTATTTGGATGCGTTGGAGCAATTAGTTTGGTCACACAAGTTGCAGAGAAAAAGTTGCACCACTTTGTAACTTTGCATAGCTTGAATTTGACACTTTTTCCATCAAGTGAAAATCCGCCGCCACGGGAAAACCACTCTGAGATAGCCAAAACTGAGAGAGGTTTTTATATAGGGGCCCAATGCAATCCTATAGGATTAGAAAAAATGTTTCTAAGCATCATGGTATCCAAGTAATAGAATGTTGAAGTTTGTAGCCATTTTGCACTTTGGATTCTTAAGGGATCGATCTGGTGGAACATAGCTCGGAGCGATTCCGAGTGTTTTGGTGTGAAAGAGGACCATACCTAGTGTAAAAATACCTATTTGGATGCATTGAAATAGTCCACTTGGTCACACAAGTTGCAGAGCGAAAGTTGCACCACTTTACAACTTTGCACAGTTTCAATTTGACACTTTTTCCATCAAGTGAAAATCCGTTGCCACGGGAAAACCACTCCAAGATAGCCAAAACCAGGAGAGGCTTTTGTAGAGGGGCCCAATGTGATCTTGTAGGATTAGACAATAAATTTCTAAGCATCATGGTATCCGAGTAATAGCATGATGAGGTTTGCAGCCATTTTGCACTTTGGACCCTTAAGGGTCAATTTGGTGGAACGTAGCTCAGAGTGATTCCACATGTTTCATTATGAAAGAGGACCATTCCTAGCATGAACATACCTATTCAAACATATTGGAATAGTCCACATGGTCACACAAGTTGCAGAACAAAATTTGCACCACTTTGCAACTTTGCACTGCTTGCATTTGATGTTTTTTCCATCAAGTGAAAATCCGTCGCCACAGGAAAACCACTTTGAGATAGCCAAAACCGAAAGAGGTTTTTTTAGAGGGGTCTGACATGATCCTATAGGATTAGATGATAATTTTTTAAGCTTCATGGTATCTGAGTAATAGCATGAGTAATTTGGCAGCCATTTTGCACTTTGGACCCTTAAGGGATCGATCTGGTGGAACGTAGCTCAAAGCGATTCCGCATGTTTCGATATGAAACAAGACCATTCCTAGTGTAAAAATACCTATTCATATGCATTGGAGCATTTAGTTTGGTCACACGAGTTGCAGAGTGAAAGTTGCACCACTTTGCAACTTTGCATAGCTTGAATTTGACACTTTTTTCATCAAGTGAAAATCCAGCGCCACACAAAAACCACTTCGAGATAGCCAATACCGAGAGAGGTTTTTGTAGAGGGGCCTAATGGGATCCTATAGGATTAGACGAGAAATTTTTAATTGAAATGGAATAAGTTTTCTGGGGTTTTTGTTGTTGCCCCTGTAGATTTTGATGGAAAAGGGCATGAAAATTGAGGTTTCACCCTAGGGTTTGATAAAATATTGCATGTAGAAGTTGGGTGATTGTATTTTGAAAATTTTCAGGTGTTTTTAAGAAGTTCTGAGGTGGTGGCATGTTCTAGTAAGGTGTGGAACCATTCCTTTCAATAAACCCTCCTTATTCTAGCATAGAATAAGGGTTTTGGTTTGGCATGGTGGAGTAAGTTTGTCCTGAGACAAATTGCGGATCTAAGGGTTTGGATACATGATAATTGCTGCCCCAACAAGTTAAGGGGGTTCTTGAATATTTGCAGGTATGTTCCTTTGTAAATTAGGCCTAGTTAGCCTAATGAGGACAACGAAGAAGGTCATTTTTGATACACATGTTCCAAGATAGTCACTGTTTATTTTCAAGTATGTGTTGTAACTCAATAATAGCTATCTAGATCAATCATTTTTTTGTGAATTAATTTGAGAATATTTCCTCAAAACACCACTTGGAGCCACTCTTTTCACTTGAAAATTCATCATAGAACCCTTTAGCAGCAACTACACCTTTGTTTCTTGAATTCCCCTGCACAAATAAACACACACACACCTAAAACATCCTAATTCGACCTTACATGTTTTATATTACTTCTCTAATCACCTAATGACCTCTTTGAGACTTTAAATACATTACATATGACCTTTACATGACATTTTTCACATTGTTTACATTTCAAAATTCAAATTTTGCAAATTTGCCTATTGAAGGCATTTACAGAACAAGGTGCTACTGCACCAAACATGAACTCCAAAATTACAATATTTGAGTAAATCTCATTATGTAAGTAAATCTCATTACAATGTCTTAGGTACTTTTTTCTCACAGATCTTTTACAATGTCACTCATACATTCGACGTTCTCTTTAAATGTCTACATCATAGGTGCTCATTATGAGGTTAACTTCAATTGAGTAACTTGAGATTCCCTCGCTAAGCTTCACACGCTCTTTTATAATGGCTTGAAATCAAAATTGAGATGTTTCAAGATCATCAAAATAAGGATTTTGCATTGATTTTTTGGCTGAGATTCTCTTTGATGGCTCATAAATCAGCATTTTCTACGAGAGATCAATCAATTTTTAGTAGTTTACTTACAAATACACAAAGTAAAAGAGAAAAAGAAAGAGCGTCCAAAATGGAAATGAAATAAAAATAGATGGAAGGCACTTATAGATAGGCATGAAGGTCTCACAACTTAGTCACTCCTGGTCATACATCTTCACTGGGAATTCCAACATACCTATTGCACACAACACCTCTCATGAATAGAGTAAGTTGAAATTTCAGATGCTCTTATAATGTCTACATCATAGTTGCTCATGATAAGGTTAATTTCAAATGAATAACTTGAAATTCCCTCATGAAGCTTCGCACACACTTTTCTAATGGCTTAAAATCATGATTGAGATTTGTCAAGATCATCAAAATAAGGATGTTGCATTGCTTTTCTAGCTAACATTCTCTTGGATGGCTCATATATCTTCATTTTTTGCAAGGGGACACCAATCACTGTTTAGTATGTTACTTACAAATACGCAAACTAAAAGAAGATGATAGCATTGGCATCAAACAAATTAATGTGCATACAAGTATAAATTAATAAGAACCAATGTGCATGTACTTACAAATTAATCCAACGAACCATTTGGGTCTGCTCTACTCTTTATTGTGTCAAGTATTGCCTCATGGTCAGACTCACGGACCTTCCACAAGGTCTTGTTCAAAGGTCTACCCCCATATTTGGTCAAACAAACATTGGATTCCATGACAAGGTTCGAGTAATGAAGAATCTTACGATGTGTGTCAAAGTCCTGAAATAGCCAATGTTTAACACTCGAATGTGGGTACCTTCTAAGCCATGTTCCAGTAACCACAACTGAGCCTGTAGGGTATTCGATGTTTTCTCCATCTATAACTGGGGCTTCCAATTTCTTTTTCACCTCAACACAATGACACAAGTAATAGTTTGTTCCCTCTTCATTGTCTTCATCTACAATAACTGCATAAACATGCCCTGCATTGGTATGTGCAGAAAATATCTTGAAATTTGTCAACATTATGAATACAGTACAAAGTAAGATAACAATATGGAATTTCAACAACTAAGCAAGTAGATGTATCACCTGGTTGAACTAGATCTGATACGTGGTCAAAGTCGACCAATGATTCCAACTGTGTCAGTTCCAATGTTGTCGAAGGGCGATATATGTGAAGTGGGCTAAGATAACTTGTCAACCATTTGTCAACCCACTCCCCTGACTTACAATCATTCCAAGCTTGCATTCTACATGAAGAAAAAAAGCATGCCATCTTTCATGTATCGATACTCCATGAACCTGCATTTGAGCTAAGGAAAGAGTATACCTCACTCGATCTTGTTACTATACAACAGTCTTCATATGGTGCAATGTTAGTATCATCCATCAACCAAAAAAATCTACGAACTAAAGATGTACCTTCATTACCTGGACCCATCGAAGCATTACACCACTCAACGATTGATTTTGCATTTTTCAACTTTAAACTATCTTTATACTTTAACTCTTCATGTGCTAATGCTCTTTTCACACATGCTCCTACAACATCATGCTCCCCCTTTCCATGTCCAACCTCACAAAAGTTCCACATACATTGAACACCTGTAATGACATGCATCCTGCACAACTAGTAGAACATGCACGAGTTCTTGAACTATGTTGCACAATTATCAGACCATATTATATGTCAGTCGTATTCTATGCCCCTTTGAGCCAAACCATTGTAAAACATCTGGAAGCAACCTTGCATGAACTCTGGAGAATGTGTGCGATCACCACTAATGTAAAAGTGGTACTCCCTCAATACCTTCCTTTGGTCATCTGTACTATCAGATGCATGAATGAATGCTATGTGCACAAATATCAAAACCTGTGTGGAGTTGTAATACTATGACTGCACCTCACGTTGTGGCTATAGAGTGTAGTTCTCCACAGATTCAACCACTGATACTATGTTTCCAACTGGAAAGGTGTCCTTGCATAGCTTGAATTATGTGTCCAACCATCGGGCTATATGGGTATGCATTGCATACTCAGACAGTATATTGTCATGAAACATGGACATAAACTAGTACACTGGAATCTTCTCAATAACCAAATCACACCTTTTTTCTTGAGATCCATCTTTTGTAGCATATGCCATTGTTTTATACTTCCCGAACTCTACTAGTTTTTGTCCCACCTCATCTATGCTTTCCATATGTTGACATACTATCATACGCTGGAAGCCACAGCAATGCTCGCATGAACCATCCAAGCATGTTGTCCTGTAGAATATCTAGCCATCCTCTATTTCACATTAAAAAATTGATAAGAACTCTCTTGAAGATTTTGGTGGGGCTTCTATGCCACAATCCTGCAAAACATCATTAGTATGCAAATCTACACATATAGAACGATAAACATCATAATGGTTAGAAAATTCAATATGTAGTCTACAACAACAAGTAGTTCATGTGTGATTTATCTTGACATAAAAAGGTTTAAGCATTTCAAAAAATCTTTGAGAAATAATAATTTGAGGATAATCATTTTCAAATTTTTGAAAAAATTGGGCTTGAGTCATATCCAAAAAATGCTTTTGATGTGGCTCATGATTCTGACTACCGATTCTCCTTCTTACCACATCCCTTTGATTCGAAGATGGCCTTTTGTTATTCTTCCAATACTCTTCAATTAGTGTTCTCAAGGCTTCGACAATTTCTTTATCTTTTTGTGACAGTCTCCCCGAGAATTCCCATAATTCATTTGAATCATTGCCCTCAATTCTTTGTCGCCTTCGAATGGCTCTTGATAAATTTTTTCTACTAATTCTCATTTGTTCACTCGTCCTTCTAATGAGACGAGCTCTCTTTGTTTGACAACTTACCAAAGTTGATGTAATGACACATTGGGTGACATTACTATCCTTTAAGCATGAGGTCTTACCCACACTCTCATAAGCATCCATTATATTCTTCACAATAGTGTCTTCACTCGATGCATTCGATGTTCTCAACCCAAGAGTCTTCATGATGTTCCTATACTTTACACCCCGCATCATATCAACAAATAGTTGACATCTTGTGGGCTCATTTAGCCTTTCAAAAAATCATTCCCAAATCTTATCAGCATATCTTCTACAAGTGCATGTTGAAATCTTACCTTCCATGTGCTGCAAAATCTCATCATCAATATTAATCAAATACTTTGGCTTTCTACACAAAATTCTAGGTGGTGTTCTCCTAGGTACATACATCTCAACATTAGGAATTTCATCAATATTTAATTGAGGTGGGCTAGATTGCGTACGTTTGATCGAGGGTGGAGAAGAAGACATACCTTGAGGTTCATATGGGGATGATGGCATACCTTCTTCGTCAAATCCGAGTGATGATGTACTCTCAACTTGAGATGTGTTGGATGGTGTCCAACAATATTCACTTGAGGTAGATGGTGTCCCTCCATATTCACTTGTAGTAGATGTTGTTCATCCATATTCACTTGTGCTAGATGGTGTCCCTCCATTATCGCTTGTGCTTAATGGTATCCCTTCATATTCACTTGTCGTAGAGGGTGTGTCTCCAACTATGGTATCTAAATCTGTCTTATGACAATGATTTCGCATTCGTGCCTTTTGTGCTGCCAATTCCCATTCTTTTTTTGATAGTTGAGGTTCCTCTTCAATTGGCTTGTTTTCGTCAATCGTTTCCAATTTTTTATTTTCACAATATGCAGCCACCTAAACTCTCTCCTTTTCTTTGAAGGTTTCGTTCTCTTCGTTTGTTAGTTTCCTCTTTGTCTTTTTCTTCAGCATGGCGGATATATTTATCTGTACCATGGTAATGAGACAAATATTAGTTCCTAAAAAATGTATCCATTCAAGTTAATTGAAAAATATGTCATTCAAGGCTTCATTTAAATAATACTTACAATCATCCTGTACAAAGTTAACCTAGCATAGACAAATGTGACATGTTTTTTTTCAATCCATAATACCTTAAAGAAAATTGGTAACGTGGCATGTCATGATTGCAAGATAGGCTCAAAATGGAAGCATGGACATTTGCAGAAAAATGCATTTTTTGGCAAAGTTGTGAAGACATAAGTTAGTTAAGAAGTTACAAAAATAGTTAGATACATTGGGGGAGTTGATTTTGAAGGTAAATAAGATAAATATCATGTAATTTACAATCATAATGAGTGTAATGGCATTGTGACTGTTTGATAAGTTTGTGGTGCAGGAGCACCTTGACAATCTATGCTTCCGTCTTGAAATTTGATTCAATTTTGGGTATCTCCATGTTGTAAGAGGTTCATTAAAGAAATTTTCCATGTATGGGAATCATTAGGAGGTTTAATTTTTAATTCCTAAGTGTATTTTGTAAATTTGTCACTATTTGCAAAAGTTGCACAAATACAAAATTGTGAAAAGTTACAAAAATTGTGAAATAGGGAAGGTGAAAATTCATATGGGATTATTTCCGCTTGGAGGAAATTGGAAGTTGATAAGACATATATTTAATTCCTTTATAAGGCCTCATGTACATTTGGAAAGTTGTGGGTGATTGAATATCTGATTTTGAATGAATTAACACATTGCTTTTTTTGTATTTTCTTCAGAATTTTACTGTTTCAGGCTCTTGTACGAATTTGTACAGGCAGGAATGCTTGGTTAGATTTTTTTAAGTGTTTTCACACTCAATCACCTCCCAAATAAAAAAAATTTCATGCATTTTTCTTAACGTTTGAGTCATATATTGCAATTTTTCTCTAAAACTGTCAAACCCTCTGTTAGGGTAAACAATGAACTTGAGAAATTGTGTTTCTCCCATTCTACTTGGTGAAAGTTCTCAATTTTGGTGTACAAACTCCTTGTGGCATGTAATTTCATATTTCAAAGGTTACCAATCATATGGTGAGGACTAAGGTGTGAAGAAAATAATTTTTCTTGACTGTAAAACTGTGTTCAGACTGGTAAAACAGGGAATTGTGAAGCTTAGAGCTTAGGGTTTATGGAAATGTGTTTGGAAATGACATGATAATGGAATTATAGGCTTGGGAAGGTCAAATTAAAGTTATTTGATGTATTTTTTATGAGGGTTTGGTGTTGGGAGTAGTAAAACCAATAACCCTTGTTTGCACTAAGGCTTAGTTAGGCTTATTCTCAGACTGAAACAACTAGTTTACAAGCATTTTCTCTAAAGGACTTAATATCCATCTTGTAATATGTTTTGTATGATGGAATGGGTGTCCAAAATGAGTATCACAGTCTGAAGTGTGTGCATGGTTTGGGAGATACATGTGATAGTTTGCATATGCTCGGCTACTAGTAATGTGGACAGTCAACAAATGAACTGAGTTTGTGTGTAAGGGCAGACTTCTGAAAGGTTTCATTTTTTTTGTACTAACTCAAACAAATATTTCTTAAGAAAATAATGGTTTTTTTTTTCCTTAAGAATTATAGTTTGTGTTTGTAAACAATGGTGCCATTATGGAAGATTTAATACAACTTGTGAATGACATAATCATTGGTTGATGTTTTGAGGAACCTAGTTGATTGTAATCAATTATTTTCAAGATTTTCAAGGTGTTTTGAAGGTCCAACCTATAACCACCTATTAAATACCAACCTATAACCACCCTATAACCAACCTATAACCACTTGTTAACTACCAAGACCTTCATTTGTCTTAAAAATTGCTAGCATTGACAACTTTTGCTAAATAAGCAACATTATGCAACTTTTTTGTCCAAGACACCTAAGACCACTCAAACACCTTTATTTCATCCCTAATAAAACTTCTAAACTCTTTTCTTGCACTTCCATTTATAATTTGAATAATTTGCCTTCAAAGATTATATGGCAAAATTGACAATTTTCTGAAGCAAGAGTGCATACTTGCACATTTGATCACCAAACTCAAAAAATCCCTAAATACATGAAATATTGGTCTATTTTGACCTTATTTTCAATAAAATCTATGAAAAATCATCTAAAAACTCTTGAACTCACCCAAAGACCTTAAGATATATTGTCACCAAAGTAGATTTTGAAACATGGTTGTAGGTGCCCCTACACCACAGGTTTCGAATACTGCAAGGGGAAGCATGCTCAAAGGATGAATTTTGGTGAGATATTTGGAATGTGTATTTGGTTTATTTCAATCAATAACATGCTGATTATAGTGTCTTGGATGTCCGAATAAAGGTTGGTAGTTACCTTCCATGATTTATTGTTATTTTTCCATGTAAGTTGCAGCATTGAGTTCTTGAATTAGTGAATCATGAACGAATTGAATGGTTCTAAGTTTCTAATCAGCTTTATGCTATGTTACAATCAATTTTATGATGGTTAATCTATTTTTTGAGTCTGACAAAGAGTTGAAACCAAGTTCTAATGTTTTGTGGAAATATGAAATCAAGTGAAATTGAAGGATTTTGATGAAAAGATGATTGAGTTTTCTTCGTTGATCTTCTTCAATTTAAGTTAGGGTCAGAAGTACCCTTGATGATTTGTGGATCCTGGTAGATGCTTTGCATCAAGTTTAAAATGGTAATTGGAAAGTGTATATAATTGTGTAATTTAAAATGTACATTGACAATGTAAGGTTATAATGACAAACAAAAATGAAAGCAAGCCATAATAGAATGAAAGAAAATGTGTAAAGACTTCACATACCTAAAAAACCAGCTTTCAAATGGAGGAGTTCAACCCAATTATGTAGCCTTAGCTTCTTCTTTCTTCAAACTCCACAACAATTTGACTTGTTCAAAAGCTTGTTCCCCTCCAAACTTCAATTGTATATCAATTTTCAATGGAATTCAAACTTCAATTGATATTATATGTCTTTCAACGTGGAAACTCTGCTATTTCATACAAAGGTGGTAGAAAGATCATGGAAAATGTGATGGAATGTGAAAAACATGCTTGCACACTTCACAACATCATCAAATACTACTTTTTGTTGGAGCACAAGTAGAACCAAGAGAATATGCAGACTATGGGCCTTGACATCACGAGTATATTGAGTTTTTTTACCATTTTTAGTGGAATAAAAAACGCGCTCACATTATAATGTGAGCACATTATTTCTTCCTAAAACGGTAACATCTCTACTTCTTCAAAACACACACTCGTTATATGAAATATGTTTTTCTTAATATTTTTATTTTATCCCTCTTTGTCTATATCCTCTATCATAATTCTATATCTCTCCCCTACACCCTTATAATAGAGGAGATAGAGGTGAGTGTGTGTGTGTGTGTGTTTGTGTGTGTGAGGGAGAGAGGTAGAGAGTGGGAGAGAGAGTGGGAGAGAGAGAGAGAGAGATGGAGGGAGGGAGAGGAGAGGGAGGGAGGAAGGGGAGGAGAGGAGGGAGGAAGGGAGGGAGAGGGAGAGAGTGGGAGATAAAGAGGGAGAGAGAGGGAGAGGGTTAGAAAGAGATAGTGGGAGAGATGGAGATAGATATGGAGGGAGAGAGGGGGAGAGTGGGAGAAAGAGAGTGGGATAAGAGAGAGTGGAGAAGAGAGTGGGAGAGGGAGGGATGGAGAGTGGGAGAGGAGGGGAGAGAGGGAGAGTGGGAAGAGAAAGAGGAGGAGAGTGGGAGAGTGGGAGAATGAGTGGGAGGGAGAGGGGGAGGTAGGAGAAAGAGAGAGAGACAGGAGAAGAGAAAAGAGGGAGAGAGGAGGGAGAATAGGTGGGAGGAAAAGAGGGAGGAGAGGGAGGGAGAGGGGAGAGGGAGAGGGGAGAAAGAGATAGTGGGAGATATGGGAATGAAAGTGGAGAGAGAGAGGGAGAGAAAGAGAGTGGGAGAGTTGGGAGAGGGGGGAGAGTGGGAGAAAGAGAGTGTGGGAGAGAGTGGGAGATAGAGAGGGAGGGAGAGAGGGGGAGAGTGGGATAAAGAGAGGGAGGGAGAGAGTGGGAGAGTGGGAGAAGGGGAAAGTGGGAGAAAGAGAGTCTAGTGGGAGGGAGAGAGGAGAGTAGAGAGGGAGAGGGAGAGAGAGGGAGAGGTAGATGGGGAGAAAGAGATAGTGGGAGAGATGGAGATAGAGAGGGAGGGAGAGGGGGAGAGTGGGAGAAAGAGAGAGTGGGAGAGAGTGGGAGAGTGGGAGAAGGGGAGAGTGTGAGAAAGATAGAGTGGGAGAGAGTGGGAGAGTGGGAGAAGGAGAGAGTGGGAGAAAGACAGAGTGGGAGGGAGAGAGGGGGAGAGTGGGAGAATGAGAGAGTGGGAGAGAAAGAGGGACAGAGAGGGATAGAGGGACAAAGAGGGAGAGGGGGAGAAATATATAGTGGGAAGGATGGAGATATAGAGGGAGGGAGAGACGAACTGAGAGAGATAGAGGGTAGAGGGTTAAGAGTTAATGGTTTAAAGGTTAAGGGTTTAAATGGTTAAGAGATAGAGGGTAGATGGAGATAGTGGGAGAGATGGATACCCCTATACCCTCTTAATCCCTTAACCCTCAACCCTCAACCCTTAAACCTGAATCCCTCAACCCCTATACCCTCTTAATCCCTCAACCCTCAACCCTCAACCCTTAAACCCTAATCCCTCAACCCCTATACCCTCTTAATCCCTCAACCCTCAACCTTCAACCTTTAAACCTTAATCCCTCAACCCCTATACCCTCTTAATTCCTCAACCCTCAACCCTCATCCCTCAACCCTTCAACCCTAATCCCTCAACCCCTATACCCTCTTAATCCCTCAACCCTCAACCCTCAACCCTTAAACCCTAATCCCTCAACCCCTATATCATCTTAATCCCTCAACCCTCAACCCTCAACCCTCAACCCTTAAACCCTAATCCCTCAACCCCTATATCCTCTTAATCCTTCAACTCTCAACCCTCAACCCTTAAATCCTAATCTCTCAACCCCTATACCCTCTTAATCCCTCAACCCCTATACCCTCTTAATCCCTCAACCCTCAACCCTCAACCCTCAAACCCTAATCCCTCAACCCCTATACCCTCAACCCTTAAACTCTAATCCCTCAACCCCTATACCCTCTTAATCCCTCAACCCTCAACCCTGTTGGCATTTCAAATCGCACCTCTAGAATGCGTTATGGAAATGGACAGCTATGTGCAGTAAACTGCTCTTTGAATTAGGAGGGGAAGCTCCCTCTTTTGCTGAGTTGCATAAAGAAAGTAATCTAAACTTAATTACGCCTATCTTTTTGGTTCAGCTGCGAGAACACAAGGTTATAGAACACTAGATATTGTGGCTGAGGTTTTCCCTTTAATGAAACTAGATAGCTACAACTTAACCTATGCTTAAAACTTTTCTACCCTCTCAAGTAAACATAGAGCAAGAGAGTTTAGAAATGGATGAGTTTGATTTCTGACAAAGATACTTAAACAAACTATTCTTCAACATACATTTTAAGGCAAGCTGAAAAATAGATCATAAAAGTATTACGGAAATATGAGACTTTTATTTCAGGAGCAGCAAAGCAAGCTACAAGATTTTATTTACTCACACTTCTAACACAAAACAAATAGACGAAAATTTGAGATATTTATATCGAGGCAAACAAAGCACGCTCACGATTTTATTCACTCAAGCTTTTGGAACAAAGGATTACAATTTCGAGACAGCAAGTTGTAGCAACATGCTTGCAACATGTGATCAACCTGATTATAATCAACACAACACATGCACTAAACAAGTATTTACAGCTAAGGAGACATGCAAACTTTCTCTTTACAAAAAGTGAACAACACTAGACGATAACAAACATGAAGGCATAAGCTCAACAATTCTGTTATCACAAGCACGTTTGAACTAAAATGAGCAAACACTGCTCTTATTTATAACTAAGCAGAGGAGTAGGGAACCCTAAAATCTCCTTGCTTTTACAACTACTACTTGCCAACATGCAAGCTTTATTTCTAAATCTAGAAAAGATAAAACATCTAAACCCTAGAAAGCATTTAAAATGGAGAGTGCCAACTCGTGACAACTTGTTACAATGTTTTCTTTCTATCATCAAAGAATGGATAAGATTTCAGACAAGAATAGAAAGAAAGCGTAGAAGATGCTTCTAGAAGAAAGCAGATTTAAATCTCGATCACATCCACTAAAAAGTGGGAAACTTCATCTGTAGTAGGAGTGTTGATGCTATTAATAGCAAAATGCCGCTTTTCCAAGATTTCTTCTCCATCTGCAATTGATCTTGAGAAATCTTCACTCTCATTGGCCGCTTTCTCGAACCTTGCTGACATCATGGAAATCATCATCATTCTCCCAACACTGCCATCACTGTCATGCAAGACACTCTGAAACTCAGCTTGGACTACGTCAAGCCCAATGTAGGAACCATCCTCAAGGCAATACTGACAAGGAATTGCTGCAACTACTTCTCTGACAAACCTAAGAGTATCAACAACTCTTTGTTTATACGCTGCAAACTCCTCAGATATTCTGACATATGTATTCACCTTGAAAAGATGACTTTCCTTCCACTCTAGGATTTGTCTTTTATGTTCTCTCACCATTGTAGAGCCACAAGCCATCTCTAAATCTGCAATTATGATTTTGTGCATGGGCTTGAACTCGGCTATTAGCTATTCAAAATCCTGGATGCCTTGATGTAAGTCATGAGCTTTGTATCTTAACTGGAAGACCTGTGTTAGAACCTCTTTTCCTCTGTTGATGATATCTTCAATCCACTCATTAGTTTGTTTTCCACAAATAACCAATTGCCTTAACTGTTGTTGATCAGCTGGTGTTTGTAAGACTTGAGGCAGCAACTGAGTTGTTTGTGAGGTGCCTTGAATAAGATTTGATATACATAACCGGAGTTGACGATTTTCAGCCTTGAGGGCTGCCTTGTCTTCTCCATCTTTTTGCACTCTTTCTTGAATGTTTTCTATTACCATTTTAAACAAACTCATATCAGCATGTCAAGTACTTTTACCAAGGTTTGCTTTGACCATGATAAAATCGTCAACATCCACCTCATCTTTGATTTTATCTTCAAGAGGCGTAGCTGTCTCCATGACCATTTCACCCTCAAGATTCCTCCCAAAATGCATTTGTTTCTTGGCCTTCTTCTTGGGTGCTTCCTAGTATATGCTAACGTCGTCAACATTCACCTGATATGAAGGCCTTCTTCTTGTCCTTCCCAAGGAGCTCTCAAGCCAAGATGTGGTATTTCTAATAACATCCAAGGGAGGAATAATTGTAACGTTGGACTCTATCTCCTCATCTTCCAAATCAATGTGAATTGGCGAAGACCTAGGAGATGGTAGATTTTCTTGTATCAAAGGTTCATCATGTTGTACTTCTTCTTGAAGTATGGGCTCTGGTTGAGGAACTTTTGTTTTAGCTATAGGCTGCTCCTCTATAATAATCCCTATACAATCCAACCTCCTTTTAGCACTCTTTGTTGATCTACTGCCCTTTGTGACCTCTTAATACTGAACTTTTTCTTTGTTCTTTGGTTGCACTCTTGAAGAAGAGGGAAGAGATGAATGTTTCTTTGGTGGTTATGCTACTGGAATTGACTCCCTTCTCTTGAGAATTAAGAAAGTCTTACTGTACTCTACCACTTGTCTTGTCCTTTCTTCCACTGTGATACATTCTTTGTCAGCCTAGTCGACTTGTGGAAGAGGTTGCTGCTCAACCCTATTTCTAGTATAAGCTAGGAGAATTACATCCCCATCATCATCTGAAAACCCTTCAATGTCTTCTGATAAACAATCTTTCATTTGATGAAGGGTTAACCTACTGTGACTTCGCCTTCGCACCTCATACTCGTCTCTGCAATCAGCCCAAAAATCTTCAAGTGCGGGCATATGAGCATAGTTCTAACCAAGTCAAGATGCATAGAAGCCATGGGGATCATATGATCATCTCTCGCTGAAAATCTTGAGACCAAATTAGTCTAACTCGTTACCCATTAGTTTAGCTTCCGTGGATGATCTACAAGTGTAAATGCCTAAAGCAAAAGGAAAGCTAAAGGCTAGTTTCTTTTTGTTATGCAGATGGGTGTGAACAATTGATATCTGCTTGAAGAATTCCATACATACTACCTCATCTGATGGATACCTTGGTAACATAAGTGGAGCTCCTGAATAACAATACACCCTTAGGTAAGTGAAGGTTGCAAACTGAACAAACCAATCTACCCATTCTGATATTGCAGCCCTGGCAACGGATGAGATGTGATCATGTAGCTCATTTTCTAGGTCTTGCACTATATAGATTAGGAATGCTTCATTCACCCGTTTGTAATGATGTGATGCAGCAGTAAACTCCAACTCAGTGTAATAGTTGTAGACATGTTGAACATTTAGAGAACCCTCCATGTTTAACCCTCTGAATTTACCTTGATAGGCAACCAAGTAGACTAGGTAGGAGACCATATGAAATGCGTGTCTATGAAAATACTCAGTTATTTGATGGTGTAGGCAATCACTGATCAATGTAGGCCAATCATAGTACTCAGTTTTCTTCATTATATGAGGTATCACATAAAACATCCAAGGCTGAAACCTTGTTGCATCTGCTTGTCCAGTGACTCGATTGAGTAGGGTGATTATAATGGTGAATTCATCCTTGAACTGTCCTCTCCCAACATCCTTTGGAAATGTAGAATGTTTCTCTTTCAGCCACCTATGTGCAATCTTCTTACTGTATTTATCTTGATGTTCTTCCCATATCCTTTCACATTCTTCTATGTTGATGGTGACACTTCTAGGTCATGGTGGAATGGAGAAGCATTTCTCAATCATGTCTGGTTTTAGGCTGCATATGATTCTCCCATCAACTGACTATATTTCCCTTGTAGCTTGATTATAATGCTTGATGCAAGCAATGATGAACTCTAAGCTCTATACTAAGAAAGGTATCGATGCTACTGCGAGAAGACCTGAATGACCAAGATGCCTAATGGTGGTGTTGCCTGCATCTTCTAAAGGATGTAAATTGAACACTGGTTTGATATGATGCAAGTTTTTCTCGGCCGTTTCAATGAAATCATGGTACAGTATTGATTTGGTCTTGAACTCTGTAGGAGTGTATTCCATTCTAAAAGATTTGAAGATTGACAATAAACATGTGTAGGTTCTTACAATTTTAGCAAACTTTCTAAATTTAGCTTGCTGATTTTTCTTCCTCCAACGGACGAAATTTTGGAATTTTTTCTGAGATATGGGTTTTGATTAGGATTTCATTTCAAGCCAACCCAAATTGTCCATTTTTGAAAATATGAAGTGAAAACTGAAAAAGTAGCAAACCCTAATTTTCTCTAGAAAAAGCTGACATCTGGGTATTGTTCTTGAGCATAATTTGAATGGACCCAGTTGATTGGATTTTGAAAACCCTGGCTTCTAAGTGAAAAAGCAACAAATTTTAGTTTCTCTGAAAAAGCCGAGGTATGGGTTTTATCCAGAAGACAGTTTAGCATAGACTCAGAAGACTAGAAATGGATGAATATGAAGTTTTCCCTGACATGCAAAAATAAAAGCAACTGCTGCAACTTAGAGAAAATTCTTCAACAATTTGTCCAGAAGATAGAACAAAAATGGATCAGCTTTTTTGAAATTTAATAGTATTAGCCTTCTTCTTCGCAAATTTGATGTTCTTGATGAGAAAATATGAAAAAGGAAGTTCTCTTTGATTGCTGATCTGAAATTTTATGAGAAACCAACAAGTTAGGGTTCTTGAATCTTGAAAAATATGTGTTTGAAGTTGCTACTTTGTTTCTCTTTGAAGGCACTTGCAAGAAAATATGAAAAATAATGCATGGAGATGTCCTTAAATAAGTTTTTGCTTTGAAAATAGCTTCTCTAACCCTAATTTGAAGAAACCCTAAATTTAGCCCATGCCTTGAGTAATGGCATTTTTTCTTCTCTTTGAAAATTTTGAATTTCTCAAAAATAAACTAAGTCATGAAAAGTTGGGCGCCCTTTTTGAGGTATGCCATCCTTTTTTCCAGACTTAGCCACTTTTTTCATCATTTTATCTTCTATTCATTTTTCAACCTTGTTTCAGCTCTGTCTCCTGACTTCTTGATTTGTCCGACGAACGAACTGAACATTCCACTGTGGAGCTTGGCTGAATCTTACAATATAGTTCTGGAGGCATCCTCTACTAAAAACTTCATTTGACCCTTTGAAATGTCAAGTGCCTATCCTTGATAAGGGCGCCCATTTTCTCCAAAGTTAGTCAATTTCATGATCTTCAATTTTATGCTTATCTTCTGACCTTCAGATGAATTCATGATTCTGGGTGTTGTACTTGTCAGATTGACTGGCTGACGGATTCACTGGATAGCTAAGATGATTCTGGAAGGGGTCTTCTGGATACCTTATCTCCGGAAATTGACTTCTGGTAGCTCTAAACCCTAGGCACCCTTCTTGAGGTATGGCGCCCATAGCTTCCAGAGTTAGTTTTTATTTTGGATTTTTCATTGTTGCTTTCAACTTCTGCCATTTCTCACACTTTTCTCCTCTGTTCGCCTGGTGATATTTGATGACTACTGACTCTGACGGACGAGTTGATGGATTCGTTGGAGAGCTGGATCCAGTCTGACGAAGTCATGTTGGAGAAGTCTTCTGCAAATTTGATCATTTAACCTCTCAAAAGTGTGGGCGCCCTTATCCTTAAGAGGCACCTATCTTCTCCAGACTTAGAATTTATTTTGTGTTTTTTGTCTTCAGAGTTTATAAATACCTCTCCCCGTGACCTCTGTTTGTCTTTGATTTTTCGATGATTGGATGATCTAATAAACGTGTTGGTTGATTCGTTGTGGAGACGAGATGATTCTAAGCAACATTGGCCTGGAGACAGAAACCCTAATTTTGTCTTTTGACCTTTTGAAAAGATGGGCGCCTTTCTCCTTTAGGGGTGGCCATAGCTGGCAGTGTTAGAAAATTTTATCAACTTTTCAACTTTACCTTGTAAAATGTGTCTCCCTTGTCTTTGGCTACTGGAATGAAAAATTCACTAAGGCATTGAAGCATGGGTGCCTCTTCTTGACTGGGGTGCCTGGAATTTCCAGACTTAGGCAAAATTTGGCATTTTTCATTTTCCAAACTTCCTTAGCCCGTTCCTCATTTCTCGTGCACATTGTTCATTGACAGTCTCTGTTTGATGCTCAAATGCTTGATTCTGACACCTAGCAGCTAACTAACCTCCATTGATGACCTTGGATCTCTGAAACAGCTTCTGAAAAAGTAGAATAGACCCAGTAGAGTAAAATTGATCTTTTTGTGATTCTGACTGCACCAACCTGATGAGGAAGTATTTCAAGCCAATCAAAATCAGTCTTAACCCTAACGGCCAAACTTTCTATTTTTAGAAAATTTTATAGGTATCCATTTCATAAGAAACCCGGAAAAAGTTTCTATTTTTAGAAAACTGCTAAAAATAGAAATTTTCCTAAAATTTAGGGATGAAAAACTGAAATCTGGGTATTGTTGGTTTGATCGTTTTGGACCGACCCAGATTGTCGGATTTTAAAATTTTCAAGTTTATGACCCCCATGCAAAACATGCAGACCCCCGTTTTGACCTTTTCTGACAGATTTAACAGTATCTTGACTCAATTCTTCAAAATGCCTAAGTGTAGCAAAAATTTTAATTTGGGGTACAACAAACCCTCAACCCTTAAACCCTAATCCCTCAACCCCTATACCCTCTACTCTATAACCTCTTAATCCCTCAACCCTAAACCCTTGAACCCTCTACCCTCTACCCTCTACCCTCAACCCTAATCCCCCAACCCTTAAACCCACTTAGTAAACTCTCTACCCTAATCCCTCAACCCTCTTGACCCTTAAACCCTCAACCCTTAAACCCTTAAACACTCAACCCTAAACCCTCGACCCTCAACCCTCAACCTTTAAACCATAAACTCTTAAACCCTCTACCCTCTACCTAATCCCTCAACCCTTACCTGTTAAATCAAAGAAAAATCTCTACCCTAATCCCTAAACCCTCAACTGTAATCTCTCAACCCTATAACCTCTACCCTATATATTGGACCCTCAACCCTAATCCCTGACACCCTATGCCCTACCCTCACCTCCCCCTTCAACCCTCACCCTCAACCCTTAAACCCTAAACCCTTAAACCTCTACCCTTTACCCTCTACCCTCATTGAACCCTCAACCCTCAATTCTCAACCCTCAACCCTTAATCCCTCAACCCTCAATCCTTAAACCCCTAATACCCTCTACCCCTTACATTGGACCCTGAACCTAATCCTTCAACCATATACCCTCAAACCTATACCCTAAACCCTCTACCCTCAACCAAGTAAACCCTTAACCCTAAACCCTTCAACCCTAAACCCTTAAACCTTCTACCCTATACCCTCAACAAAATACCCTCTACCATCGACCCTATTCCCTCGACCCTCGAATCTTAAACCCTAATACCCTAGAAACCATCAACCCTATAGGTCCTCCGCCCTAATCCCTCAACCCTATACCCTCAACCCCTATCACTTTCTCTCTATCTATACATCTCAACTCTCCCTCCATCCTACCCTCTCTAATTGTCTCTATCTATCATCTCCCTCTTTCTACGTACCTCTCATTCAGTCAATCCCTACCACCCTCTCTTGCTCCCTCTATCCATCTCTCTCTATGTCCCTCCCACTCTATCCCACTCTCTCCCACTCCCTCTCTCTCCCTCTCTCTCATGTCTCTCCCTCCTACCCCCTCTCTCTCTCAAGTCTCTCCCTCTGGCAACCTACCTAGGTAGCTCTCTCTCTGTCTCTCTCCCCTCTCTCTATCTATCCCTCCCACCCTACCTAGATAAGTCCCTCTCACTCCACCATCCCCCCTTTCTCTACCTCTATCAAGTCACTCCCTCCGACACCCTCTCCCTCTCTCAAGTCTCTCACTCACACTCCCTCTCTCTCCCACTCCCTCTCACTACCTATCTCTCAAGTATCTCCCTCTTACGCCCCTCACACTCTCAAGTCTCTCCCTTTGGCACCCTACCTACATAACTCTTTGTTTCTCTATATATCTCTCCCCCCCCTCTCTCTCTCTCCCTCTCTCACAATTATCTCTCTCCCACCCCCCTCTCTCTCTCCCTCCCTCTATCCCTCCCACCCCACCTAGCTAAGTCCTTCTCACTCCAACCCCTTCTCTCCCACTCCCTCTCTCTTAAACTCTCACTTCCACCCCCTCTCCATCTCTCCAGACTCTCTCTCTCTCTAAATTCTCCCTCTCTCTAAAGAAATACATAAATACATACATACAAGCATAATACATATGTACATATAATCCTACATCCATACAAGTGTACATACATACATGTGTAGATACAATCTTACATACATACGTACAATATATATGCATTGATACATACAGGCATATGTACATACATACAAGAATGCGTACATGCATAAATACATGACATACAAGCATACATGTACATATAAACATAAAAATATATCAGCATACATTCAATATATTGGCATTTAACATAAAGGAGGACATAACGCGAGTGCGTTATGACACGCTCTTGTTATGTCTTAGTTGACATGTTTCCCGCAAAAGCAAAAACCATGTCAAAACTGAGATATAACATGAGCGTGTTATAGCGCGCTCGCGTTATATCTTACTTTGAGAATTCCCGAGCCTTAGGCTTGGTATTTTCCTTGGAATACCAACCCAAAGGATTGGAGGACATTCCCAATGACCAGAGATGTGTTTTTAAAAAATCTACCATATTTCACATAATCGAGTTCGTGCTCACCATCAAGATTGCACGTGGTTCAATATCAAAAAAATTGAACACATGGTAATGTTGGGTTCTCTCTTACCTATCCAACGATGTAATTTTTTTCACTTTCTGAAAATGTTAAGCCTTTCATCCATAATTTATTTTATTTGTATGTCTTTTTTTTGCCAAAAAGTAGCGTTTGGTATTTTTTTCGTTATAAATTAATCGTTCATCGAATTTTCAAATAAATTACATTTTTAGAAACTAGACTCCACTCTACAAAAAAAATTCAATTAGTTTCCAAAATTTTTAGGGGTTAGCACGGCCAAAATTTTGTTTTTCAGGAAATGTCCACTTCGAAAATTAGTAAAAAATCAAATATTCATTAAAAAATTATCAAAAAAATCATGCATCAACTACATACTATTAGCTAACTTCTGACCATTGCGATTTTAAAAATACTAAAAAAAATTTCACCGTAGGAGGGTCGTACAAGAGTTGCTATGTTATGTTTTTCTGACAAAAAAAACACCAATTTGTGTACGTCCCTCTTTTGAACCCCTTAATCTCAACCATTTTAAAAATATATTAGTAGTTTAGAAAGTAGACTCGAAGCACTTTGATCCTTTTTTTTGTTCCATCTCAAAATTTTGAGTGTGACTATCCTCAATTTCACATCCAAGGTCAGTATTTCCTGATTTCAAAAAAAAGTTGTCCACATAAGTCCCCTTTTTGGGAACCATCTTGGTGCACTTACCCAAATGTTTTTCTATATTTTCTATAATTTACTTTGATTATTAAACAAATAATAATTTTTTTACCTTCTATAAATATTTTCTATTTAGTGATAATAAATTAATGTGTAATGTGATATTTTTCCTTGGTGAGTAACTAATTTTTAAAAAGGGAGCGTCTATGATCAAAATTTTCCTCCATATGCAAGCAACATGCCATGCATGCATATCTAAGGGTTGTGCATCCCCATATACTATTAATGCATGATTTTTAAAGGTCACATTTTATTTCTGACATAAACATATACTCTATATTATTCTTTTAGTTATCTATATATGGATATTTTAATTTTATATTGAATTGTAATTTTAAATTGAATTTTAATTTTAAATATACTCTCTTATACACACACATAATGGATAGAAACCTTACTTCTACTTGGAAATAAGCTATAGAACATCCCAAATTTAGAAAATAGTGTTTGAGTGGACCTATGCTAATAATGCTTACCCTATTATTCTTTGCTTTCAACATGGAAAAAATAGATGTCAATGACCTTTAATTGTTTTCTACCCTTAGTATTTTTTTTCCTTTCTAGACCTTTTATCTGTTGTCATCAAATTTTTGGAAATAAATTGTACAGTTGAAAGTATTGGTTTAACTTGCAAGTGGACCTATACAAAAATGCTTTTCTAGGCCCTTTTTAACATATTAGTCACATCTATTTTAGTATTCAAGATAAGGAATTGAAAAGTTATGCAATTTAAATTGATTTATTCCTCTATTGTCTCACCATTTGTAAAGAGCAAAAATTCCTCTCTTGGCCAACCATTTGCAAGGAGCGACTTGTAAATGGAGTTGTAAGGGTAGATGCAGCTCTATAAGTGTTTTTCAATGAATTTATAGACTTGATCCTTCTCCCTTTGCGTAAAAATTTAAAAAACAAAAACCATAAAAAAATATTTTTCATTAATAAGGATTGTTAAACAACTCCCCATTTAAAAAATGGGAAAAAATGATAATGTCAAAAAAACTTAAAATAAGTCAACCCTTTTAAACATTATAAGAGTGAAGGATAATCTTACTTTTGACTTTAACAATTTTTATTGAGGGAGTCTTCTTTTTTCTTTTCAATATGATCTAGACATTACTTTTTTTTAAGATGAGGTTTGATAGAAGGAATCATTCTATCTCTTGGACAAGGATATCTCGAGGAATTATCTATTACGTTTTATAATGAAACCTTGGAGGGGTTGTGCATATTAGCATTAGTAGAAGAAGATTCATTGACTACAAAAAGTTTTACAGTAGGAAATTCCTTTCCCACAAGTGGTTATGACTCAATTATTTGTAAACCTCATAGAGAAGATCCTCATCACAATCAAAATTGACCACATGGTGTCATAGTTCAACCCCCTTGTGCCAAGTAGCCTACCTTAGAAAAACATGATTTGATGAAATGAAAGCGAAGTATTTAGACACTTGGTAGCCAAGTAGCCTATAGATAAATACAATATGAATATAAAGAAAAATCCTTCATAATCACTATGTTGCTTCAAAATCCTATTACCAACTTTCAAAAAATATATTCCAAAATTTTATTTGATAAATTCAACTCAACAAGAATTATTGTGAGAGTAAAACGTCTCACTATTTGATACATATAGGATATAAACTAACTTCCCAAAAAAATTATAATAGAGAATAAGCTCACTCAGTAGGCAAATATTATGAAAAGAAATATTCTAGTTTTTTAAAATAGACTCCATAAACTATTTGGTTATTAGAATTCAATTCTTTTATTACCTCTATTTTAGGGGTCCCTAGAATGTCTAAGCTAGGTATACTAGAAAAAAAATGTTATAATACTAAAATTTCCACTTTCTCTTTATCTATTTCATAATTTATATTAATATTTATTGCATTATAAATGCCTGTATGATCCTCTGCATAATTGAATTAAAACACTCTTAAACATTTTCATAAACTGTTAAAAAATCATATCAATTATTTCCAATATTAAATTTATTGTGTCATAGGGATAACTCTCTACATTCTTAAACATTTTCATTAACTGTTGAAAAATTATATCAATTACTTCCAATATCAAATTTATTACGTGGATAGAGATAACTCTCTACAATGACAGTACGGTATATAGATAGTCAGCAAATCTGTAAAAGAAAAACAAAAATCTACATTCTATTTTTATATCTGTGAAAGAAAAATAAAAATCTACATTCTATTTTTATGTACAATAATTTTTTATTCTTTCAAAATACATCACAACATAATATCGATTACTTAATGAATTGCACGGTTGAGAGGATAGGTAGATGAGCGAGGAAATAGTTTTCCTGATCGGGCATTCATGCGTTGCTCGCAGAGCCTACTTCAGGCAACCTGGTAATTAACCCAATTCTGACTGCATCTATTGCTTTCCTGCTTCCCACCCATACCACTGACATTGCAGGAACTTCAACTACGGTCCAGCAGGAGAAGACATTGGGCTCAAGGTAAGTAGCGCAAGATCCTTCATAACAGCACTGTGGTTTTGGATGAAAACAAGCAACTGCCATACTGTGCAAGATTCCACCGCTTTAAATGCAGCCTCCTTCAACTCCATTCCCTTAAAAGGTTAGTTTGATTTAAGTTGTTATAGTAATATTATCATTTCTTCGCAAGTTTTAAATGGGGAGGTTTTTAATGGTTTACCCTATTAACGAGGAACATCTTTGAGGACGACAGTAAAGGTCTTTGCTTAAATTGGAAGGTTGACGCTCTGCAAGATAATTTGCAAATCTGTTTAACGGCTATTAATCATATCCTGAATTATTTCATTTTTGCTTTTCGCTACAGAGCTGAACTCGCGACGTCTTTTTTTGAGGTTTTTATTGCTGTAGACTCCCTTGTCTCTGCTCCAACGTCCAATTCGAGCATTGTAAAAGCAATATATTCCCTTCTACCTAGTGACCTCATTGATTCCAGGCAATCTATTCGGTGCATCTTCAGAGTTTTAACGTTTCATTTCTCCAAAACTGCTAAATATTCCAAAAAAATCTTCGAATTCCATTCCGGTTGCAGGCGTATAACGGTTATGACTGGAGTCATAATATTCTTCTGGACTATAAAATCCCCGTTCATATAACCATTACAGCCAAGAGTATTCTGTAAAAGGTGAAGAAAAAGAACACATTGAAATCATCATCTCAAGCAGTATCCATGGCTTCCGAGAATTTGGATGTCAAGGTGATAGAGAAAAAGGGTAGAGTCAAGAAATTGATAACAGCGTTTGAGAATATGAAGCTTCCTTCAGAGATCCCCAGAGCATTGCCATTTGTTGTGAATAGGAGGAGATTTTTTAGTAACGGGAAGGTTGGTAAAGGTAATGTTAAATCTGGAGGAGGAAGGGGGAAGAATGAGGGTGATCACTGTGATGAAATACAGAGCTTTCAATCGTCAGTGCCCAGTGAATCGGAACAGTCCCATCACAAGAATGAGGGTGTTTACAGTCACACAATGCAAAGCTCTCAATCAAAATGTAAGAATGTAAGTCATCATTTCTTTTTTCTCTTAATGCATTTTTGATGATAGATCATAGAGTTTGATTCAAAATGTTGATGTTAAAAAACACACACAATTTTAAGAGAGAAATCTTCCCAATATAATCATCACTTCTCTCTTCTTATTATACTTTCTAAATTGGATTTCACTGACCATTTGCAGTTGGTTTTCAGAATTTTAATTCACAAAAAAGTTCTGTATGGAAATGGAAGAAAGAAGCAAAAGTCACCTCTGCACAACCTTTCAGGTTAAGAACAGAGGTACAAAATAACTGTTAGAATATAAATTTTAATAATTATTAACATACAAAATATTACTATTTATTTGGATTGAATATTTTGTAGGAAAGAGGTAAAATAAAAGAACAACAATTTATGAAAAAAATACTACAAATATTAGATGAAGAGAAGAAGCATCAGATACCTTGTGCACAAGGATTGTCATGGACAACAGATGAACCACAAGTACGTTAGAGTTTATTATTGATCTTTGTCATGTCAAACTACACTTTATACTTTATATTATTGAAATTTTAGATAATGATGTTTTAACAATCTTTCTGCTCTATGTTTTGAAATTGTCAGGTTTTGCTGAAACCCCTTGTGAAAGAACAAACCAAGCCATTAGATGTCAGAATTCATACTAAGATTAGAGCGACTAAACGAGCTCAATTTGATCTTTTAGTAAGGATTTTGATCCCAAATTATCTTATTTCAATTAAAAAATCTCTATATTTAAATTTTGTTTAGTATTTAATTTTTACTTTTAAATGTTTGTTTCAAACCCATAATTTTTAATATTTTTCAATTTTAAATATGTATTGAACATTTTTTTATAATTATAAACATATTTCTTTCAAACAATAAATATCCAATATGAGCCTAGTATTCAAATTTTATTTATTTTAAAATAGAAAATAAAATTTATCTTTGTTGTTTGTTGTGTACATTTAAATAGATGAAAGAAAAACTCCATATGCTTGAACAAAAACAATTAGAAGAAAAAAGACATATAAAGGTACTATTCTCTTATATGAAAGTTTATTTTTATAGTTTAGAAGATATTTCAAGGCCTAGATTATGTTACATTGACATTTTATTTACAAATATAATTAAACATTACACAACCTTTAAAATATTCATCTAATTTTCAATCAAAATAATTAAAATGTGATTATGCAGCTTCTTGAAGAAGAAGAGATCAAGGTCTTGAGAAATAAAATGATCCCTCATGCTCAACTCATGCCCTATTTCAACCATCCATTTATACCAAAAAAAGTATGCTTTACAAGTTTGTAAAACAAAACATCAATATTCTAGATAATACTTTTATAGAATTATAAAAGTTTATTTTCATTACTATCAAACATTAATATGATTTTATAAATTGTGTTTTTGACAGATCAACAAAATCTCCAACAATTCCAAAAGAACCCAAATTTCACAATATACATCACAAAAAATATTCATTTAAATAGATGAAAGAAAAAATCCATTTTCTTGAACAACAAAAGTTAGAAGAAGACATCAAAAGGTACTATTCTCTTATATGAAAGTTTTTTATTATAGTTAGAAGAGATTTGAAAGCCTAGATTATGTCACATTGACATTTTATTTATGAATTTATTTTAACATTATATAAATTTTACTAATATTTTTCTAATTTTTAATCAAGAAAATTAATATGTGATTATATTTGCAGCTTCTTCAAGAAGAAGAAATCAAGTTCTTGAGAAAAATAATGATTTTTCTTTGGACTGGATATTTATAACAAAAAGGTATGCTTTACAAATTTGTAAATTGAAACATCAATATTCTAACTAATACTTTATAAAATTGTCAAAATTTATTTGTTACTATCAAACATTAATTTAATTTTATAAATTATGCTTTTGACAGGTCAACAAAATATCCAACAATTCTAAAGGAGTCCAAATTCCACAATATACATCATTACAACTTACACACTATCAACTAACTACAAGAACTTCATTGTACTAAGTAGCATATTTAAGTTGGATTGTTGTTGGTATCTTCTTACTGTGTAATGGAGCGATTTTTCCATTTACCGAAGATAGTGATAGTGCAGACTATGAAATAATAATGGAAGGTGAACTAATGGAAAATTTCATGAACAATGGGAACATGCAACATTGAAGAAGCAAGTTTTGTCTAGTATAAAATACAAGAGACCTTTTCTTAAGGAAGAGTTTAGTGTTTTTCATTCGAATTTCTACCCTAATAGACCTTATAGGGAATGAGCAAGAAAATTCTAATATTCAAAGTAATAATTTGATAGATATTCAATAGATCCTTCAAATCTTGTAAGTGCTAGTGGTATAGCCTATACTTCAAGTTAGGATAATGTGACAAGCCATAGAACTCCCAAGGAGCCAAAGACACACAATCACATAATAGAGATCTTCAATTCATTGATCAATCTACAAATACTATTGAGGTCAAGTCATCTAGATTTTCCTCATCCTGAATCTCAACAAGTGATAAGTAAAATTTTAACATCATTTGTTGTAGAAGAAAAATTATAATTTGTAATGGTATAAAACTTAAATGAATGGGTTATTAATCATGAGAAGCTAAAGAAAATCGTAGCATTTAAATATGTTGAACAAGAAGATTCATCAAAATAAGGACCCCCTTGACCCCTTGAGGAGGGACCATGATCATGTCATTGTAATTGTACTTTTGAAAGAGAAATAATTCCCCAATGAAGATGGTACTTTGGAAAGTGGAAGATGACATAAATCAACTTAATCCTCATCAATTTGATTAATTCTTTCAACATGATCTTGAGAAAAACAAAGCTTAGCTTGAATTACCAAGCCATGATTTTAACACCTTAATTAATTCATGAAAAAAGGTTAAAAAGTGTGAATCCATCAACTAAAGATAAATTAATAATCTCATACTAATGTGAATTGGTTATAAACTTAGAAATAAATAAGTGAATGTTAGAAGAAATATTGGTGTCATAGTTAGACCAAAATTATTAGCTACACTTGTAGATAATAGAAAGTAAAAAATTGATATCAAGATTAGGAACAAGAGTACAATATAAAATAATGCAACAAAACTACAAAAAATTATTAAAGAAGAAAAGACTCCATATGTTAGAGATTGTTCTACAAAAGAGGTTCTTACCAAAGAATAGGCATGCAAATACACTAAAAAATAATGTTGAAAATATTGAAGCAACTAAGATAGGTGTTAATCCAGATCAGACAAAAAATTCATCACATGAAGGTAAATATTCAACCAAGGGAGACAAACACCATCAATGAGAAAGGTGTCACTACTAGCAATTATTAGAATTAGGAATCTAAGAGATAAAATAAAAGCACAAATGAACAAACAATGCACAAGATTGTATTTAGATGGCCCAAATGATTATGAGTACAAAGCCTTGCATATATAGGAAAGGATGATGCAATCCACCTATGAGGTGAATTGACAAGTGCCCCATGAAGTGGCACAAATTATTAGACAAGTGTTTTATAGGTTTAAACCTTAGGAACACTTGGAGTGTCCAAACTAACAACCTCTATGACCAAATCATCAGCCTTGTGTGCCAAGTGTTGAGTGACTTTTGAGGTGAGATGTGAAGTCTTCCAACCTCAAAAGGTATGTCCATGAGGTTTACCAAATAAGTTGGTAATCTCTAGAGGCTTAAAGGTTTCACATTCATTTAGACAAGATGTTGTATAACCTTGTCAACCTAAGTACACTTAAGTATAGTGAATAGATTAATTATTCACACTAACATCTCCCCTTAAGTGATACCCGGGGAGATCAAAAAAGTGCAAATAGATAGAAATGGGTCCTGGCTAGAGGCCATGTTAGGCACCCATATATAATGCATTATTTCACAAAAAGAGAAAAAGGAGAAAACCTAGTGGAAACAAAAATCCTCTCCAAAAAAGAGAATTAGAAGGATTTAAGACCTAAAAATATGTCCCTTGATGATAGGAACATGATGATGAAGAACTCCTAGAGCATGTAGAAGCTGTAAACTCTATCAATGATGAACTGGTGTCTACTAGAATCAATGAATCTTCAAGAAATGTGGATCAAAATGAGAGATACAAAACATTGCATTCAAGTGAACTGATGAACACTACTCAACCAATGTACACAAATTTTATCAAACTCTATGAATTTGATAATATAGATAGTATTGTGATAAGGAGTACTAGAATCTCAAACTGTGATCCATTGAATTAATCCCCCATTCAAGAGATCGGGATAGAATATTCATGAGGCCTCCCAAAAAGAAGGTTCCTCCATTTCTTCATTGAAAGAAACATTAGCATAACACATCATAGTCCCCTCGTAATGCTAAGAGAATATAAGAAGAACTAATTGAGATTGAGAGTGTGTAAAGAATGTAGAGATGTACAAGAAAATTAGAAAGGGTGTGCTTCAAGGCACACTCACATGAGGTGAGAATCAAAGGAATCCATGTTGTGATCACATAACCCCTCATTACACTTTACAATTCAATGTAAGTACAAGAAATTCATAAATTTCTTTCACACATTTGGTTTTGTGGCACTTTATATGAGTGTGTTTACAATCTTGTTTGTTGATTTGAGTTCTACAAGTTTATTGCCATGAGGTTGATTAAGAAGACATAGAGTAAGTTATGTCTTGAAAACCTCAATAAAAGACAAAAAGATAAAATAGAAACCCCCTTATTCAAGGAATGACCCCCTTTGCCAAATTCATTACAAAAAAAACTCCTCTTTCACAAATTTTTAACTAAGGCAAAGAAAATTTCACCTCCAACTATAAACACCTTCCCTTTACCACATTCATTACAAAATTAAAAAATTCACTCTTCTTTTACAATTTTTTAACTGCGGCAAAAAAATTACCTTCCCCTTTTTTCAATTATGACAAAACAGAAAAAAGATTACCCCTCCTTTACAAATTTTATAAAGCCTGGTGGTTATAAAAAACTAATATTTTAACAAAAAAAAATATAGCTTAAAATGTTGTGGCTTACAATAGAATTATACTACCACCAAATAATGAGACACAAAAAAATGTGCATGACAGGTTTTGATCGAGTCTTGAGGAAGACAAATCTAAAGGAGGTGGCGAGAAGATGAAGCTTGATGTATGTGAAGTAATTCCTTCTCCAAAGAAAAACTTTATTCTAGCACCACTTGTATGTTTGAAGACTCGATTGCTAGCACTAGAATACCATGGAAAAACCATGAGGAGGAGTGTTGGGAGCCGTGGAGTAGCAGGCCGCGGAATAAGGAGTAATCTACCTGCAATTAATAGCAATGTAATTTGAACACAAACTCTTACACACTATTTCTCATATACTCCACTTTTTGTTGGATTGATCAAAAAATACTATTTCTCATATACTCCACTTTTTGTTGGATTGGTCAAAAAATGCAAAAGCATGATCTCCTACGCAAGAGCAACTAGTCACTCATGGGAACAAAGACTTATGATGGAGCTTGGGCATGCTACAAACTAGTGTAAAGACAAAAATCAGAGGTGCCTATGGTGTCTCTATTGAATGATGGGCTCCAAGATAAGAAAGATTTGTCAAAGCCAAAAGTAAAGGCATTGTCAGGAGAAGAGGTTGAACTGTTAGAAATTTCTTTACGTCATGTGTAGACATTAAAAATTGTCTTGGGTTTATGAATTCTATTTTTTTCGTCAATTTCTCTTTCATGTTTAAATAATTGATAATTTTTATTATTTGATTATTGTCTAAAGTTATAATTCGTCTATTAATTAAATTATTTAAGTAATTCATTTCTATCCTTTTATTTCCTTTTTTGATTAATTAAATAAATTTTAATTGCTTATCACTTTCTACTATAATTAAATAGTTATTTTAATTATTTAATTAGTCATTAGCCTTTTCTATTTTCAATTAAATAATTTTTTTTTATTTAATTGTCAACTGATTTGTCATTTTCTTCCCACTTTTGAATTAAATTATTAATTAATGAAAAAGTCAACCTATCACATTTCTTCTATAATTAAATAATGTTTTCATTATTTAATTATTCACTTTCCCTCCTAAATTAAATAATTTTATAATTATTTAAATATCTCCTAGACCCTCTTTTTTGTGCCAACCTCATTATCCATGTCAATATTATCTCTTCACATCTCATTCAATTTCCACCCTTGATTGAATTATTGTATAATTCAATCCTAGCCATTCATACTTATCATTGCCCTAATTTAACCCTACCCTATTTTCATACTACAACTTTCATTCTTGACCATTGATTAACATATCTTATTGACATTTAATCTCAGCCCTTCATTTACATTTGGCTTTCTATAAAAAACACATATCATTGTCATTTATATCTATCTAGTTTATGAACAAGTACATGTTGCTTAAGGATACAACATCTTCAATATTTTTCTATCATAGAAATAAGGCTACAATTGCATACTCAAATTTCAACGCATCGAACACATTCAAGCAAAATGGAGGTCAAGCAACCATGGCATAAGTAATATTTACTTCATGTTTATGTTTCTATGTTGGATTGTACTTCATTGTTGGTTTAGGGCTTTATGGTTTTAGTGTTGATGCTTTATTACCTTAACCTAAATTTTACCCTAGATTACATTGGTGAACCTGATGTGAAGCTAACCAGATCTTGAAGAAATTTTGAAGTTTCAGGTTTGCACCGTAATCGTGAGCTCGAATGAAGCAATCGCCAAAAGCCAGTGCACCACATTTACTATCTAGAATGACACATTTGTTCATAATTTGGGAAAATCATTTTTTTGCTATTTTCAATTTTTTTTGTTGATTCTCGGTCTCTGGTTTTAGTTTTTATCTTCCAACATCATTATTGCATCATATTAGTTTCTAGTTTTGTCAAAATTGGTCGTATTTTTAGTGTTTTTTTAGCTTCAGGTTGGTTCGCCACAACTGATTAGGTCTTCATTGCAATTGTTGAGGGCTTCACCATATTTATTCATCGCAGTTGCCATTTCCTACACTGTAACTATTCAAATTTGGAAAGCCAGAACTATGACTTCTTGAATCGCAACTGCTTGTTTCTCAAAAAAAATCATTTTATTAGGAATTTTTAATTCATGTCTTTTTATTCGACAGTTTAGGGTATTTTCTGGTATTGATCTTTGGTTTACAGTAAGTGGCTTAGGTGGAAGGAGATATTTGCATTGAGGATTGCTAACTCAAGTTGTTTATCTTGTTTTGATTTTGCAATTTCCTTTAGTTTACTCACACTCATTGGGCTTAAAATTAACTTGCATTTACACTCATTTAGCTTAAAATTTACCACAACTTGCATTATCTCACTCATGGGTTTAAAATGAACACTATTTGCATTTTCACTCATTTGGCTTAAAATTAACCCTGCATTTCACACTTGGGTTAAAAAGAACTCTGCGTTTCCCACTCATTGGTCTTAAAATTAACAATAATTTTGCACTAAGTTTCTTTGCAACTCTCACATTTTGATTTGGGGCTTAAAAAGAGTCATTGTCTTCATTGTCGTGCGGTTTTGTATTTGTTTTGAGGTGTGTATTTTCTTTCCTCGCACCTTTGGGTGATCTTGGGAATCAAAAAAAACTCTTGGCATTTGCACTATCATACTACACATTTGGTTTTATTAAGGTGAATGAACTATTGCTAGTGTGAGTCAAGCACATTGTGTATGCTCTCTCCTTGCACCTTGAGTGATCTTGGAGATCAAAAACATTGTGCTTGTCTTGCTTTTGTTTTACCCCATTAGAGGGGCCTACCAAGTGAGACACATCCGTATGGAGAACTCCTTGGTTACTCCAACCAATTTTTCCCTCAAGTCAGTATATAAAAGGATTAGACGAAAGTCAAGTCTAAACTACGATTAGCCTTCGTTGTACAGTACCATTCAGAATGGGGAGGTACATTTGTTTATAAGTGTGCCTAGTAGGAGTGGTTAAAGTCTTAAGTGGCTTGTTGGATGCTCATGAGGTGGTAAGTCCCTGAGTTGCAACTAAAAGAAAAACTAGTTAGAGGCCACCCTTTTGATTGATTTTTGGCAACATTTTTAGCACAGGGGATGCATACCATACCCCGAAGATTCTTACACCCAACATTTGACTCCCTTGAGTGAGACAGGAATCCTTGGATTAGCATAAGCTACTTGTTATATACTTGTAACTTTCTAAGGAAAGGGTAATTTGGGTCATCCTTCTATTCTAGGAGGCCCCTATCCATCCACTCTCATAGACAAAAGGTAATACATAACCCAAAAGGGTGTCCTTGCCTTGCATCGACGGAGATTCCTAGTGTGGGCCTAAGAGTCCTGCCATTGGACATTGACCATAGGATAGGCAAGTGTTTTATGTGTGTGATTTGTATTTGATTTATGCTAGACCTGTGGAAGTTTGAGGTGAATAACCTTCGAACAGACACATTACAAACACACTTTTGAGATTCAGACCAATCTAGACACTTTTTTTAGACTGTTCACTATGTTTTCCATTCAAACTTCATGAAAATCATATCAAAATTTAATCAAAATCAATCAACTTAGGACAGAAAAATAAGTTCACTGCAACTGCAACTATCACTATTAACTACAATTTCTTCCCAGAACATCGTAACTGTTACAAGCCAGAACACCACAATTGCTACCCAGAACACCGCAATTGTTGCTCAGAAAACCATATTTGGTAGTTGAACATTTTTTTAGCGAAATTTGGAACAGTCTCATTTCTAATCGAATCTTGACTGTATCTTGTTATCATACTATAGACATACAAGTTTTCAGACCTGTCGTTTCATTTCATCTCATTTGGCTCATCTTTGCTAGTTGCCTACATCATAGGTCAAACTCTAGGTCATCTTTTAGTTGCATATACCCTTTGTAGACCTTAGATTAGGGAATTTATCAGTCTATAGATCAAGCCATAGTTACAAATTCATATTACCTTGACCTTATCAACCAACTTAGTCCTTTGTCCTTTAGGTTGGTTCCTTAATTCACAAGTCTAGTTTGAGACCACCTTGTCAACTTGTCATTTTAGTCTTTACCACTCTCAAGGTCATTGGTAATCAAATTTGTCACTTTGGCTATCTTATTCTGGTTAACAACCTTTCCTTAGGTTTACCAAAAAGTATGTTAGGTCATATTACACCCATCCCATCACAACATTATATTGGCATTACATTGGCATACCTTAGTCGTAGACATACCATAGATTTTGACCATTGTGACATTATCCTATCTACATCTTGACTATTGTTAGTTTGTCTATTTATCTTGGTACATTATCTTTTGGCATCCCTTATATCTTTAAAAATAAAAAAAAACATAGTTGCATACCCTTAGTCATAGTTATACCTTGCATTGTCACCCCTTTGGGCATCATATCCCATTCATCATCCTTGCAATTCTTTTATGGTTGAAACAAGGTCACAAAGGAAGAGAAAGGAAATGGATTTATTCAATGATGATGATGACCTTTATAACTATACTATCAGATTAAACCTTGGTTCCTCATCCAATGAAGCACTTAAGCCACATACTCCTTTTGATAATTACAACACCCAAGACATAACTGAGGATCAAGTAGAGGCAGCCTCCCAAGACTCCAATGTGGACCAATCTCTGGATGAGATAGTAGCTCTAGACCCCCAAATATTTTTAGAAAAACTACCCCATGGATTTGATGTAAATACACTTCAAGAAGAATCGCCACCAAACAAACAAAGCCAAGGACATGACACATCTACCTCCAAAGATTCCATCCCACAAATGAATGTTTTTATGCCTTTAGGAGGGTCTACACAAGATTCCACCACAATCCACATATCCTTATTTGGAACACAAGCAATGACACAACCCATGCCACAACCTTTTGACCATACATCTAGTGCCATGAACACCTCATCATCAAATCTTTTGGAAAAAATAAGAGGACTGGGATTCATATTCATGGAGCCAAGACAAGTAGTACCAATACATCACAAGGTCCTAACACAAACATCCCCCAATAAATAAATACACAAGGGCCTTTTCACCATTAATACACAAATCAATACACACAAGGTCAAAATACTCCCAATCCATTTCAAATACAATCCAATATAAACATCCCACACATACCTCAAACCTCACACATTCCAACTCAAAATTTCACACCACAAATTCCAACTCACACTCCACATATCCAAAATCAAATCCTAGCATACACTCATAACATCCCAAATCAAAACATACCTAGACTTAACGCCACCTCATCCAACCAACATATTGGATTACAAAACACAAACATGGGACCTTATCACAATGCAGCTATAAATACCATGGACACGTCACTCACTCAATCTGACATTTTAGCCAATCAAATATCGCCTTGCAAAAACAAGTGAAAAACATGACATTATCAAACAAGATGACTTACTCTACACAAGAGTTATGCCCATACCAATTTGATAGAAGTTTATACATGCCTCTCTTTCCTCCTCATTATGTCATGCCAACTTTACCCAAATATAGAGGAAAGGGGAATCCCATTGAGCATGCGAGATATTTCCACACGGCCTTGATAAACATTGCATCCGAACAGACATATCTCATGAGACTATTTCCTAGGAGTCTCGTAGGACAAGTGCTAGAATGGTTCACCCATCTACCTATAGGCATCCAATCGTGGGACTAACTAATTGACAGGTTTATCACGCACTTTGAATTTAATATTAAAAATGGCATCACCATTGCCACCTTATATCACACCAAACAAGAAGATGGTTAGTCCTTCATAACGTTCTTCCAAAGATGGAGGAGCTTCGCTAGCCATTGTCCTATCGGCATTCCTGAAAAAAAAAAAGATTGTCATGTTCGTGGAAAATTTAATCACATAACTAAAATTTTAATTGCAAACCCATTGTTTCACCACATTTATTGACCTTTTGGAAAAAGGCACCATCCAATAAAAGGCACTTATCGCCAAAGAGGAACTTAATACATACAACAAGACTCAAAATCCCAAGGCACATCAAACGACAAAAATGTAAATATTGGGTCTGCAACAAAAATGTCACCAATAACAGAGTTTTTGATACAAAGACAATACACACTAGTCCTACACTTAAACTTAAAGGACCCAATACACCAAACAACCCACCACATGTCCCCAACCAAACAAAAAATCCCCTTCAAAACACTCAAGGACAAATACCTCAAAGGCAATTTCCCACAAGATGCAAGTACACTACCTATTGAATCAGTCCTCAAACAACTCTTATAGTCAAAAATTATACAACTTCTTGAGGTCAAACCTTACGATCTAGGGTAAGTCAAACCTTCATGATGGGACGACAATTCCTTTTGTGACTATAACCATGCCAAAGGACACTCAACTTTGTCAAGCAGACAATTGAAAAACATCATCCAAGACCTCATTGAAAACAGTATCATAGAAATCGATGGACAACAACCAACCTCTAACAATGACCATAAAGTCTTTATGGATTTGTTGCACGACCATGGAAAAGGAAAGGCCTCATATTTGGGTCCCAAGACCAATAATTTTGCCAACTATACCAATTCCAAATATGACTATACTACCATACATCACATTCAAGCCACAGACAATTATGTCAATACCATCACCATCAAGAAATCTTTGAAATGTTCTATAAACACACGTCACACCAAGGTAACCGTACAAGGTGCTTCCCTAAAGCATCAACAAAAATATCAATATAACCTATTAGACCATTTGGGAAAAACACCCACACAAATATCCATACTTAAGTTGCTTCATATCTCTCATGAGCACAGAGCCATTCTTGACAAAGCTTTACAAGACACAACCATCCCCACTGACCTTGATGTCAATTGCTTCTAGGAAATGGTGGGCTACTTGGCTAACACTCACCATGTCACTTTCTCTAAACAAGATTATTCGACCCAAAAGTCCAATCACAATGACCCCTTACACCTTGAAGTCTTCGTCCATAAACACAAATTCAAACGAGTCTTGGTAGATGGTGGAGCAGGGTTAAACATTTGCACCCTCAAATTGGTTAAGGAATCGGGCTTCTCTGAAGCTTGTGTAGTCACAAAAAAGAGAATTGTTATAAAATCCTATGATGATGAATAACACTCCTCCAAGGATGTTATAACAATACCAATCAGAGTTGGGCCCATAACATTGGACACCACATTCCAAGACTTAGACCTAGACCTTCCATATAACCTCCTTGGTCGGCCATGGATCCATGCCATGAAATTTTTTCCATCCACTTACCACCAATGGCTCAAATTCCCATATAATGGCATTAAAATCATAACTGCTAGTGACGCTTACCCATTTCAATATTGCAGAAATTTGAGAGGAACACCCAAGAAACAAGTGCTAATAAATCAGGAAGCTTCATCATCCACCTCATCTGACTACATTGACCCTTCCACCTTATCCAAAGCATCCACCTCCAAAACTTTTCCTTCCAATCCCAAAGTCAAGGTCCAAGATAAGGGGTATGGTGAATATCACATGAAGACATCTTATTGTGTTAGCAAGCTTACATCTCCTAAGACATATGGAAATTTCTCAGCAAACAAGAGACAACCTAAGGTCACTATTCATGTATCTCCCATGACAATTTTCACAAAATGTGGAGAGCTAAGTAAGGAAGCCATCAACGAAGAAGATGTGACCTCCTGGCTATACAAAGAAGAAGAAGAAGTCATGGAACCCAAGCAAATACCTACTGAACAATATGGAAAATGTTTTAAAATCATGAAAATAAAAGGCTATGATGGACACAATGAACTTGGCTTGAATAAAAGTGGGATTATGGAACCTTTGTCAGTATCTAAGCGCCCAAAAGGCTTGGGACTAGGGTTTAAACCAATAAAGCTAGGCGCTCTTCGTACTAAGGTACCTTCAACTGAGGAAGTGAGTGCTTCTAAAATTATCGAGATATTTGAATCACCTAAGAACCCTGAGACACCCAATGACCATATCAAGACCAACTCCAATGAATGGGAGTGGGAGTCTTGTGAATCCAGTTACTATGATATAGTCTAGATGCTTGCAGACCTTGAATTATCCAATACTGTGACTAGAGATCCTGACAATACCTTCATCTTTACCTTGTCCACCCTAAAACTTGACACTATTGATGATGGCATGCCCTTAGTCTACTCTCAACTGATCAATTGGGACCAACAAGGACCACCCATCTTAGATGTATTTGAGAATGACGAAGCCATTGCTAAGTTCATGGAATTACGAGAAGGAGTTCCTAGAAGGAAGCTAAGATAGAAGAACAACTTCCTACACTAATCTTGAGAGGAGAATAATGAAAAACTTTTATAGATCTTCAATAGATACAGAAACTTAAACATAAATATCATGCATACCATGACACGGTGATTTACGTGGGGAAAACCCTTTTGAGAGAAAAACTCACACTCCAAAAGCCGCCCAATATATTATTTAGTAAATTACAAAGATTAAAATATACTTGCAGATCAAGCTTCTCACAGGAGTATCACCACTTAGAGAACAAGAGACAATACAACCGCTATCAGACTCTCAGAAATCATCACAATCTCTACCGCAGTCGTAATACAACGCCCTCATAAAATAGAGTCACATTCTAGGGAAAGACAGGCCAAAAAAATATTTTCCATTAGATCTAAAACCTAATAACGAATGGTCCAGGTTTATAATATATCCTTTATTTAATTTATGTCGGCCATTCTATAAGTTTCCTAAAAAGTTAACACGCTCACATTTCGCTTCGCATTGCCATTGTATACACCTATCGGTGTAACTAGGAAACATATATATAAATATATATACATCCTATCAACAATAAACCACATATAATTGCAAGGTTGAGACACATTTTCCCAACAAATCTCCCACCTGTCGAACACCTTGCAAGAGCAACGTGAGGGTGTAAACATTGTCTCTCTAATTGCTAGGAGTTGAAAGGCCCATAGTATTTGAACACCATCTAAACTTCTCTATGCTCATAGGCTTAGTTAAAGAATCGGCAACATTCATCAAAGTCTCTACCTTAACCAAATTCACCATTCCATCTATTGTACATCAATGTGCTTGGTCCTGGCATGAAATGTCAAGTTCTTGGATAGACATATCGCACTTTGATTGTCGCAATAAATTGTCACTGTACTTTGTTTATACCAATATCCGAACATGGTCTCTTATGTTAGAAATATGTGCCTCAATCTCGCTGGCTTGTATCGCTTTGGTCCGGGGGACTTCATGTGTTCAACCATTTCCTTGTCACCAAGACTCTGTCCGGTTGGTGGGACTCCTGGTGGTGTTCCGATGATGACCCGACAGGTCTGGCTTGGCGGCATTTCTTATCGGCTAGCGATCGCTATCGGTAGGAGTCTTTGTGTTGTTCCACCAATGGGCCGATGCGGCGAGGCAATCTAATATTGGTGGGTGACATTACATGTCCCACCGATATGCCGATATGTGTTGAGCGATTGAAGTTGGACCAAGTGGTGAAGAACCTGATTGATGGTTGTGGAGGCTTTGATCTAATGGTGTCCATCACGTTCCACACCATCCTGATGCAAGTACCGCTGAGAATTTTTTGGCTGAGCAGAATTGCTTGTGCGTTTGACGCGTGGCGGTGAGTTAAGCGGTGTGCGCAGCAGAAGGATGGTGGGTCCCAAAAATTTATGTTGTGTTGGCAGGTCGTGGACACTTTTCAGTGTCTCGGGAGTTCCATGGGGAATATAGCGGATGTCACTTGAGATTCCCTGAAGGAGCTCAAGCGGCTTACACTTGGCTCGGTGGGACCCGAGTGTGTTCTAAGCGGAGCGAAAGGATGATGAACACGTGGCAATAGTGGAAGCTAGTTTTGGTCAGGCTCGAGGGAATATTGCAGATTCCCTCCTCGATTCCCTAGAAGTCCACGAGCGATGAACGCATGTCTCGGTAGGCCCAACTAGAGTGGTGGTTGTGTTTGCAAAGGCAGATGCCTCCTGACAATGCAATGTTTGGTTGGTGGTTGTTTGGCTAACTGTCATACCGTGAGAGATTTTCCTTGGCTAGTGGTAGAGTCGTTGACTGCGTTGCCTCGGAGGTTTGACTGATGGTTAGTGACTAAAAGCTTGTGTGCACGTCTCGAGGGTTTGATCTAAGTGTGAATTGATTGTAGGGCGGCTCGATGTCAGCTGCTAGGGTGGTGCATGCAACTCGAGATGGTGAAGCTTGTCAATGGGGTATTATGAGACACTGATGGTTGTTTGGTGGGTATACGATTTTGATCGGAAGCTAAGAGGTCAGCCTAAGGCCGATGGAATGTCGATTTTTGCTAAGACAGAAGGCGAGGCTGGGTGTTGATCGATAGTAAGCCAAAGTTGAGAAGCTGAAGCTGAAAGCAGAGAAAGTCGATAGAGATCAGATCAAAAGATTGAATGATCAGCGGATCGGCAGATCCATGATCGGTGAGCTTGGTCAGAGATCCAAGAGTGTGTGTTCGAGTGGTATGCACAGAGAATTGTAACCATGAACACTGAGACACTCAAAACCTAGGCAAATGTGAACTTGAGGTGGCTGCTAGGCTATGCCAGCTAAAAGATTGGTTGTGCAAATGGGCTGAAGAGTTGAAGGGAACCTTCACTGTATGTCTTGTGAAGACATTGTAATAGTACAAGGTTGCAGATCTATGTTGTTGCTTGTATTTCTTCAGATGAACAAGATGTAACTCCTATAATGGCTATGAGCCTGATATTGTATTGTAACCATTTAGTTGTTGAATAATACAATGGCTCTATCTTTTGGAGTGTGGGGGTTTTTACCTAAAAGGGTTTTCCCCACATAAATCTGTGTGTTCATTTGTTTTCCTGTTCATGGTGTTGAATCTGGTTTAAGTTTGCATGTGTTTTTCTCATAAAGATCAATGGGGGAGAACTATTGTGCCTGTTTCCACTTTATGGCATAGTTTTTAGTGCTTCTGGAGTGATTTAAAAATGAAAGTTACTGAGGCACTACTGGTTTCAGATTTTAAATCTGAAACGTTCTTGTACGGTAACCCAAACATCTTAAGCCAAATGGCTCCTTTACAAGCATGAGTAGCTGCCATATACTCTAGTTTAGTAGTTGATAAAGCAACCACAACCTTTCGCTTACTCATCCAACTAATTGCACCACCAAATAAAGTAAACACATAAGCATTGGTGAATTTTCTACTTTCAACATCACCTACCCAGTCTGAATCCACATAACCATGAATATCAAGGGAAATCTAATCTTTGGTCATATTATTATGATTACATAAGGAATAATCTAAGGTACCCCGCAAATATCTAAAGACTCTTTTAACTGCATCCCAATGATCTCTACTAGGATTAGACAAATATCTGGAAAGAACTCTCACTACTTGGGAAATGTCTGGTCTAGTACAAACCATAGCATACATCAAACTTCCAATTGCACTCTAGTAAGGAACTTTGCTCATGTCTTCCATCTCTGATGGAGATGTAGGAGAATCTGAAATATATAACTTTTTTCCAACTGAAACAAGAACACACAATGGTCTACAATCCTACATATCAAACCTATATAAAATTGAATTCACATACTTACTTTGGCCAAGCCATAGCTTTTTGTTCACTCTATCTCTTTTAATTTTCATCCCAAGAATGTGTTTAGCTACACCAAGATCTTTCATTTCAAATTTATCAGCAAGTTGAGATTTTAGTTATGAAATCATACATTTCCCTTTGCCAATAAATAACATATCATCAACATATAATGCAATAAACAAGAAATGATCACCATTAGTTTTATAATAAACACAATGATCTGATTTAGAACACTCAAATCCAAAACTCAACACATATGTATCAAATTTTTGGTACCACATCCTAGGACTCTATTTTAAACCATACAAGGATTTCTTCAATTTGCAAACCAATTTACTTTTACCTTTCACCACGTAGTTCTTTGGTTGTGTCATATAAATATCCTCCTCCAAATCACCATGAAGGAAAGCAGTTTTCACATCCATTTTCTCAACCTCTAAATCAAAAGCAGCAAGAAGAGAAAGCAAAAATCTAATGGATGTCATTTTTGAAACAGGAGAAAATATCTCACCATAATCAACACCCTCAACTTGAGAGTAACCCTTCACAACCAACCTTGCTTTGTATTTCTCAATACTTCCATCTAAACCAATCATTTTCTTGAAAATCTATTTACAACCAATAGGTTTTCATCCTTCAAGAAATGGTACAAGATCCCATGTATAATTCTTTTTCAAAGATTCCATTTCTTCATCCATAGCAATCTTTCAGGATTCTACATCATTCATACCTAGTTCCTCTTCTATAGATCTAGGTTCATCCATGTTAGTATTCAAAGCAAAAATACATCTTCGATCATCAAGTGAATACCTTTTAGGTGGTTGTTTATTCCCTGTAGACCTACGAAAAGGTTGAGTTGGAGGTTCTTCCTCCTCTTCTAAAGGCCCAGAGGTAGATGAGCTCTCCTCAACTTCTTGTCTATCCTCAGACCTCGATTCAACTTTCTCGGGTGTAGGAGAAAATTGAATCACATATTCCTATTTACTTTGTTATGGCTACATCGTAATAGAAAAAGGCTTAGTTTCTCTAAAAATCCCACTTATACTATGTATTACCTTATGTGCAACAGGGTCCCAAAGCTTGTATCCTTTCACACCATAATTGTATCTAATGAAGATACATTTCACAGCCTTGTTCTCCAAAATTGTTCACTTCTCCTTTGGTACATGTGCATATGCCTCACAACCAAAAACTCTAAGATGTCTCAATGAAGGCTTGTGACCCAACCATGCCTCTACAGGCGTCTTATCGATAAGAGCTGATGTAGGAGACCTATTAATCAAGTAACAGGAAGTGGCAACATCTTCAGTCGAAAACCTTTGTTCTAGACCAGCACCACTCAACATACTCCTAGCCTTCTCCATCAGTGTCTTGTTCATTCTTTTTGCAACTCCATTCTATTGTGGAGAATACAAAGTTTTCTTTTGCCTATGAATACCATAATATTTACAAAATTTATCAAAATCGCTAGAGCAAAATTCATCGCCATTATCGGTCCTCAAACATTTTATTTTCTTTCTAGCCTGCAACTCAACCATTGCTTTAAATTCTTTAAATCAACGGAAAAATTCATATTTACTCTTTAGGAAACATAAAAGCAATGCTCACAAAAATCAAATTCAAGATTACAATCAGATAGACCTTCAACAAGGTTTTTATTTTTCAAGGTCCTTAGACCCTTTTTCCCAATGTGGCCAAGTCTCTAGTGCCATAACATAGTTCTCTCTACAGGTAACTTTGTCTCAAAAGAAAGAGCACCCTTGGGTACCCAAAAGCCATGACCATTTGTTAAAGGTGAAACCCTCACTTCTACCACAGGCTTTCTTTTCATAGAAGTACTATTGTACTCAACAGTGCATGCATCAAGCTTATACAATGTGCCATATCTAACACCTCTAGCAATCACCATAGCACCTTTGACCATCTTGCAGCCTGCATCAAAAAATACTACCTACACACCTGCATCTATTAGTTTGCTCATAGATAATAAAAAATTGTGCTAATCCAAGGATATCCAACACACCATTAATCATTTTTATTCTACCATCAAGAAATTTGATTTTAACTTTACCATGACCAACAATGTCTAAATGAGAATCATCACCCAATTACACCTTACCTCCATCAAATTTTTTGTATTCAGAGAACCAATCTCTATTAAAGGTCATATGGAAAGATGCACCTAAGTCAATTAACCATGCATCATTACCTGCACAAGTTTCCAAAGCTACAATGAATGTGTTTCCATCTTCCTACTCAGAATCATAATCAAATTTCTTCTTTTTCTTCTTCCTTTCTTCTTTGCATTCCTTACAAACATGCCCAGGCTTACCACAGTTCTAGCAAATAACTTTAGACTTTCCTGGAGATTTAGATCTCCCCCTGGACTTGGATTTGTCACACTTTTCATTCTTCTTGCCTTTTCCTTAGGTCTTCCATGAACATTTAGGGCCTCCTTGGCAGTGATGGATACCTTCCTCCTCATTTCTTCAAAAATAAAAGAACCCACCACATCTTTAGTCTTCAAAATAACATAAGTACTCCCAATAGCCATAACAAGATAATCCCACGAATTAGGAAAAGAACAAAGCAAGATCTAACATTTATCCTCCTCATCCATTTTGACACCAACTAATGCTAGTTAAGCCACTAGAATATTGAATGCTTCCAGAGTGGTCTATGATTCTTCCACCCTCTTCCATTCTCAAGGAATACAACTTCTTCCTCAAGAAAATATTATTCACTAAAGATTTGGCCTAATACATCTCACCAAGCTTCTTCCATATTTTTTGTGCAGAGGTCTCCTCATGGGCATTAATTAAAATAGTCTACCAAACACAATTTGATTAGACCCTTGGCTTTACGATCCATAACATCATATTGATCAACCTAAGTAGGATTTACAAGCCTTGAAACATTCTCATCAATAGCATCCCATAGATCTTGATCTTCAACAGATCCTCCATCTTCAGCTTCCACATTTCAAAAATATTTCCAGAAAATTTATCCATCTCTATTCTCCTTGATGAACTTGCCATTTGAAAATTCCTACAACAAGATCATAAAGTATCTTCTGCACAAGCTCCCACTCAAACCTAGATTAGTCCAAAAAATCCATCAACCCACAACTGAAACCAAAGGTGATCAGACTCTGATACCACTTGTAAGGAAGCTAAGGTAGCGGAACAACTTCCTACACTAATCTTGAGGGAGAATAATGCAAAAATTTTACAAATCTTTAACAAATACATAAACTTAAACATAAATAAACATAAATATCATGCATACCATGACATAGTGATTTGTGTGGGGAAAACCCTTTCGAGACAAAATCCCCACACTCCAAAAGCTACCCAATATATTATTCAGTAAAACACAAAGATTACAATATACTTGCAGAGAAAGCTTCTCGTAGGAGTATCACCACTCAAAGATCAAGAGACAACATGACCACTATCAGACTCTTAGAAATCATCACAATCTCTACTGCAGTCATAATACAATGCCCTCATAAAATAGAGTTACATTCTAGGGAAAGACAAGCCAACAAAATCTATCATTAGATCTAAAACCTAATAACGAACGGTCCAGATTTACAATATTTTCTTTATTTAATATATCTCAGCCATTCTAGAAGTTTCTTAAAAAATTTACACGCTCACATTTTTCTTTGTGCTTTCATTGTATACACCTATCGGTGTAACTAGGAAACATATATAAATATATATACATCCTATCAATAATAAACCACATATAATTGCAAGGTTGAGACACATTTTCCTAGCAATCCCTAGTGGAGATCACAAAGTTGGTTTTACTATTGACTTGGATCACATAGCCTACTTCAAGGAGTCTTTCCACCCCTCCAGTCACAAAAATAAAAATGATAAAACCAAAAATGAAAGGTCTCTAGGTGAAAACTGCGAGGCGCCTTTAGACCAAGAAAATGTAAAAAGAAAGGACACATCCAAGGGTGAAAACCTCTTTCAGGTACCTAGGGATGGAGGGTTGGACCTTCTCCCCATTAACCAAGAGAATTATCCTATGCTCATTGAACAGTCTATGGAATTCAACCTTGGGATGAAGGAAAGTCCTAGGATTATCCAGTTTGCACAATCGTTAACTGAATCAAAGCAACCTGAGTTCTAGGCCTTCTTCACGGAATGACAAGTCAAATTTGCATGGTCTTATGTTGATATGCCTGGGCTAGATCTTGAATTGGTCTTACATCATTTTCCATTATTTCCCAACGCCAAACCTTTCAAACAGAAGCTCAAAAAGATGCACCCACAAATTGTTTTATTGGTCAAGGCTGAGCTGAAAAAGTTATTAGATGTTGGATTTATCAAATCTATCTACTATGCAAAGTGGATCTCTAACCTTGTGCAAGTGACAAATCCAACAAGAGGAATTTGTATTTTCACTGACTTCTAAGACTTGAATAAGGCATGTCTAAAGGATGAGTTTTCCCTACTAAACATTGACATAATTGTGGACTTGAAAGTAGGCTACGAGATGTTGTCCCTCATGGATGGCTTCTCAGGATACAACCAAATTAGAATAGCTCTTGAAGATCAACATAAGTAGGCCTTCACATGTCCATGGAAACATACTATTGGAATGTCATGCATTTTGGATTGAAAAATGCAGGGGCCACATACCAACGTGCTACAACAGAAACTTTTCATGACCTCATGGATACTCTTATGGAAGAATATGTGGATGACTTGCTAGCAAAATCATTGACACGAGGTGACCATCTATGAGTCCTAGACAAAATTTTCAAAATACTAGAAGATTACAAAGTAAGACTAAATCCTAAGAAGTGTGTATTCGAAGTAACATCGGGAAAGCTCTTAGGCTATATTGTTTCCAGACGAGGCATCGAAGTCGACCTAGCCAGAGTCAAAGCTATAATAGACATGCCTCCACCTACCAACATAATTCAATTATACACATTGCAAGGAAGACTCCAATCTATCAGAAGATTCATCGCATAACTAGCCAAAAAAATTCATCCATTCCAACACTTGTTAAGAAAAGGTGTACCATTCATGTGGACAGACAAGTGTCAAGATTCTTTCCAAAAAATTAAGAATTACCTACTAACACCACTAATTCTAATGCCACCTATCAAAGAAAGATATTTAATCCTCTGCATTTCAGAAACAACATCATCACTGAGGACATTACTCACACAAAATGATGATGAAGGTCATGAAAGAGCAATATATTATATTAGTCGTACCTTGGTCGATTATGAACTCAATTTTAGTCCTATAGAACATGCTTTTCTTGCAGTATTTTTTGCTACCCAATGACTTAGGCACTACATGTTGAATCATCATATAAAGCTTGTTTCCAAGATAGATCCATTGAAATGCCTACTTAGCAAGACAGCCTTGACAGGAAGACTAGCTAAATGGGCTATAATACTTAGTGAGTATGATATTCAGTATGTTGAGAGAAAAGCCATAAAAGGACAAGTCATTGTTGATCAACTTGTGGATGCACCAACCAAAGTGGATCATCCATTAATTCTCAATTTTCCAGATGATTCTATATTCACTTTGGACACTCCCATGACATGGAAATTGAATTTCAATGGGTCTCACACAAACCATGGTTTAGGAGCAGGAATATTATTTGTCACCCCATAGGGTGATACCATACCCAAATCATTCAGAATTTCCTTCTCATGTACCAACAACATAGTAGAGTATGAGGCTCTTCTCACAAGACTTCGTATGGAAATAAAATGGAAAACCAAGAGTCTTCAAGTGTATGGTGATTCCCAATTGGTAATTTGATAGGTTAATGATGATTATGACACTAAGGATGAAAATCTTACTCCATATAAATGAATGATGGACAATCTCAGATAGTACTTTGACAACATAACACTTTATCATGTCCCTCATAGTCATAACAAAACAACATATGTGATGCCAACATATGATATCCCAACAATGTGCCACAATACGATTTTTTGGTAGAACAGTTGTTGATCCCTGCTTTCGACATCCCCAAGTCTGAGATGGTCTGTAGACTTGTTGGTCCTGATTCCCCATGGTATAAGGACATTTTCAAATACCTACATGACCACATCATTTCCCCTTAACTCTTTTCAAACCAACACAAGACCTTCATCTATAAAGACTCCAAATATGCCATCATCGGTGACACCCTTTACAGACGAAGCCTTGACAATACCCTCTTGCGATGTCTTAATACCAATAAAGCACAAACAACCTTGTGAAAAGTACACAAAGGTATATGTGGATCCCACTCTAGTGGTCCAACCCTAGCCAAGAAGATCATGAGAGCATGATACTATTGGCCTACAATGGAATGAGATTCATATCACTTTGTCAAGAGCTATCAAAAATGTTAGATTCATGGAGACTTGATATATGCACTAGGATAGGAGTTACATACGATAATATCACCATGGCCCTTCGCCCAATGGGGACTCAACCTCATAGGTAAGATCCATCCCACTTCCACCAATGGCCACAAATTCATCATCACCGCAACTGAATACTTTACCAAATGGATTGAAGCAATCCCCCATGACATACATCACTAGAAAACAAATCTCAAAGTTCATCCTCGGTTATATCATTTTCCAAAATGGTATCCCTCAATCCATCATCACCAACAACATTTGTCCATTCAAGAACCAAAAAGTCTGCCAGCTTTGTGAAAATTTCCATATTCAACATCATTTTTCCACCCCATACTATCCACAAGGTAATGGCCAAGCTGAGGTGTCTAACAAAACCATTATCAAAATCCTTAAAAATACTGTCAATAACATTGGTCGTAACTGGCACCTTCAGCTTAACCCCACCTTATGGGCCTACCGTACTAGTATATGCACTCCCATAGGAGCCACTCCATATTCACTAGTCTTTGGTTCCAAAGCCATCTTACCTATTGAGGTCAAATTACCTTCCCTAAGGGTATCCATGCAAGGGCAGATTGATGATGATGAATACAGTGTATCCAAGCTACATGAATTAGAACTACTAGATGAATGGAGGCAAAATGCATTGGTCCATTTAGAAACTTATCAAAATCATCTCCATCACAACTATAACAAGAAATTTTTGACCCGACACTTTGACATTGGTGACCTGGTCTTAATGGAAAATAACAAGAATCAAGCAGAGAGAGGAAAACCAAGTAAATTTGAGCTGAATTGGTTGGGTCCCTATATCTTCACAACGGTCTACAAATCAGGAGCATATCATCTTTCAACTCCTGAGGGTGAAAAATTGTCGGATCCTATCAATAGTTTGCACTTGTGCAAATTCTACACTTAGAACAAAACAAATCATTACCTGGATGAAAACCTGGAAAATGGGCATCTTGGTGACACCAAAAAAAAAGCAAAAAAAAATCATAGAAAACAGTAAAGAGAAATAATTTTTCCAATAGTGAAAACCACTTCGGTGGTGCTTTGGATAAGTACCATGGTGAAAACTTGGCAAACAGGCGCCATGTGTAGTTGATCTTCACTCTATCATCTACCATCATTCAATCTAGCTTTCATGTCACTCAAAAATTCAAAAATACTTTTTCCTTTCCTTGTCATCCATAATAATGCTTAGTTGTCCTTTTCATAACCTAGAATGATTGACATTATGTGTCTTTTCACCTTCCATATCTACCCTCCATAATGCCTATCGCATTCCCCTCCTAATAAATGTTGGAAAAATGTGTCTCAACCTTGAAATTATATAAAGGTTATTATTGATAAGATATATATATGAATATATATATTTCCTAGCCAATAGGTGTAATATACAATGGTAGCGAGGGGAGGAGTGGGATGCATGTAAAGAATTTTTTATTAACTTTTTTAGAAAACTCCTAAATGGCCAACATACATTAGATAAATGATACATTGTAAATATAGATCATTAATTATTAGGTTTTAGATCTAATGGTGATGTATTTTCAGAGTCTGATAATAGTCGTGTTGTCTCTAGATCTTTGGTGGTGATACTCTTGTGAGAAGCTTTCTCTGCATGTATAATGTAATATTTGTGATTTCTGAATAATATACTGGGTGGCTTTTGGAGTGTGGGGTTTTTCTCCTGAAAGGGTTTTCCCCACATAAATCACTATGTTGTGGTATGCATGATATTTATGTTTATTTTTGTTTATGTATTTGTAACTGTTAAAGATCTATAAAAATTTTGCATTATTCTCCTCTCAAGATTAGTGTAGGAAGTTGTTCCGCTACCTTATATTTCTTACAATAAATTGGTCTCATACCCGATTGAGGGCATTTCCTCAACCTATGTCTTCATTAGATCCTACACTTGTTGTTGGGGGTCACTATATCAAAAGGACAAAAAAATCAAATATTCCCATAAAGACAAAAAAATTATAAAATATCATAAATCCAAAAAAATCCAAACATGTCAAAAGCACAAAAACATTCAAATAACTTTCAAAAATCCCAAAAACAAATTCAAAGTCAGTCATCTCAATCCAAGTCTCATCGAGCATCGATGCCTCTGCATGTATAACCTAGGCAAGGCCATCAATCGATGAGCTCCCGAGGCACTAGGTCAATCCTTTAGGGTTTGTCGAATACAATCAATCATGAGTCTAGTCAACAAAAAATAAAATAAAGTCAAGTCATGTTGAACTATGAGGTCTCTACACATTTAATGTAGGCAAGGCCATCTTTCAATGAGCCCTTGAGGCCCTAGGTCAGTCCTTTAGGGTTTGTCAAGTCAGTCTTAATCAGTCAAACATAGTCAACTCAAACATTAGCAGTCATAAAAACATCATACAAGTCATGAATCAATAAGACAAACAAGCCAACTCATCCTTAGGTCAAATTCATCAATCAAAATAGTCAAGCATCAAATCAACCTCAAACATCAAATCAGTCAAACATTTGTCTTATACAGGATGTGTCCTTCCTGCCAATCAGACATTGTCATTATATCAAACTTTGTCATTTTCCTTATATAGGTGGTCACATGATTGAAACTAGACTTGAAGTCTTATACGACATGTTTCCTTCTCCTAAAACCAAGCTTTGTCAAACAATCAACCCATCAATCACCTAGTCAATCAAACATCGACAAATAATTATTGTCAAACACTCTGAATGGTTGTTGACTTTGTTGGTCTATTTTGTCTTATATTTTGGATTTATCTTTTGGTTCATGTTACTAGCCACCTCAAGGATGTACTGCAAAGGATTTAGAGGAGCAATGATGTCTCATGACCTTCTTTTCTTTCACTCTTGTTTGCGGATTGTCTTGGAAAAAAGACTAGAGTAACCTTGCCCTTAGTATGAGTAAAGACATTCCTTGTTTGCAACTATCAATTTTTGCAAATGGATGACTTTTCACACCTTGTTCTATGTCATACCATGGTGTTTATTTTCCATTTTTCATATTTTACCACCCAATGATGATTAAATTGAAATCCTTTTATAGTGAAATATTCATCTTTAAGTTGTCTCCACTAACGCCACGCTAACATCCATATATTCTATGCTAGCATTTCTTCTATCAGCATCTTGATGGCATCCTATGACACACAAAAACATCCTGCATACATAATCATGTTAGAAGCATTATAGATATCATCATATAGCTCATTCATATTGCATCAAAAATACAAAAATATAGTTAGCATACACACATCTCACATATGCATAGCATCATAATCATCTCATGTCATAATGCATCCATATAAGTTCATACATGTCATCACATAATATCCAACATAATCATTGCATAAATATATTCATAAGTTACCATACATTACATCATATTTATCATGTCATCACATTCACATTCACATCATAATCATAATCCATTATAATATATTGTTGCATACATTACATAATACATTACATTTGCATCACATGAACATTGCATTACATCACATTAATAATAAACATTACACCGCATAGTCATAATCCTATCATATCATTTTACATCCATAATCCATTAAGCATGCATTATAGGACATATACATGACATTCATAGATAATAATCACATCCAGCCATAAACATCATGAAGTTAAATGCATTCATCTAAACAACTAGCAATCATATAAGCATAAACATACATTAAACATAGTGCATCGACATATAAATCATAACATGATCAGATAGAAGGCATAATCATCCATCACGTAACATCATAAAATAGGAATGCATATCATGTAAATCACTACCAAAATCATATAATATATATTGCTCAAAAAGTGGCATAGCACAATATCAATATGTATCCCAAAAATATGAGTCTCAATACAATGTGAAAATGTGCTCTAGCCAGAGCTACCCTAATCTCGTGTAGGTGATTGTCGAGGTGATGGTTGTCGGTGCTCCTATCTCTCCTTTGCCTATGATCCTGATGCCCTAGGGTGGTCTATCATATGGCCCTGACCATCTCAGTCTCGACACATCCCCACTACTATGTGACCTGTTGTGGCGGGAGTGCAACTTGCTTTTACTGTTTTCTTGATTGTAGGAGGGTGCTATCTCAATTGTTGGCACTTGCTGCTCATATAAGACCCTGTAATATCTGGTTTCCTGACCAACATCGAATAATTGTTGAGAAAATGTCACAGAGGGACCCATGACAGTAGCGATGAAATCTAGACATCTCTGACCCGCCCACTGCCTACCAATCACTGATGTATCTCGCTCTGTCCTCAAGGCATTCCTCTCTATCCTCAATGCCCCCACCTTTGTCTCCAATGCCTCTATCTTGGTAGTGGCTACATCTAATTGAGCCTATAGATCTAATACCCTCTCATCTACTATACCTTCTCTACATCTAATTGGTACCTCCTTCAGTCCCTCCCCGATAGCCTCACCCATCACAATCCTCTCTCAAACGATTCACTCAGCCTCTCCCATCTCCTCCTCCTCTTGTCTCTCCTCCTCCTCATGCTCCTCTACCTTGCCTCCTCCATGGAAAAATCATGCTTCCCAACCTTGAGAAGTGGCACATCATCCTATTGCTCCTCCTCCTCAACCCTCACCTCCTCAACCCTCTCCTCCTCACCCTCCTCCTTGATCGGTGATAACAGTCTCACCACTTGTTGTCTCCTCACCCTCCTTTATCGGGCTTTGCCTCCTCTACCTCATCCTCGTCCATCTCCACCATTTCCAACCCTCCTTACATCTCCTCATCCCCCATCTCCTCTCCCTCCCTGACCTCCTCTCCGACCTCATGGGCCCCTACCTTGACGCTCTACTAGTGTTGACTAATCTGGATCTGTATAGGGCTCAGGCCTATGAGTGTCCCACTAGGCGTCATACTCGGTTGTGGTACCTAGATCTGTTGCACCACCCCTCCTTCCCCATTGCACTATTTGTAATTCATCTATGACCTACTCTGACATCACTGGTATCATCTGACCCATGACTACACCTCATGTGATGATCGAACAAACTTTGTTGTCCCCCGAGGCATATCCCGCGCCTCTCCAAACTGTCTCCTCACCCGATTTGGCAAATACTACTCTATGATGTGTTGAGATTGTATTGTCTATCTAATCATAAACATGGCATGCATGCACCATGGTAGGTGCTCGTCCTCATCCTACCACTATCGGAAATCCTTGTATGTCCTCCATACAAAGCTCGCAATCCCATCAATCCCATTTTTCCAATACCTTGTGTCCCCAACATTAGTCTAAGTCATGACCCCTCCATAAAAGTAGACATATGGCATACCATCTCCCAATTGCCTACGACTGGAGGACAAAACACTGCAATGTGCTCCCATGCCCACACCATCAATAAATTCACCCTGCAGCTCATTAACTGACTATCACGGTAGGCTATGTCATGCAACTATAAATATAGCATATCCAATAAATAGGTCCCTCGTGCATAGACTGTCCCATGTTGCATCATCCCTACCAACATATCCCCCATCCAAATAGAAATCCATGGCCTCTATGATGCGAAATAATGACTTCTGCAATTAAAGTGCATAGAATGAAATCTTATCTCTTGTACCACCCCGCCAAACACTCCCATTGAATATCATATCCCTCCACCACATCATCATACTCATAATGGTCCTCAAGGGCTCGATATCCCCACTTTGGATCATACCTAACCCGCTCTCCTCGGATCGGCAACCTCAATATCCTGTAGACATCCTCTAGCGTGACAGTCACCTCTCCTATTAGAAAGTGGAACGAACATGTCTCAAAGTGCCACCTCTTTGTGAGTGTAGTCAAAAAACCCCTGCTTTCCCTAATGATGGACATGTAGATCACATGGTACAACCCCAGATGCATTATTTGATGCTTCTCAGCATCGGATAATTGATCTCAAAATTAAAATCTAGACGATCATGACTCTCGTTTATAGATAGGGTCAAGGACAACCTATGGTCCCAAGAAAAATTTATTGTGTTATTATAAAACCCTAGTCAAACCTATTGGACCTAAATTGCATATGAAATTCTATCCTCAATTGGGGAAAAAATTTAAACAGTCAATCACATCGTTCTGCTTGACAAATGTGTCACTTTTTTTGTATATGTGTCACACAATTTCACTTGCATTGCATGCCTCATCAAATGTGTTACTAGGGTCACTTGTGGCCAACCCCCAATCAATTGTGTATCACTTTTGCACATGTGTCATTTCTCTTGGCACATGCGGCTCACTTTGTTGAATGTGTCATTCTCGTCCACGGGTGCAGTGCAAGAAGCAAGTGTGGTGCACTTTATAGTTGTTCCACACCACATTTGTTCGACACCCTAACTATAGTTACGGTGCACCATGACAATTATGGTAAACTGCCCTCACTTTCATCACACACGATGGTAGTTGTGGTGAACAACGTTCACCGCATCTACCTGCCAAATTCTTAAGCCCTAAATCTTCGCAAAAAATGATAAAATCACGAAGTGGGAAGGGTGTACTTATCAAGTCATCTACGCCCTCTGGTCGTCTAAAGGTGTAAACTCGAAATTTGTGGTGTTGGGTGTGAGGAATGGGTGACATCTTAGCAGCTAGTCACTATCAGAGCTCTCTTATCTCCAAAGTCAAAATGCACAAATGAGCAATTTTCCCACTCAAATTTCTATTTATAGGTGATCAGTTTTAGGGTTTTGAATTAGGGTTTGTATTTCCTACACTCCTTGGGAGGTTTGAAACCTTAATTTGGCTACCCTAGAGGTCTTAAAAATCATGTCTTTTGTCACCAACGCATTCATGGTTGTCAATTTGACTTATTGAAACAATTTTCAAAAAAAATGATTTTTTTGGAAAATTTGCAAAAAAAAATTGAGGGGGCATAGGTCCACCTTGTTTACACTAGGGCATGTTTTGACTAAATATTTTTGATGCAATGTGATAAACTGCATTGTATCAAAGAGAGACAAAATGTAGACACTAAAAATTGTCCTAGGCCTGCGAACTCTATTTTCTTCTTCAATTCCCCTTTCATCCTTAAATTATTAAATAATTTTAATTATTTGATTATTGTCTAAAGTCATAATTTCTCTATTAATTAAATAATTTTTAATTAATTCATTTCTATCCTTTTATTTATTTTTTTGATTAATTAAATAAATTTTATTTATTCAATTATGTCACTAATGTCCTTTCTCTCTACAATTAAATAAATTTTATTTATTTAATTGCTTATCACTTTCTACTATAATTAAATATTATTTTAATTATTTAATTAGTCATTAGCTTTTTCTGTCTTAAATTAAATAATTATTTTTTATTTAATTGTCTACTAATTTGTCATTTTCTTCCCACTTTTGAATTAAATTATTATCTAATGAAAAAGCCAACCCATCACATGTCTTCTATAATTATATAGTGTTTTCATTATTTAATTATTCACTTTCCCTCCTAAATTAAATAATTTTATAATTATTTAAATATCTCCTAGACCCTCTTTTTTGTGCCAACCTCATTATCCATGTCAATATTATCTCTTCACATCTCATTCAATTTCCACCCTTGATTGAATTATTGTATAATTCAATCCTAACCATTCATCCTTATCATTGCCCTAATTTAACCGTAACCCTATTTTCATACTACAACTTTCATTCTTGTCCATTGATTGACATATTGACACTTAATCTCAGCCCTTCATTCACATTTGGCTTTCTATAAATGACACCTATCATTGTCATTTCTATCTATCTAGTTTTATGCAAAAGTACATGTTGTTTAAGGAGACAACTACTATCTTCAATATTTTGCTATCATAGACATTAGGCTACAATTTCATACTCAAATTTGAGGGCATTAAACACATTCAAACAAAATGGAGAAGGACAATGGAGGTCAAGCAACCATGGCATAGGTAATGTTTACTTCATGTTTATGTTTCTATGTTAGATTTTACTTCATTATTGATTTAGGGATTTATAGTTTTAGTGTTGATGCTTTATTACCTTAACCTGAATTTTGCCCTAGATTACACCATTTACAAAGAAGAGCATGCCAAAATATTGAACGGCTAGAATGGGAATGCCAGGCTATTGTTGCTACTCGCTAACTGAGGTGCTTACCTCTATTATTCACCTCCCATGGCCTAGGATTCACACTTCTTGGTAAACTCATAGACAAATGATCTTGTTGTTTTTCAGATCTATAACTGAGTGCAAATCACGGGCACTTGCAAAATTACGGGCTTGGCCTGTTGTTGGCGTGATTTCTAACACCTAGCAATCACCAAATATGGCACAAATTGGGCACCCAAAAAATAAAAAAATACACCCTACAAACACACATGAAGCAAATATGGGAGGTAAGGGTAACGCGACTATGTGAATGGTGCCTCGGCTACGAAGAACCAAACTCACTTTCTGGCCTACAAAACATGTGCAGATGTCTTCTACATGGCGTGAGGATGAGAGATGGCCACAGCAAGTAGTGACCAAACTCCCATAGGTTGGAGGCTATGATTAATATGCCAATCACGAGCTATCAAGGTTACAAATTGTGGCCTCTCAGCTTGCAAAAAATTTCACCCACATTGCCTTCCCCGATCCTTTGCGCCCCCAAATTGTAGGCTACCACCAAATCATGAACTGTGGTCCATAACTTTGATGGACATGACACAAGTGATTGCAGATACGACTAAGATTTAAAATGGCAGGGTGGGGTGGATAAATTATTGTTGTGTGTAGGTTGACTCCAAAGGACGCCTCAGAATGCATTTATAGATGTCTACCCATCTTCCTACAATTGTACACAATAATGAAATCTCACAAAATATAATAATGTTCACCTTTGGCTTGAAAAAATCTCCAATCCATTCACTGATACCATATTAGAATTAGGAATCTAGGAGATAAAAGACAATCACAAATGAACAATGCACAAGATTGTATTTAGATTACCCAAATGATTTTGAGTACAAATCCTTGCATATATAAGAAAGGATGATGTAATCCACCTATGAGGTGAATTGACAAGTGCTCCATGAAGTGGCACAAATGAGTAGATAAGTGTCCTATAGGTGTCAACCTTAGGAACACTTGAAGTGTGCAAACCAACAACCTCTATGACCAAGTCATCAACCTTGTGTGTCAAGTGTTCAGTGACTTTTGAGGTGAGATAGAAAGTCTTCCAACCTCAAAACGTATGTGTATGAGGTTTAGCAAATTATTTAGTAACCTCTAGAGGCTTAAAGGTTGCACATTCAATTAGACAAGATATTGTCTAACCTTGTCAACCTAAGTACGCTTAAGTATAGTGAATAGATTAATTATTCACACTAATAGCAATCATGTAATGCCTTTCATGACATAATTGTACCTTTACCCACTCATTTTTTAGAGTATGCTTCTGTTTACATGGTCCTTACCTTAACCAAATTATAGTCCAATTATTAGCGAGAGAAATATTTAGAATCCCTAAGTACAAATTAAAATCCTTATTGTACATCAATACCTCGACCACATTTAGTAGCCTGTTGATTCTTCTAGTGGTTCCAAGGATGATATTGAAATAGAGGATAATGGTCAAGAATTACTTGAGGTCTACCTTGGTATTATATATATGAGAAATCAATTAAATTTTGAACTATTTTATATGACTTTGATGATTAATGGATGGTTAGCTCATAAAGTCTATATGTTAGATTCTAAAGCTTAAAGTAATGTCACGCCTCTTCAAACTATGAATGAGCTAGGTCTATAAGTTTCTAAATCATATGGAAAATGCTTTGCCCTGGATTCTTGGAAAATTAAAGCCATAGGAGTTATGAATGGAAGAGTTTGAGCTCACTACATATCCTTGTAAATCGTTGTTAATTGACATAATTATTGTTAATTATCCTACCAAATTGGGTAGGTTATTTTTATAAAGTGACAACATCAATAGATCATAGAATACGAATGGACTTGTCTTATGCTATAATTCCATTGTATGGAGAGGAATTCAAGTTGCATAGAGAAAAGAAAATGTGACATACTATTGAGAAACATTATACAATCACTAATGAAGTGCTTTATTAAGATATTATTTCAAACCATATTATTGGATATTGTGATCAACAAGACCATAGAGATTTTGATCTTTCATCCCACTCTACTCCTATTATAAATGTGGATGAATTATGTATCATGTTCTTTAACATTCCATGCTCTAGGGATGGTGTAGGGCAGGTATTGTCCTAATTTCTCTCTAGGGTGAATATTCCAGACTTTCTACTTGTAGTAATAACATCATGAAGTGTGGGGCCCTTATGTTGGGATTGAAAATCGCTCATAAGAATGGAGTCAAATGTTAGTAGATTTCTAAAGATTTAGAGTTGGTTGATTTAAGGTGAAAGGTGTCTGGAGCAAAAGGTACTAAGAGGTTAAAGATTCACAATAATGCTATTTGGGACACTACTAAATTATTTTTTAAAGTTAATATTTAATGTGCCAATTGATCAAAGAATGTTGCAACTAATACTTTGACTATCAAAGAATCTAAATTTGACTTGCAATTGGTTTTTTCTTACTACAAATAATGTTGAAGTTCTCACAAGGCCTACGATACTAGATAACATATACAAATAGAAAGTGTATAATAATGATCAATAAATTTACAAGTTATTAATTTGCATGGATGATTCGATGGATGGTAGATTGATTGGTGTTACACCCCATTGTTGATTTACCAAATTACTTTAACCTTTTATGTTTAAATATAGTTTAAAAATTCATGATGATGCCATTATATTATTTAACAGTTGGATTAAATATATGTATATGCAATATGATGAGTTTACTTTTAAATGATTATATGATGCACTTAAATAGTATTGTGATTATGTTTTAAATGAAAACGGCTAACCATGTGAATGTTGATCTAAGTGAAATGCAGGAAATTTCGTGCCCTCCAGAGGGGGACGGAGAGTATCACCCAAGAGAGGAGTTGGTATATGAATCATTTGGTATTTTTATCTAAGTTGACACACACATACTCACTTAGGTTATTTGAAAACCTCATCAAGTCAATTAAAGTATCAAGTTGGGTAAAGTCGTAAACCTAAGTTGAGAGGTTAAGCATCGTTAGGGAAAGTAAAACCCCTATTGTTAAAGATCCTCTTAAATCATCAAATTAAAATTAATTTCTAATATCTTTTGTAAATAGTAAATATAATGTATATAGTATATAAATATATATGTAATATATATTTATATTATAAGTTAAATGCATATATATGCATGTATGTATATATGGATATATATAAATATGATAGAACATTAATATTTATATATGGTCATATATATACATATATGTATATTATAATAAGAATAAGGAAATATATATATATATATAATATTTGTATTGGTTGTAATTTGATTGTCATATCAATATGGCAGAGTTATCACACTTAAGCTATGGAAGGCTAAGCCAAATTTAAAGGCTTTTTGAAGAGCATTTAAAACATAATGTTGACACCATAATATAGTGTTGGCTTTGGCAATACCAAACTATTTGGGAAGCCATATAGGTGGTTGAATAACTGCTCATTTAGAGTTTAATTTAAAGCCACATAAAATGGTGATGTGAATCATTCTTCACGTGTCTATTCTATTGGTATTCAAGGCTTAGGCTGTAAGTTTTAGAGGTGGTTGACGAGTCATGGAAAAACTATTGCAAGTCATGCCTTTCAAAGAGGTTTTTCTAGAGGTTTCAAACTACATTTTAAATGTTATGAGCAATTGCAGACATTGAAAATGTACAAATGTCATTAACACACTTGATACTATTTACTAACATCATTTCTTTCTGAATCATACATTCTTTCTCTTAATCATTATTTATCCGATTAAGTCTATCGCCTCTTTTGATTAAATTAATCAATTTAATTTAATTAACCTTACCTTTCTGTTTAATTAAATAATTCATTTTATTTGATTAAATCCCTAAAGTCCTCTTATTAAATTAAATAAATTAAACCTTATTTGATTTAATCTAATACTTCCCTCCTCAGTTAAATAAATCAAATCATTTATTTAATAAACCATTTCCTCTCAATTTTGATTTAAATCTAAGTCTAAATTGTCACATCACCTAATTCTTCATTAAGTTAATCAAATCCTTGATTAAGTTAATCCTTCTCACTAAAATTCTCTAGAGAATGCAAGTTGCACAATAAATCAATTACTTTGATTTATTAAATCCCTATTTTCTCTCACAAGGCATCAAAAAGGGGATATTCCTCTTTTGAATTCAAAAAGTCCAAGTGGACTTGGTCCTTCCAACAAGGCATTAAAAGCCTCTTATATGTCCTTGACCTTGAGCCAAGTGACAATAACTCCATTCCTTTTCCCTCTTCAACATGTCATTTCTCAAGTTTGAAATGCCACCTAATGGCATTTATCATGTACATTGACCAAAATGTGCTCATTCCTCCTCCAATCACATGTGGACAAGTGGCACAATGCCATTGGATTATCTTTTATCCCACATTGCTTATCTTCACTCATTCTTCCAAGATTGAAATCTATAAATGAGAGACTCTTCCTCTCATTCAAACATCCACAATTTGAGTAAACTTATTATACTCAAATTCATCTCCATCCACAACTCATATGCAAAGTTACTCTCTTCAAGTGAGAACTGATTTTGCACCATTGCACTCAATCATCCACCATTTTCACAATCTAGTAACAAGGTTATGCTCAAATCTCTTTGGAGATTTGACCATTTCTTCATCAATCCACATTGCAATCATAGGAATTGGGAAAGGGCCAATTGCAACATATCATTGGCACCAATTCCCCCATAAGATCTTTAACTTATTTGCTTAATTAGGATTTATTTCAAGTTTATTGCTTTTTGTTCTTCATTTTCCTAATTTTAGCTTAATAAGTGGATTTCATGGGGAATCCTTCCAACTTTTACATGCATTTTGATCTAACACTAACAATGTTTGACTTCTTTGTGCATTTGCAAGTTTAGGGGTTCACAGAAGAGGACTCAGTCAACTACTTGTCGTGGCAGTCTAAAGAGTTGCACAGGTAATCATTTTTAATTGAATTCTTCATGGTGGAGAACTTGTACTCTTGAAAGAGAGGTCACAAGTTCAAATCCTCCAGGGGGTAAGGTATGTACACCTCGTTGTGGAGCACGAGTTAGGTGCCTCCCTCATATTGGGAGTACGAGGAGTCCCATATACTGTAAGCCATCTATAGACCCAAAAACAGACCGCTTGGTATCGTGGACTATAAAAGGACCTCTCCTTTCCTTTCCTTTCCTTTCCTTTCCTTTCATGCTTTTACTGTCTATGCAAGTCGTGGCAAATAAATTTTTAGATTGAGCCTCCAATATAGGCAACTTATTTCCATTTTAAGAAAACTCTTTTAATGAGCAAAGGAAAATGAACTTAGTAGATATAATAAGTATTCTTTTTTTAATTATTACTCTTTATCGTGAGAATAGATTTTACAAAAGGCTAGGCATAAAAAGAGAAAAGGAGTTATGCATGAATTTTTGAAAAGATGGCATTGTTTTAAGAAGTTTCTTCTTTATTGTATCGAGTGCTATTTGCTTGTTTTCTATAGCTCAACCTCCATAGTAAATTGGTTTCTCTTCAAATACGGTTCACTAGTCTAAAGCTGGAGTTGTAGTTGCTAAAGCTAGAGACTATGTGTGGGGTTTGTAAAGGACAAAAAACCTGAGTCTGTGTTGAGTTAAAAGCAATAAATATCAGTAAAAAAGTCAAGATAATCTTTTCTAGGCATGGCTAATATTACTTCTTTAAATTGATAAAATTTAATATAAGTCTATGTTTATTCAAACAAATGTAAGTATACAGTAGTTTTGGAAACATATATGAATGCATGAATATACATGTATATTCTAGATTGCTTATGCTTACTCATAAGAGAATATAAAAGATGGTATGAATTACAAATAACTAGATGGGTAGGTTGAGTGCTCACACTAGTAAATTTATGTTTTAATGAAACTAGATATATGAGATGTTGAGTAAATTTTAAGAGAGAGCTTAAGAGAAAAGCTATAATCTTTTTAAATTGTGTTTTTTCAAACAAACTAGATTCATAAATTGAATTAGTGAAGAATTGCTAAATACTTGAATATGGTATTTATTCCAATAAGACAATGTTTTTAATTTTATTATTATCATCATCTATTTTATATTTTAATGTAAAGAATATTTAATAACTCCAAAGAAACGTCTGAAATATAGTAGAGAAGATAAAGTATTTATTATTATTCTAACTTTATAGGTATTTCATATTTGACCAAGAGTCATTATTATTATTTATTAATTAGAAATCAAATATCTTGAGTAGAGGATAGTATGTTATCGTCATAAACAAAAGACCATAATACTAGGGGAGAATTTTACTCCTTTTAGCTATTTAAAGGACTCGAATAAGAGGTAGTTGTCTAGACCTATAATTTTGCAAGAATATAACATGGGTATTTGAGTTAGAAGTATTAAACCTACTTAGTCGAATAAACGACTTTAGTGAAGTAATCACTTTTTGAAAAATAATCTATTTAAGTTAACCTTTGGGTCAAACCAATAAATGATTCAACCATGGGTCAGTAAGATTTCCAAGTCAAATTAGAGGTGGGTGAACTTACGACACCACATCCTAAGAAAGTGGATGAATATAATTCAAAGTTTTTCCAAAGTGCAAAAGTCTCTGCTTGTCAGTTCACTATGCTCTAGTTTTGCATAACTAGTCAGTAGCATCATACTTAGTTAGAGAATGTCTATAGTAGTGTGATTGTAATTGTTATGTAGGACACAACACTAGATACTTAGATGGAAATACTAGAGGTTCCTATACTATACTCTTCATCGAAGGATATGGCCACTTCCAGTTGGAAGGTGTGTGGGGGACCATTGCTTTATCGTTGGAGGTAAAGTGCTTGGGTGATGCTCTCCCTGTTGGTATGTGGTGGTTGATCATAAAAATACTATACACTCGTAACATATCGTGGGGTTCGGGGCATCACCCCGAAAAAAAATTGTTAACACATCAAGGTTTTTTTTCCCATTGACACATCAAGGTTTTCCCATTAACACGTCAAATGAAATATGACTTTGTAAAACCCTAATTCTAGAATCTTCCAAAAGGCTTGTTATAAGTGGTTGGGATGTAAGTTGTGGTGTGTTTGATTTGTGAGATTGTAATTTGTTTTGTATTGGATAATAAAATCATTGGGTGGCTGAGTTTTTGTGGATGTAGCCCATATTGGGTGAACCACATTAAAATTCTATGTTGATCTCTTTTGTGTTACTCTTCATTGATATTTCTAGGTTATTTAATTTGCATATAATTTTTAATGTTTATTGACCCAATCTACCTAAACCCTAATAATTGGTATCAGAGTCATGTGTATTTCGGTTGATTGGCAAGAAACCTCTAGATTTGAGTGGGAACAATAAAAGAAAGCAAATTCAAGGTTAAGAAGTTCAACAACCATAATTATCAATTATGAAAGATGCAGATGGAATATTATTTGTATCAAAGGATCTATGGTAGTCATTGCAAGGAAAAACAAAGAAAGAGGCTACAATGTTGGATGAAGAATGGGAGATTTTGGATAGAAAGGAATTGGGAAGCATTCGGTTGTGTCTGGAACCATCTGTTGCGTTCAATATAATAGAAGAAAAGACAAAAAAGGATCTAATGGAAGCTTTGGCTAAATTGTATGAAAAACCCTCATCCTCAAACAAGGTATTTCTTATGAAGCGTTTGTTTAATCTAAAAATGATTGAAGGTGGATCTGTGACAGATCATTTAAATGAGTTTAATACGATTACCAGTTAGTTAACTTCTGTAAAAGTGAATTTTGATGAAGAGGTGAGGGCTCTCTTGGTTTTATGTTCTTTTTAAGAAATCTAGAATAGCTTGGTAATAGTTGTAAGTAACTCTATCTCTTGTTCAAATACATTGAAATTTTATGATGTTGTTGGTGTTATCCTTAACGAGGAAATGTGATGGAAAGCACAAGTGAGATTTCAACATCGGCTAATTCTTTTATTGTAGAGAACATGGGAAGAACAAAGGAGAGGAAAAATCCCTACAAATCATGGGAAAGTCACAAGGGAAGTCGAAGAATGGATTGTTGGCACTGTGGAAAGCCAGGACACTTGAAGAAGGTTTTTGGTCTCGAAAGGGAAAACAAAGAGACGGACAACATGATGAAAGTAAGGAAGCTAATGTTGCAAGTAATAAATTTTAGGATGCTTAAATTATATGTTTAGATAATGCTAATGATTCCTGGGTAATAGATTCAAGGGCTTCATTTTATGCCACACCCCATAAGAAATATTTTCTAGATTATGTTCAAGGTGATTTTGGACAAGTATATTTGGGTGATGATGAACCTTGTCAGATTTTTGGAAAAGGAAAGATTAAAATCAAGTTGCAGAATGCAAATGAATTGTTGCTACAGGAGGTAAGGCATGTTCCAAATTTGAGAAGGAATTTAATTTCAGCAGGACAATTGGGTAGTGAAGGCTACATAGTTACATTTTCAGACAAAGTCTGGAAGGTCACTAAAGGTGCATTAGTAGTAGCTAAAGGTGAAAAGGTAGGCACATTATATTTGTGTACTGGTAATACTTATTCTACCTTAGCTACTACATAAATATTTAGTACTAAGACAGTTACAACCTTGCTAAAGGGATAAAAATAGAATTATGGCACCATAGGCTTGGGCACATGAGTGAGAAAGGGATGAAGATCCTTCCCTCTAGAAATTTGCTACCAGGTTTGAAGCAGATTGACTTGGAGTTCTACAAAAACTGTGTTTATGGAAAATAAAAAAGAGTCTAATTTCTCAAAGTTGGGAAAGAGAAGAAGAGTGATAAATTAGAGCTTGTGCATTCAGATGTATGGGGACCAGCTCAAGTAGCTTATCTTGGTGGCTCTTTTAATTATGTTACTTTAATTGATGATGCAACTAGGCAAACATGTGTGTATTTTATAAAAAAAAAATCAGAAGTATTTGAAACTTTTAAAAAGTGGAAAGTTTTGGTTGAGAATGAGACAAGAAAAAAGTTGAAGTGTCTCACATCTGCTAATGGAGGCAAGTATTGCAGCAGAGAATTTGAAAATTATTGTTCATACAATGGAATCTATAGGCATAAAATGGTTCCTGGAACCCCACAACAAAATGGTGTGTCTGAGAGGATGAATAGGACTATCATGGAGTGTACAAAGAGCATGAGAATGCATGTTGGACAACCCTTACAGTTTTGGAAAAAATTTATACATATTGTTGTTTATTTAATAAACAAGGGACCTTCAAGTCCTTTGGATGGTGGCATTCCAGAGGAGGCATGGATGGATAAAAAGGTAAACTATTCATTTTTGAAAACCTTTGGTTGTGAAGCTTTTGTCCATGTTGATATCCAAAATAGAACCAAGATTGAGGCTAAGTCTAAAAAATGTACCTTCATTGGATATGGGGTAAATGAATTTGGTTATCCATTATGGGATATGAAAATCATAAAACTGTTAGGAGTAGAGATGTTATATTCAATGAGAAGGTCATGTATAAGGATCAACTACAAGAAAACAAGCATGAACAGGCCAAAAAAGAATATGTGGTGTTGGATGAGATTCTAGAAAATAAAATGCCAGTGGTACCTAATGCTTAGCAACAAAAAGCTATCCCATGGACTCCTACAAGTGTTAGACATTCTACAAGGATAACTAGATCTCCAAAAATATTTTCTCTATCGTTATATTATATATTATTAACTAATTTTGGTGAACTTGAAGGTTATGAAGAAGCAATGCAGGTAGATACCAAAAAGAAATGGGAGCTAGGCATGAAAGAAGAAATGGATTCCTTGATACAAAATTAGACGTGGGACTTAGTCCAATTGCCTATAGGTAAAAGAGCATTTCCAAATAAATGAGTTTACAGGTTCAAGGAAGAAGATGGAGGAAAGATATGATATAAGGCCAAACTCGTGGTAAAAGGTTTTGCATAGAAAAAGGTATATATTTTGATGAAATATTTCCTCTGGTTGTAAAGATGACTTCTATTATAAATATTCTAATTCTTGTGGCTATGGAAGACTTGCATCTTGAACAGCTAGATGTGAAAAAAAAATTTCTCCATGGGGATTTGGAATAGGAAATATACATGCAGCAACCATAGGGATATGAGGTCAAGGGTAAGGAGGAATCTTTGAGGCAGATTAAAGAAGAGTTTGTATGGCCTGAAGAAAGCACCTCGGCAATGGTATTTGAAATTTGATAGTTTTATGGCTGAACAAGGTTACAAAAGATGTCATTCTAATTATTGTGTTTATTTTAATAAATTGGATAATGGCAGCTATATTATCTTGTTGCTTTATGTTGATGACATGCTTGTTGTCGGGTCTAACATGCAACATATTAATGAACTTAAGAAAAAATTAACAAATTCATTTTCTATGAAGGATTTGGGTGCAACAACACAAATCCTTGGTATGAGGATCACATAGGATAGGAAAAACAGAAAATTGTTTTTGTCTCAAAGTGAGTATGTAGAGAAGGTGTTGAAAAGGTTTAACATGCAGAATGCAAAAGCAATTAGTACACCTTCGCCTAGTCATTTTAAGTTGACTAAGGAGATGTGTCCAAATACACAAGAGGAGGAAGATAAAATGTCTAAGATGTCATATACATCAATAGTTGGTAGCTTGATGTATGCAATGGTATGCACAAGGCCAGATATTGCACATGCAGTGGGAGTTGTGAGCAGGTATGTGAGCAATCCGAGAATGTAACATTGGAATACGGTAAAATGGGTTCTCTGATATTTGAGAGGTACTACTTCAAAGAAACTATGTTTTGGAGGAACAAATTCTGCTCTAAAAGTTGGATATGTTGACTCTAATCTGGCAGGTGACATTCATAGCAAGAGGAGTATTGTAGGGTATATTTTTTACTATAGGAGGTACTACAATCAATTGGATTTCAAGGCTGCAAAAGGTTGTTGCACTTTCAACCACTGAAGTTGAGTATGTTGTTGCTACAGAAGCTAGCAAGGAGATGATTTGGTTACAAAATTTTCTGGAGGAATTGGGGCAATGACAAGAAGATATCCCTTTGTACATTGATATCCAGAGTGTCATTCTTCTTGCTATGAACTTGGCTCTGCATTCAAAAAATAAGCACATACAACTCAGATACCACTTCATCTGGTCAGTTTTGGAGGATGGACAACTGAAGCTAGAGAAAATTCACATAAGTAAGAATCCTGCAGATATGTTCACAAAGGTAGTTACACGAAGAAACTAATTTCCTTATCAATTTTTTTCGGCCTTCACGAATGATAATGGTGGACATAAGAAACCAGCTGGACTTGTAATCCAGTGGGAGCTGCAAGTGCAATAGTGTCGTCCAAGATCAGTCTCCAAGTGGGAGATTGTTTGGTGTGGAGCTTGATTAGTCTCCAAGTGGGAGATTTTTGGTATGTGGCGACTGATCATGCAAATATTGTACACTCATAATGTATCGTGGGGTTTGAGACATCACCCTGAAAAAAATCGTTAACACATCAAGGTTTTTTTTCCCGTTGACACATCAAGGTTTTCCCGTCAACACGTCAAATGAAAAATGACTTTGTAAAACCCTAATTCTAGAAGCTTCCAAAAGGCTTTTTATAAGTGGTTGTGATGTAAGTTATGGAGTGTGTGATTCATGAGATTTTAATTTGTTTTTAACTGGATAATAAAATCATTGGGTGGTTGAGTTTCTATGGATGTAGCCCATATTGGGTGAACCACGTTAAAATTTTGTGTTGATCTCTTTTGTGTTATTCTTCATTATTATTTCTAAGTTATTTAATCTACATATAATTGTTAATGTTTATTGCTCCAATCTACCTAAACCCTAACACTCCATCTTGTAGAGGACATGCCAAGGATTGTAAAATAGAAGAGTAATCTAGCTAAGGATATCCTAACCTTGTTCTTATTTATAAATTATGAAACTGTTTACTTGATCATTAATGTTATATGCAAACTGTATTTGAAAAGATGTGTTTCATTTGCATGATGTTAAGTTTGAAAAGATGTGTTTCATTTACATGATGTTAAGTTATGTTATTTCAATTATGAAATGTTACATGATTTCCTTTATGTAGAATGGAAATTGTGAAGTTACAAAAGAAATTTTTTACCATCCTATTTTGAAGGAATTGAATTATTTACTTCATCTATTAAAACCTAAGTGAAAACTAAAAGAGTATGGCTAGATATGTTACATATGGTATATTAAAGCCACCAGGTTCAATACTTGGACCTATGAGCTCACTATTTAAGCTTAAACTCTAACATTAACAGTAGCTAATGTTTGGATATTCTTGTGCCAAAATGGTGAGAATTAAGATGATCACCAGGAAATCGATAATCGGTAATAAAAAATACCTCAAGGCCAAGAAAGAGCAAGAAGCTCTAATAAAACCATTAGAATAAAATGACTACAATGAGAGGGTATGGCTTGGTGACTCCAAAACCTTCACTGATGCTATAAAATGCATTAAGCAAGAGAAGTAGAAGGAGGCAGCCAAGACCATTACACTTGTTCCTCAAGATGAACTAGACCAACCATATCTTTCTAGAAATATAGCAAGTGCATGTAGCACTAGCACCCCTATGGATAGGCAAGAAGAAATGGAAGTGTGCCTGCTAGTGCCTCCACCTTTCAAAATTATAGTGATAGACTCTGAAAGTGAATAGTAAACCAAAAAGGTTATTCCCCTTATTAATGATGAGTAGTCATTCTATTAAATAAGGTTGTTTTGTAATCCACAAATATTATGATCCATCTTGTTTCCTTTCACATGATCCTTTGAATTGTTTTATTGCACTCTCTATGAAAATAAATGAAGAGTTTCCAAATGATGAGGGAGGTCATGGGTACTATGAGGAAAAAATTGACAAATTTGATGAATTGGTCCATTATTATACAAATGATACATCATATTGCAATAATTTGAGTAGGCTTGATCAGATTCTCCAGCTTGATGGGAAACCAAGTCTGTAGCCATATCAATTACTAGCTCATGATTTTGATCATATGAGGTCTCTGATGCAGCAGATGTATAAGAGGAACAAGCCTTCAAATGAAGATATTAGAGCTTCTACTAATGCTACTATAGTGCAAGCCCAAAGGGTATCTAATTCAGAAACAAAACCATCCCAATGCAAACATAAAAGCCCAAAAATGTCAGATGTAATGACACATAAGGTTAATACAAGTAAATAGAAAGGGAATGTTGATAAAGGACAAGTTGAAAAAAATAAGGTTGTTGATAAAAGAAAAATTCCAAAATAGCAACAAAACATAAAGAAGTATGTCCTAAGACTCAATGCACATTTGTACAAGTGGAAGGTATAATTGTTTATGGAAACAAAACCATGAATACAAAATGGTTTGGGAAAGATGGTGTGGTAATAAACCAAGTTCTTTCTAGCACCCAAAAGGAGAGCGAAGTGAGAAATGTGTCAATTGTTTCTTCATCTAGTCAAATGGTTTCATGCATCCCAAGTGCTAATGTGGTGACTATAATGCCAAATGTACCCCTTCTGCAATACACCCTAATTGATATGGGACTAATTCTGAATCAAGTAAGATTTTCATTACCTTTTTTTGAAGCTCTTTAAATCCTTGAACATAGAAATCGGGCTCTATATTTTATTTTTAAATTTGTGCAAGAGTCGCCAGCCAATGTTCCAATTGAAGAATAAAAAATGAAAGATACCATGGAGGTGTACCTTGGTTTTTCGATAGTAAACAACTAACTAACTGTTGAACCATGTTATGCCACATTAATAATCAATGGTTGGGTTCTTCATAATTATATGCTTGACTCAGGTACATCTATTAATGTCATGCCATTGGATATAATGAATGATCTTAGCTTGCAAGTGAAAAAATTGTATGGTAAGTTTTTCCATGGACTTTGAAGAAGTCAACATCATTGGGATGGTAAGTGATGTTGAATTTAAGCTAGCCGCTTGCCCATATAAATTCTTCAAGATGAATGTTATAATAGTTAATTGTCCACATAAATGAGGAATATTGTTATCACACAAGTGGGCAACCTCTATTGGTGGTAGTTTGCAAATGGATATATCATATACTATAATTCCATTGCATGGTGAATATGTGAGGTTGGATAGGGATCCAAGAATCCAAGATAATATTGAATACAATCATAAGTCTCATAAATTTTTTTTTGATCAGTAAATAGCTACTTGTGGGGCAGCACTCATAAATGAACAAATTGAAAATATGGACTGCTTCAAATCCAATAATTGAGAGCAGAAAGAAAACCTGCTTCAAACCCACGAATGGAGAGCACAAAAAAGAAAAGAGAATAATGACCTCCTTCACCCACATAAAGACAAAAGAGAAACCAAATTCAAGCTGAAACTAAAAACCTTTATGTCATCGACAACAAAAACCATAAAGTCTACCACCTAGGATGCAAAACACATCAGGCCATCTTAGCCTTCTCTTTTTGCATACTCTTGGTAAGGAGGGAATCCATAATCCATTATTTTCCTTCATCAACAACCTCTCTTCCTTCAATCCAAAGTTTTTTCAGCCTTTATTTTGTGCCCCTATCTCCATTTGGGTGCACTTTTTGGTTATGAGATATACATTCTAGACCAAAAATGCACCCATTGCATTGATCAACCCATATGCATTGAAATGGACAGGAAAAAATTGAATGTCGATAACGAAAACTACACTGCATCTATTTAATCGAAATGGACTCCGCCACTGAATCCACAGAATTTTCCAACCAAAGGATACCCAATCGGCCAGCCGCACCAATTGCACTTAGGAAATCCCCAAATCATTTTTTTTAATATTTCAAGCACTTTCACCCCTCCTCCTCACTTATCTTTGTTGCTTGAAGGATAATATATCTACAACTAATCTATTTGAAAGATTCTTTACTGAGCGTCGCTTGATAGGGGTCGTAAGGCCCCTGACAATCCATGTTGTGAGCTTCATGGCTTCCCAAGGGAGGCCTTGGCTCCCTTGGTTTCAAAGAAATTTTTGATGCTTGGCAAACCCAAGTCTTACATTACCTCTACCCGCTTTTTCTTCCTAGACTTCCTACCCCTCCCCATCTTAATTTTTCCCAAGAAATAGGCTTCAACCTTGCAAATTCTCCTCTCCTCAACAATATCTAGGTCTTCCTCATCTGAGGCATCTGCCTCAAATTCCAAATCCATATGTATCTCCAAGTTAGGTGTGAGGGAGAGATCTGTAATAGGAGCCAGATTCCTGGCCTTCACCACAACCTCACACAAACCAAACTTTGCCTTTGTATCGAGTGCAGTCAAGTCCATCTCAGGGGCCATAGCCACATTATCCTTCTCCTGATAGGGCACCAAGGCACCATCCATAATCTGGCTCAACACCGAAGGAATCAAAGTTCGATCTGTAGCTACTAAAATCACCCCTTTCAAAACCTCACCACCGATAGGAATCTTAGGATGCCACACCTTCTTCATTTTCAGTTTAGATTTGTAGTTACCTTTATAATGGGATCTACTACCACGGCGTAGACAAAAGAATCTATCCTCTTCAATTTCAACTGGAACCAACCTGTGCTCTCCATCAATACATATTAGAATTTTATTTGGGATCTTGCAAACAGTGCCAATCTAGATCTTGAGGTATAGGTAGGAATCCCCATCAATTATATCTTCATCCATATTTATCAAAGTTCCTAGGGTTCTACCCAATTTTTCAATGCACTCATCAACCCAATATTCCAATGGAAAGTTGTAAAATCAAACCCAAACAAGCTTATTGTAGGGTTCTAATTTTGTTGGATCAAAATTCGGCACCCAATTTTGCATATAGAGCAGGTGGCCTTCCATCTTCCAAAGGCCTGCTTTCAATATTTTGTCCTTCTCCTCCGAAGATTTGAAGATAGCCACAAAGAAACCCTTAGGGATAAATTTCACAATTTCCATTTAACTCCAATTACTAGCTAACCAACTACAAATTGCCTCATGCCTGAATATAGGGACAATGAAGTGACATATGATCACCAAATCAGAGAGCATCTTGATATCCATGTTGGCTTCCAGTGACAAATCAATTGTAAAATGGTCTTGGTGGAGCAAGTTGCTGCAATGGATCCCAGGTTCGCACCTATCCAACCTGTCCTCACTAGTCATGCTAGCCTCTGCAAAGTTTCACTCGCCACCATTTCGCTTCATCTCCTAACCTAGGGGGTTAATAATTTCCTTATTCCACAAGCCTTGTAATTAGGAAAACATGTTTAATGTTATCATTGATCATGTTCTTGGGACTTGTGATGAACTGATTTTCCCTATTCCAAATGCAACTGATGAAATTTTGAAAGATGGTCTTTAGACTATGTTCTTTGATGGATCCTTCTCAAGGGAAGGTAATGGTGATGGTGTTGTGTTGATATCTCTAAAGGGTGAGAAACACGTTTTTTTCTTTAAGGCTGACATTTTCATGCATAAATAATATTACTAAATATTAAGCCATAGTACTAGGGTTGAATTTTTATCATGAGCATGGTGTCAAATGCCTAAATATTCATGGAGATTTTGATTTAATAGTGTAACAAGTAAAGGGTGCATATACAACTAAAATTAAGTTTGAAACATATAGGAACAATATTTGGGACAACATGGAATTTTTTGATGCTATTGTAATTAAATGGCTATTAAAAATTATAAACCTAGAGGTTGATGCTCTTGTCGTTGAAGCATCAAGGTACAACCTAAATGTAGATCTTGTGTTGCTACAAAAAAGTGTGGAATTCCTAATGAGTTCAACCATATGAGACAACATATATTGTTGGTAGGTATTTGATGACAACCAACATATATACATATTCCTAAATGGTAGAGATGAATTTGATAATCATGTCAATGATTAGCAACCAATGGTTGAGATGGAAGAAGGAAAAGAAAAAATGTTTGGAAATTAAATAATACAACTAAAGATAAATACCATTCTTAAAGGACTGGTTACCATGGAAAAGATATTTGATAATGGAGATCATTGTAGAAACAAAAACATATCAACTCACGAAGATGATGTTGGAGTAAATTTAGGAACAAATGAAAGCCCTAAAATGGTTTACATTAGTAAGAGACTCAAACCTAATGAGAAGAAAATACTTATTTCCTCAATACATAAGTTCAAAAAATGATTTGCATGGTCTTGTGATGAGCTGAAATCTTATAGAGATGATTTATTTCAACATACGATTCCTCTTGAGTCAGATGCTAAACTATTTAGGCAAAAACAGAGACCTATCAACCCTACCCTTGCTCCCCAAATGCAAAAGGAATTAATAAAGATGAAAGTGGTCAAAATCATAAAATCCATTAGACATTTTGAATGTATGTCTAATCTTGTCCTTGTAAGGAAAAAAGGATGGAGAAATAAGGTTTTATGTGTAGTTAAAAAACCTCAACCTTAAATCTCTTAAGGATAATTGCTCTCTTCCAAGCATGGACCACTTGTTGCAACAAGTCACCAAATCAAAACTAATGTCCATGATGGATGGGTTTCCAAGTTACAACCAGTGGTTGTAAAAGAGTCAGAGTAACACAAGACAATATTTACTACCCAACGGGGTACATATGTGTGTGTAAGCATGTCATTTGGATTGAATAATGCAAGTTCAAAATTTCAAAGAGAAATGGATGTATCTTTTGTTATTCTAGTTGATTGAATCATGGTAGTATACCAAAATGACCTAACTAGATTTTTAAAGGAGAAAGGTGAGCACTACAAACACCTTAAATTGATTTTTGAAAGATTCTTAGAATTTTCTATTTCTATAAATCCCAAAAAATGCAAATTTGGTGTTAAAGATAAACTTCTAGGACACGTTATGTCTAAGTAAAGGGTGAGAATAGACCCTGAAAGATTTAAGGCCATTAGCTTTATTCCTCGGACCAAGTCTGTAAAATTAATTCACTCCTTCTTTGGGAAAATCAATTTTGTTAGGAGGTTTGTTCCTAACTTTATTGAGAATACAAAAGAAATATCTAAATGCTCAAGGATAGACAATTGAATGGAGTGCAAATCTAGTTAAAGTATTCAAGGATATAAAGAAATCAATTTCTAAGGCCCCCATATTGGTGAGACTAGACTATTCTTGTGAGACTATACTATTCTTGTGACTATAATATTGATGTGATGTTACTATAAAAAAACAAGAATGACTATGAATAGTCAGTATCCTTCTTTAGCAATTCATTACAAGCACTTGATTTGAAATATTCAATTACAGAAAAACTTGATTATGCTTTGGTAATAGATATGTATAATTTTAGGTCTTACTTAGTGAAAGGAAGCTAAGGTACAATGGAAAAACTTCCTACACTAATCTTGAGAGGAGAATAATGCAAAACTTTATAGATCTTTGGCAGTTATAGAAACTTAAACATAAATCAGCATAAATATCAAGCATACCACAATACAGTGATTTACATGGGGAAAACCCTTTCGGGAGAAAAACCACACTCCAAAATCCACCCAATATATTATTCAAAAATCACAAAGATTACAATATACTTGTAGAGCAATCTTCTCACAAGAGTATCACCAACTAGAGATCCAAAAGCAACATGACCGCTATCAGACTCTCAGAAAACATCACAATACACAATCATAATACAACGCCCTCATAAAATAGGGTTGGTTTCTAGGGAAAGTCAAGCCAACCAAATATCGACCATCGGATCTAATACCTAATGATGAATGGTCTAGATTTATAATAATAAAACATACATAAAATGTGTCTTTCGAGGGTGCTACCCCCAAACCCCCACCGGGGTGTGTAGCCCCTAGACCCCCACAGGGGGATACCCCCTTTCACCGCTTTGCATTGATGTATCAACAGTACCTTATGTAATTGTAAGATTGAGACACATATTCCCAACAAACCTCCCACTTGTCGAACACCTTGCAAGAGCAATGGGAGGGATTAAACATTGTCTCTTAATTTTCGAGGCCGAAAGACCCATAGTCTCTTAACACCATCTAAAAAAAATTGTGCTCACAAGCTTAGTTAAAGAATCAAAAAAAATCATCAAAGTCTCTACCTTAACTATTAGGTTTCAGGCATATTGGAGCAATAAACATTAACAATTATATGTAAATTAAATAACCCAAAAATAACAATGAAGAATAACACAAAAGAGATCAACACAAAAATTTAATGTGGTTCACCCAATATGGGCTACATCCACAAAAACTCAGCCACCCAATTATTTTATTATCCAGTGCAAAGAAAATTACAATCTCACGAATGTCATACCGCAACATACATCCCAACCACTTATAACAAGCTTTTTGGAAGCTTCTAGAATTAGGGTTTCACAAAGTCATTTTTTCACTTGACGTGTTAGTGGGAAAACCTTGATGTGTTAACAGGAAAAAAAATTCAGGGGTTGCACCCTCGAACCCTCGCTTGAGGCCCAGCCCACCATCGAACCCCAATGAGGATACGTTACAAGTGTACAATATTTGCATGATCAATCACCACATATCAACAATCTCCAACTTAGGGATTGATCAGGCTCCACACCAAATAGTCTCCCACTTGGAGAGTGATCCTAGATGAAACTGTTGTACTTGCAACTCCCACTGGATTACAGGTTTGGATGGTTTCTTATATCCACCATTAGCAATCATCAAGGCCAACAAAAACTGATGAGGAAATCAGTTTCTCCCGTGTAATTGCCCTTGTGAACACATCTATAGGATTCTCGCTGGTGTGAATTTTCTCTAGCTTCAACTGTCCATCCTCCAAAACTAATCAGATGAAGTGGTATCTAAGTTGTATGTGCTTAGTTTTTGAATGTAAATCTAAATTATTAGCAAGATGAATGAAACTTTGGCTATCAGTGTACAAAGGGCTATCTTCTTGTCATTGTCCCAATTCCTCCAAAAAACATTGTAACCAAATCATCTCCTTGCTAGCTTTCGTAGCAGCAACATACTTAGCTTCAGTTGTTGAAAGTGAAAAAATATTTTGCAACCTTGAAATCCAACTAACTACAGTACCTCCTACACTAAAAACATACCCTGTAGTACTCCTCCTACTATCAATATCACCCGTCAAATCAGATTCAACATATCATTTTAGAGAAAAATGTGTTCCTCCAAAACATAGTTTCTTTGAAGTAGTACATCTAAAATATCAGAGAATCAATTTTACCGCATTCCAATGTTCCATTCCTGGATTGCTCATATACCTGCTCACAGCTCCCACTGCATGTACAATATCTATCCTTGTGCATACCATTACATACATCAAGCTACCAACAATTGATGCATATGGTATCTTAAAAATTTTGTCTTCCTCCTCTTGTGTCTTTGGGCACAACTCCTTAGTCAACTTAAAATGAGTAGGCAAAGGTGTACTAACTGCTTTTGCATTCTGCATGTTAAAAAATTTCAACACCTTTTCTACATACTCACTTTGAGACAAAAATAATTTTTTATTTGTCTTGTCTGTGTGATCCTCATACCAAGGATTTGTTTTGTTGCACCCAAATCCTTCATAGCAAATGAATTTTCTCATTTTTTCTTAAGTTCATTAATATGTTGCATGTTAGACTCTTCAACAAGTATGTCATCAACACAAAGCAATAGGATAATATAGCTACCATTATCCAATTTCTTAAAATAAACACAATAATCAGAATGTCATCTTTTGTAAGGTCTTGTTCAGCCATAAAAATATCAAATTTCAAATACCATTGCCAAGGTGCTTGCTTCAGGCCATACAAACTCTTCTTTAACCTGCACACAAATTCCTCCTTGCCCTTGACCTCATCTCCCTATGGTTGTTGCATGTATATTTCCTCTTCCAAATCCCCGTGGAGAAATATTTTTTTCACATCTAGTTGTTCAAGATGCAAGTCTTCTGCAGCCACAAGACTTAGATTAGTTCTAATAGAAGTCATCTTTATAACCGGAAAAAATATTTCATCAATATCTATACCCTTTTTCTATGAAAAACCTTTGACCACGAGTTTGGCCTTATATCTTTTCTTGCCTCCATCTTCTTCCTTCAACATGTTAACCCATTTATTTGGCAATGATCTTTTACCTATAAGCAATTGGACTAAGTCCCAAGTCTAATTTTGTAGCAAGGAATCCATTTCTTCTTTCATGCCTAACTCCCACTACTTTTTGGTATCTACCTACATTACTTATTCATAACCTTTAGGTTCACCAAAATCAGTTAATAATATAGAATATAACTAGGCTGCGCGGTTTGCAGTTAGGGCAAGGGATACATCTGCGGCCAGCTTTACATTGCGACTAGAACATGGGTTATCAGCTTCATCGCCTTTACTACAACTGGTGGGCTTCTGCAGGTTTTTGAGAGCTGGAATAAGGCGCTTGAGATAGAGTTCCCTGAAAAAGATATCAACCCTTCCATTCATGATTTACAAACCATAAGATTGATGAAAAATGGGATGAGTTAGATCTTATTATCGTGAAAAATGGGATGAGCTAGATCTTATTATCGCAGCTAATTTTGTTGTGTATGAGAGCATTGGTTATAAGTTACAGGAGAGTGGATAAGGTAAAGTAAGAAAGGGAGTCGACCGTATAGGAGCAAAGAGGCACATGGAAGCACATGCACCCATCACATCTCCTCTCTTATCAATATTATTAATATTTCCGATACTCGTTTTTCACCGACTCCAAGGACTGCATCCTGCCGACCTTACCATCTGCTCTCATGATGTTACTGTCGTCAGTACTGTTTTCTCCGTGAAGGGGCTGTAGCTAATTTATTGCTCGATCAATCATTCTTTCATAGATGACAAGAGCCTATTCTTGTTATTTTTGGGTGGACGTAAGCATTCATTCTCAGTCAAGTAATCTTCCATTCTTATAAATATAGAATATAGAATACACATTTCCAAATAAGGGACACTTGTCTTCTGCTCTTACAAATATAGATAGATATTTTCAAATATGATAGTGGTGTTTTCTCTAGGATATATCTTTTTAAATAAAGAGTGGTGTTTTCTCTACTTTTATATATATATAGGATATATCTTTTTAAATAAAGAGTGGTGTTTTCTCTACTTTTATATATATATAGGATCTATCTTTTCAAATAAAGAAAAAGTGGCATTATCTCATTATAAAATATAGGATATACTTTTCCGGAATAAAGGACAATAGTCTTTTATAAGGTACATAGGCATTAGTCTCCTATTCTTATAAGTATAGGTTATATATTTTAAAATAAAAACATATATTATGTAGTTTATATAAATCAATGTTATTAGATTTCCACAATCTATAAGAATATCAGTAGTTATTTCTGGATTCGATTGTGTGTAAGCTTTTGAATCGAATTCAGAAATAACTATTGATAGTTTATATAAAGTCAAAGTTGTAATCTATACAGGAAGGAAATGGAAAAAAATAGATGTTAAAATGGGGATGGGAATTGTTTCAAACGTAGTTCGAGTGTTGAAACTTGTAAGAGCAAATGAGAAAAAAGTGGTTGTTATGGAAAAGGCTTTGTAGAAACTCAATGCAAGTGAAGTTGAAGGTGAATGAGAAGTTCAAATGAAAGTAAAAAATCTACAAACTGAAGAGAAAAGGGAATGGAAGTGAACATATGTTGAGCCAAGCTATTGAAGTGAACATTTGGAAGGAAATCGTGTAATTACACTTCAAATTCCTAAAAAAGGGAAGAGGAGGAAAGTGGAAATGAGGGTTTATGGGAAAATGACACTAAAGTGGATGTTGAAAGTTGATATGAGAATGCATTTAGTTGCATTTAATGTTGCAAGGTGTGAAGAAAAGGAAGAAAATAAAGATTTACAAGAAAATGATGTTGAAGTGAACTTGGAAGATATCTAGTTACACTTCAATGTCCCACAAATGATGTAAAGAGGTGAGTGAAAGTGGACAAGTGGATGGAGGAAAGGAATTTGTGGGGATTCACTATAAAAGTAAATTATCTTGTTGGAGGTCAAAATATTGTGAAACAAGCTGGGGAAAAATTACTATAGGAAGAAATAAGTGAAGTAAAGTGAAGCTATATATCATGGAAAGTCCACATCTAGTTGGAAGGGAAAATCCTATAAATTGTAGAAAATGTTGAGGAACTTAATCAAAATCCCCAAATATTAAGTTTTTGAGATCCTAGAAACATTTGAAACATGAATAGGTACATGGAAGACGGAGATAATAATGCTTAATAAAATGAATATCCATACAAAGATTTTCTAGAGGGTACTTGTTCAAGAAGTTAGGTCCATTTTTTGGTCAAAAAGTAGAAGTCTTTTTCATAAAAATCAAATTTGTCATAACTGTAGTAAAAATTTGAAGCACTTACCCATAGAATATTAAATGGTGTAAAAATGTGAAATGTATTAATTTTCAAATATGTAATTTATTTTAATATGTAGATGATAAAAGTTAGTTTTCAAATATGTAATTTATTTTAATACACAAATGATAAATGTTAGTTTTGTATAGGATGTCTAGTTTGTTCAAGATATATTTTAATAAATAAATATTTTTTATTAACCCTAAATTATTTTTTCCTTCATGTATGTCCAACACAATTTGAGGAATTATTATTTTTATTGACCATAGTTTGAGTTAAACTAGTTTTAAAATATTTTTCATCATGTAGAGAATGGATTTTAGTTTGGTTAGAGATTTTTTTCAAAAAATAAAATAAAATTAAAAGATATTAAAAATAGTAATATATGTCATTTCAAATATATGAGTCTCTTTGTTTAAAAATTAATTAATAAATTAAAATATGTCCAACAATTAATAAAATTATATATTTGAAACTAGACATTTTCATTTGTAATGAGTTTTAATTTGGTCCAAAAATAAAATAAATAAGTTAACAACCATATCAAGCTAAAGTCAAAAAAATTCTTGTTGGTAAAATGGCAAATATGTTGTACTTGCATGTCTAAGGTTGAGGCTTGAGTTTCTGAGCCTAAAATAAAAGAAAAAACCTTGAGTTTCACATTTGAAATTTTATGGAAAATATACCTACTCCAAAATGTGTATTTATTCTAAATAGAAATATGATATGGTGTAACACTCATTTAATTTTAAAATACATGCTCATTTTGAAATGGGTAGCCATTTCTATTTAAAATGGGTAGCCATTTCTATTTAAAATGCATCTTCATTTTAAAAACCAAAATAGGTACCCATTCCATATGGGTAGAGTTTAGGCTTGAGATCTCGTTCCTAAATGGATATCCATTTTCTATGAAACAAGTACCTGCTCTCTTTCTTTTACCCCTTATAAACGATGGGATAAAAGAAACTTAAGTTCATAGAGGAAAGAGACATAATAAATGAGATGTCAACAATAGATATTATAGTAAATTATATATTTGAAAACTATAAATAAATCCTTACATTTCATAGGTTTATATTATTTAATATTCTATATATAAGTGCTTTAAATTCTTATCCCAATTATGAAAAACTTTAATTTTTAAAAAAATATATCACTTTTTAGTCAAAAAATGGACCCATTATCTTACATTGACATATTATTTATGATAGGGAATGATTAGTTATGACAATTGTAAGAAATATTCTAAATATAACCTAGGAATTCAAATTTGGTATGTGGTATGAGAATTTGGTTAATGGGTTTAGGCATCATATCACTTGCATGTCAAGCTCATGATTTTTTTCTAAACTACTAGATGGTTTCTTGTTTGGGTGAAAGTTAAAAGTTGTGTGACACTCTTATACAAAATTTAACTAATATTCATATAGCTTTTGAAATTAAATCACTAGAAAGTGATATTTATGGTTTAAATTTTGAAATTATGTAAATTAATGAAATATATATTTTAATTTTTTTCTTATAATTATTTGAATATATATATATATATATATGTTTATAAAATTGACACTATAGTTTAATTGTTAATAAAATGTTGAAAATCAGGTCGAGTGGGATGTCACTTCTTAAATGGTAATTTTATTTTATGGATAAATTGGTCTCAAAATGATGCTAAATATGTATTTAGTAGACACTTATAATTATTAAAGTTGTGGCCTATATCTAAATTAGGTCGAAAAAATCTAACTATACAATGCATTAAACTAAAATTTACTTATGCTTAAAGGTTGGCTTATAAATGCTTAAATTTACTATATCTAAATTAATTATAAATACTTAAATTCACTTATGCTTATAGGTTGGCTTGAAGTGCAACACAACTTAAAACTTTCACCCTTTTCTTCTATTTATTGGTTGATTGGAATAAATTTTTATAAATTTCCACATAGATGTCATTATGCTATCATAATTACTCTAGATTTAATGTTGGAGATACTCATGTAAAGACATGTGTGTGAATTTGTATATAGAGAAAAAAAAATTGGAGGTCTAGTTATCCTTGTAGAATGTCTAACACGTGTAGAAGTCTATGGGATAGCTTGTTGTTGTTGAGAATTAGGTACCATTGACATTTTATTTTCTAGAATCTCATCCAGCACCACATATTCCTTTTTGGCATGTTCATGCTTCTTTTCCCACAGTTGATCCTTATGCATGACCTTCTAATTGAATATAACATCTCTACTCCTAACGATTTTATGATTTTCATAATCCCATAACCAATAACCAAATTCATCTACTCCATATCCAGTGAAGGTACATTTTTTAGACTTAGCCTCAAGCTTGGTTCTATTTTCAATAACATGGACAAAAGCTTCACAACCAAAGGTTTTCATAAATGAATAGTTTACCTTTTTATCCGTTCATGCCTCCTCTGGAATGCCACCATCCAAAGGATTTGAAATCCCCTGTTTATTAAATAAATAGCAGTATGTACAGCATCTGCCCAAAACTATAAGGGTTGTCCAGCATGCAATATCATGCTCCTTGCACACTCCATAATAGTCCTATTCATCCTCTCAAACACACCATTTTCTTGTGGGGTTCCAAGAACCATTTTTTTCCTATGGATTCCATTGTATAAACAATAATTTTCAAATTCTCTTCTGCAATACTTGCCTCCATTAGCAGATCTAAGACACTTCAACTTTTTTCCTGTCTCATTCTCAACCAAAGCTTTCCACTTTTTAAAAATTTTAATACTTTTGTTTTTTTGTTTTAGGAAATACACCCATGTTTTCCTAGTCGCATCATCAATAAAAGTAACATAATAACAAGAGACACCAAGAGAAGATACCTAAGTTGTTTTGCATACATCTGAATGCACAAGCTCTAATTTCTCACTCTTCTTCTCTTTCCCAACTTGAGAAATCAGACTCTTTTTTGTTTTCCATAAACACAATTTTCGTAGAACTCCAAGTCAATCTACTTTAGACCTAGTAGTAACTTTCTAGAGTGAAGTATCTTCATCCCTTTCTCACTCATGTGCCCAAGTCTATGGTGCCACAATTTTATTTTTGTCCCTGCAACAAGTGCTCTAACTATCTTAGTAGCAACTATTTTTGTAGCAGCTAAGGTAGAATAAGTATTACCAATACACAAATACAATGTTCTGACCTTTTCACCTTTAGCTACTACTAATGCACCTTTAGTGACCTTCCAGACTTTATCTGTAAAGGTAACTATGCAATCTTCACTACCCAGTTGTCCTGCAAAGATTAAATTACTTCTCAAATTTGGAACATGCCTTACCTCCTGTACCAACCATTCATTTCCATTCTACAACTTGATTTTTATTTTTCCTTTTCCAACAATCTAGTAGGGTTCATCATCGCCCAAATATATTTTTCCAAAATCACCTTGAACATAATCTACAAAATATTTCCTATGGGGTGTGGCATGAAATCAAGCCCCTAAATCTATTACCCAAGAATCATTAACATTATCTAAACACAGAATTAAAGAATCCTACAATTTATTACTTGCAACATTAGCTTCCTTACTGTCATCATGTTTTTTGTCTCCTTGTTTTCCTTTTTGAGACCAACAATCCTTCTTCAAGTGTCCTAGATTTCCACAGTCACAGTGCCAGCAATCCATTTTTCCTCTGGATTCAGATCTTCCTTTCTTTGACTTCCCTTGTGACTTCCTAGATTTGTTGGGATTTTTCCTCTCTCCTTTGTTCTTCCCTTGTTCTCTTCAATCAAAGCATTACTTGATGTTGAAGTCTCACCTATGTTTTTTGTCACATTTCCTCACTAAGGATAACACCAACAACATCATCAAATTTCAATGTATTTGAACCAGAGGCAGAGTTACTTACAGTCATTACCAAGCTATTCCAGCTTTCTAGAAAAGAACATAAAACCAAGAAAGCCCTCAACTCTTCATCAAAATTCAATTTTACAGAAGATAACTAACTAGTAATCATATTAAACTCATTTAAATGATTTGTCACAGATCCATCTTCAATCATTTTTAGATTAAACAAACTCATCATAATTTTATTTCAAAAGTCTAATAGTCAGATGTGTCACTTCAAAATCAAATGTGGTGCACAATTTCAAATGCGTCATTTGAATTTTCAAATGCATTGCATAGTATCAAATGCATCGCACATGCATGCATATGCGATACAAAATTTTAAATGGATCACAAAATCAAATCGACTACCTATCAAACAAATGCGTCAAACATATTATAATTGTGGTGCACTTTCACTGTCATATCTATCATGCAAATGTGTTGCACTAAATCAGATGTGTTGCGCTCACCTATATGCCTCCCAATTACTCATAGGCACACAATGATAGTTCTCAAAGTAGGTCCCATAGCCACACACAGAGTATCGATATGCAGCATAACTATATGGTGTACCATATATAGACATATGACAATGTCGACATAATGGTTGTAAAAATGTATGCATATGCAGATTATCTAATTTTTTTGTGTGTCACAAGACTCTTTCATTATGCAGGATAGAAGAAATGTTAGAGCAGATTATTTGAAATGTTAGTATTGAAAAAGATGTTCATGAGAAATACCTTATTTGAAGTTGAGGGTTTTTCATATAATTTAGCCAAATGTTCCATCAGATCCACTGATGTCTTTGCTTTTGTTATATTGAATGTCACAGATGGTGCCAAGAACAACCGAATGGTTCCAAGTGCCTCTCTATCCAGAATATCTCATTCTTCATCAGACATAGTAGCCTCTTTCTTTGTTTTTCCTTGCAATGGCCACCATAGATCCTTTTGATACAAATAATCTTCCATCTACATCTTCTCTAATTGATAATTCTGGTCGTTGAACTTCTCAACCTTGAATTTTTCCTTCTTCCATTGCTCCCACTCAAATCTAGAGGTTTCTTGCCAATCAACCAAAATACACACGGCTCTAATACCAATTGTTAGGTTTCAAACAGATTGGAGCAATAAACATTAACAATTATATGTAGATTAAATAACCTAGAAATAATAATGAATAATAACACAAAAGAGATCAACAAAAAAAATTTAACGTGGTTCACCCAATATGGGTTGCATCCACAAAAAATCAGCCACCCAATGATTTTATTATCTAGTGTAAAGAAAATTACAATCTCATGAATACCATACCACAACATACATCACAACCTCTTATAATAATATTTTTGGAAGCTTCTAGAATAAGGGTTTTACAAAGTCATCTTTTCACTTGACGTGTTAGCAAGAAAACCATAACGTGTTAACGGGAAAAAAAAAATTGGGGGTTGCACCCCCGAACCCCGAAGAGGATATGTTACAAGTGTATAGTATTTGCATGATCAGTCACCACATATCAACTTTAACTAGCTTCACCCTACCACCTTCGACCATATCTCTAACAAAATGATATTGTGCATCAATGTGCTTGGTCCTGGCATGAAATTTTAGGTTCTTGGCTAGACATATCACACTCTGAATATCGTAATAAATTGTTACTACTCCTTTTTTTATTCTAATGTCTGAACAAAATCTCTTAATCCAAATGGCTTCTTTGCAAGCATGAGTAGCTTCAATATACTCAACTTCAATAGTGGACAAAGCAATCGCAGCCTGTCACTTACTCATCCAACAATTTGCACCACCAAATAAAGTGAACACATAAGCACTGGTGGATCATCTTCTATCAACATCACCTACCTAGTCTAAATCCACATAACCATGAATATTAAGGGAAATATCATCTTCATTCATATTACTATGATAACACAAGGAATATTCTAAGGTACCATGCAAATATATGAAGAATATTTTAACTGCATTAGAATGAACTCTACCAAGATTAGACATATACCTAGAAATAACTCCCACTGCTTGGGGATTTTTTTATCTAGTACAAACCATAGCATACATAAAACTTCCAATTGCACTCTACTAAGGCACTCTACTCATGTCCTTCATCTCTTATGGGGATATTGGACAATCTAAAATAAATAACTTTATTATAGCTAAAATAGGAACACACAATGATCTATAATCCTACATATCAAACCTTTGTAAAATTGAATTGACATACTTACTTTGGCCAAGCCATATCTTTCTATTCACTCTATCTCTTCTAATTTTCATCCCAAGAATATGTGTATGATTAGGGGAAAAACAGTTTTGATGGGACCCGAAACCCATTACAATACGATATTGAAGGGACCCACAACCCTATCTAAGGAGAACATGTTGCATCAAAGATAAAACATATATCATCAACAGCCAATTAGCAGCAACATTAAGAATACATTAGGACAAACAAGTTTCACAAGGAAAGGTAAGGGCCAAAACCCCTTAACTGAAAACAAACAGGTTTTACTTGGGACCTTAAACCCAAAGGTTTTGAAGGAACCTTAAACCCTCAACAAAGTTTTTCTAAGACCTAGAACCCAAAAGAGATTCATTCGAAATAGCTCCTAGACCCAACAAGTTGAACCCAACAAAGACAAACCAGCTAGAAGTTGGCACCCAACCAGCATAACTCCTTACCACCTCAATATGAAGGAGACCCACCTCCATAGGAGCTAAAGGGAAATAGACCTCAAGTTGAACTGACCAAACACTATTCAACCCCACCAACTAGCACCTCCCAACTTCTTCAGCAAAAACCATCTCCACCTCAATAGATGATAGCACCACCTCAATAGGTCGACTTTCCAAAGAAGACCAAAGATGTTGAAACAAAAAATAGCCCAGCCCATCCAAGAACTCTCCACCTCAATATGAGAGATCAAAGCCAAGCCAAAAAAAAGGGTAAAAGAATCCCCCTTCAAAACCATACTAGCCTAAAGAGCCCACCTCCATAGGGCCAATAAGTAGAGTCGTAGAAGTAAGGACATGAAATTAAAAACTCTGCATGAAAAGGAACAAAGGACCCACACTATGGATCCCATAGAAGCACGAACATGGGTAATAGAAAAAACCCACCAAAAAGAATCCCCAGCAAGAGCCCTCCAACTAACAGAGTCGAGAAAGGCCAATAAGGAGGTAGAAATCTAAACCCTCGAGCCCCTCGGCAAAAGTATAGGCAATGATTCTAGCTCTTGCGCATCTTTAGACCACTACACACCTTCCATAGAGCAACACAAACCACGATAGCCAAAAGGGAGGGGTGGGAATCACCATTAAAGCCCAACTGCCATTTGGACACCACAAATCGGCCGACAAAGACAACCCCAAGTCGAAACACCTCCAAGGAGTAACCAGGAGAAACAACCACTCCACACACCAAGAAGACCCAAGAAGAGGGCCACAAAACACAATCACAGCCAAGAGAACCACTTGTAGATAGCAATATGGGCCACCAGAGCACTCCAAAGGAATCCTAATGCACAAAAGATCGTGAAGACCAACACCCACCTCAGCCAAAACACCCACAAGGACGCCCAGGAAACACAACCAAAGAATCCTAGACAGAGAAACCAGTCCATCCGCCTCATCGTCCTCCTTAGACTCCTTGTCTCCCTCAGTGGATTTGAAAAATCCTCCATCAGAGCACTGCATACCACCAAAAACCATCAAGGAGTAATCCATGACAGAGACTCGATCTGAAATGATAAAGTTGTCCCTAGCATGTGTTTAGCTGCACCAAGATCTTTCATTTCAAATTTAGAAGCAAGTTGAGATTTCAGTTTTGGAATCATACCTTTCCCTTTACCAATAAATAACATACCATCAACATATAATGCGATAAACAAGAAATGATCACCATCAGTTTTATAATAAACACAATGATCTAATTTAGAAAGCTCAAATCCCAAACTCAACACATATGTATCAAATTTTTGGTACCACATCCTAGGACTTTGTTTTAAGGCATACAAATATTTCTTCAATTTGCAAACTAATTTACTTTTATCTTCCACCACGTAGTGCTCTGGTTGTGTCATATAAATATCTTCCTCCAAGTCACCATGAAGGAAAGCAATTTTCACATCCATTTGCTCAACCTCTAAATCATAAGCATTGGCAATAGAAAGAAAAAATTTAATGGATGTCATTTTTACAATGGGAGAGAATATCTCACCATAATCAACATCCTCAACTTGAGAGTAACCTTTTGCAATCAACCTTGCTTTGTACTTATCAATACCTCCATCTGAACTAATCTTTTTCTTCAACACCCATTTGCAACCAATAGGTTTTCATCCTTCAGGAAATGGTACAAGATCCCATGTATCATTTTTTTCAAAGCTTTCATTTCTTCATCCATGGAAATCTTCCAAGATTCTACATCATTTATACCTAATGCTTCTTCTAATAATTTGGGTTCATCCATGTTAGTATTCAAAGCAAAAATAAATCTCCAATCATTAGGTGAATACCTTTTAGGTGTTTGTCTATGCCATTTAGATCTACGAATAAACTAAGTTGGAGGTTCTCCCTCCTCTTCTGAAGATTCAAAGCTAGATGAGCTCTCCTCAACTTTTTGTCTATCCATGGGCCTCAATTCAACTTTCTCAAGTGTAGAAGGAAATTGAATCACATCTTCCTATTTATTTATTTTTGGCCGCAATATAACAAAAGAAGGCTTAGTTTCTCTAAAAATAACACTTCTACTATGTATTACCTTTTGTGCAAAAAGATCCCAAATCTTGTATCCTTTCACACCATAAATGTATTCGATGAAGATACATTTCACATCCTTTTTCTCCAAATTCATTCACTTCTCCTTTGGCACATGTGTATATACCTTACAACCAAACACTCTAATATGTCTTAATAAAGGCCTGTGACCCGACCATGCCTCTATGGACATCTTATCAACAAGAGCTGATGTAGGAGATTTGTTGATCAGGTAACAAGCAGTGGTAACAAAAACCCAAAACCTTTGCTCTAGACCAGCACCACTCAACATACTCCTACCCTTCTCCATCAGTGTCCTATTCATTATTTCTACAACTCTATTTTGTTGTGAGGAATACGGAGTTGTCTTTTGTCTATGAATAACACAATCTTCATAGAATCTATCAAAATCATTAAAGAAAAATTCACCACCATTATCAATCCTCAAACATTTTATTTTCTTTCCAGACTACAACTCAACCATTGTTTTAAATTCTTTACATCGATTAAAAACTTCAAATTTACTCTTTAAAAAATATACCCATGTCCTTCTACTATAATAATCAATAAATGAAACATAATATGTGGATTTACCAATTGAAGGAACGTCTACAAGACCAAACACATCAAAATGAATAAGATCTAATACACCACAAGATTTATGAGAACTCAAGTAAAACTGAACACTGTTTTGTTTTCCATAAATGTAATACTCACAGAAATCAAATTCAATATTACATTCAGACAAACCTTCAACAAGGTTTTTATTTTCAAGGTCCTTAGACCCTTTCCTCCAATGTAGCCAATTCTTTGGTTCCATAATATAGTTTTCTCTACAAGTAACTCTGATTCAGAAGAAAGAGCACCCTTAGGTACCTAGAAGCCATGACCATCTGCTGAAGATGAAACCCTCACCTCTTCCACATAATTTTTATTCACAAAAGAACTATTGCACTCAACAGTGCATGCATCAAGCTTATACAATGTGTCATATATAACACCTCTAGCAATCACCATAGAAACTCTGACCATCTTGCATCTTGCATAAGAAAATACTACATGCACACCTGCATCTATTAGTCTGCTCACAAATAAAAAAATTGTGCTAATCTAGGGATATGCAACACACCATTAATACTTTTTATTCTACCATCAAGAAACCTAATTTTAACTTTACCATGACCAATAATGTTTAAATAAGAATCATCACCCAAGTACACCTTACCTCCATAAAATTCTTCATATTCAGAAAACCAATCTCTATTAAAGGTCATATGGAAAGATGTGCCTGAGTCAATTAACCATGCATCATTACCTACACAAGTTGCCAAAGCTACAATGAATGTGTCACCATCTTCCTTCTCAGACTCGGAATTATAATCAAATCTCTTATTTTTCTTCTTCTTTTCTTCTTTACACTCCTTACAAGCATGTTCAGGTTTACCATAGTTCCAACAAATAACTTTGGACTTTCTAGGAGATTTAGATCTCCCCTTGGACTTGGATTTGTCATGCTTCTCATTCTTCTTGCCTTTTTCCTTAGGTCTTCCACGAACATTTAGGGCCTCCTTGGCATTGATGGATACCTTCCTCCTCATCTCTTCAGAAATCAAAGAATCCACCACACCTTCAGTCTTCAATATAACAGAAGTACTCCTAATAGCCATAACAAGAGAATGCCACAAATCAAGAAAGGAACAAAGCAAGATATGGCATTTCTCCTCCTCATCCATTTTGACACCAACTGATGCCAACTAAACCACCAAAATATTGAATGCTTCTGCGTGTTATGTAATTTATTCACCCTCTTCCATTCTCAAGGAATATAATTTATTCCTCAAGAAAATCATGTTTACTAAATAGGCTTGATACATCTCACCAAGCTTCTTTCATAGTTTATGTGCAAAGGTCTCTTCATGGACATTGATTTAAATATTGTCGTTCAAGCATAATTTTATTACACCCTTGGATTTGTAGTCTATAACATCATATTGAGCAACCTGAGTAGGATCTACAAGCCTTGAAGCATTATCATCAACAACATCCCACAAATCTCGATCTATCAACAGATCCTCCATCTTCAGCTTCCACATTTCAAAATTATTTCCAAAAAAATTGTTTTCCTCTATTCTCCCTAATGAACTTGTCATCTAAAAATTCCTACAAAAAGATAACAAAGTATCTTCTACACAAGCTCCCACTCAAATCTAGATTAGTTCAAAAAAACCCAACGACCCACAACTGAAAGCAAGGGTGATTAGGCTTTGATACCACTTGAAAGGAAGCTAAGGTAGTGGAACAACTTCCTACACTAATCTTGGGAGGAGAATAATTCAAAACTTTATAGATCTTTGACAGTTACAAAAACTTAAACATAAATATTAAGCATACCACAATATAGTGATTGACGTGGAGAAAACCCTTTCGGGAGAAAAACCCCACACTCCAAAACCCACCCTATATATTATTCAAAAATCATAAAGATTACAATATACTTGTACAACAAGCTTCTCACAGGATTATTACCAACCAGAGATCTACAGGCAACATGATTGCTATCTCACTCTCAGAATACATCACAATACATAGACATAATACAATGCCCTTATAAAATAGGGTTGCCTTCTAGGGCAAGTTAAGCCAAAAAAATATCGATCGTCAGATCTAAGACCTAATGATGAACAATCCAAATTTATAATAATAAAATATACATAAAATGTGGCTTTTGAGGGTGTTTCCCCCAAACCCCCACCTAGGCGCACGGGCCTCAGAACCCCCCGCAGGGGGTGTACCCCCTGCACCCCCTTGCGTTGACATATCAATAGTACCTTATGTAATTGTAAGGTTGAGACACATATTCCCAAAACTTAGTAGGTACAAAAATAGTTGCATATGTGCCACACACATCTGTGAAAGATATTTCATGCAACAGGAAGCTTTAGGGAAAGGATGTCTCTAGATAAATAAAATCTAGGAGTATGACATGGACATTCAAATTACCAAACTTTTCAAAGGCACAAGGCCTTTCCAAACTAATGGTGAATTCCCATTTAGAGGTGGTGGAAGTAAATGAGGTAAATGTTTATGCTCTTGATGTTGTTGCATGTGTCTTGAGTGAGGATATGTGGTATTAAAACATTATCTTTTATTTGGAAAGCATGAATTGTCTAACTTTCATGAGTGAGGCCCAAATAAGAATAATTAAACTATGGTTGTAAAGATACATGTTGATTTAAGGTGATCTGATGTGGAGGAACCATGAAGGACTGTTTCTCAAATTTATGGACAATGTACAAGATGACATAATGATGTGTGAGTGTCACCATGATGTGTGTGGGGGACATTATAAGGCCAATACCATTGTGCATAAGATTCTAATGTCATATTTTTTGCGGCCTTCATTGTTCAAGGATATAGCCCAAATTATCATAAAATATGATTCTTGTTAGAATTTCTCTAGCAGGTTGAAGTTTGTTGGTGCTCTTCCTTTTCTACATTCCCCAGTTGAGGTTCCATTTCAATAATGGGGGCTCAATTTCATTAGAGAAATACAATAAAAATCTAGCATTGGATATAAGTAGATCCTAGTAGCCACACATTATGCACCAAGTGGGTTGAGGCTATTCCAACCTAAAATTCAACATCTATGATGGTAATCAACTTCTTAATCAACAATATTATAACCAGTTTTGGGGTTCCAAATAAAATTATTGTTGATAATGCTATGTGCTTTAGGTTGATAGAAATGAAATATGTGTTCTAAACCTAGAACTGACCTAATACATTCTTCTCCTTACCACCCCCAAATTAAATGACAAATAGAGTCTAGTAATAAGAGTTTGATGAAGATCAACATAAGGACCCTAAATCATAACAAAAAGAGATGGGATGATAAACTTAATTATGCTTTGTGGATTGATAGAGTCACTAGAAAATAAGCCATTGGATGCAACCCATTTGAAGTATATTATGGTGCATATGCTAGGATGCCTATCAGCTTGAATTTCTACCAATTTTTGCAAGATATTAATGATGATCAGTGTGATGATGTCTCCCTTTGGGTCATGACATTACTAGAAATAGATGATAAACAAAGAGAAACTCATGAAAGGAGTGATCAACATAAGTAGATTATGAAGAATCTACATGACAAAAAGACATCACTAAGAGAGTTCTAGGGTGGTGATTTAGTTTTGATGTGGATTGCCAAGTTTGAAGATAAAGGGAAACAAGGAAATATTGAACCCTTATGGCTTCGACCATATGGAATAGCTCAAAGGAATAACTTTCATGTATATCATCTCATGGATCCTCAAGGATAATTGATTGAGTTGTTTTTTCATGGACAACATCTGAAGAACTACTTCTCATGAGTAATGGCGCTCCAATTTTTTTATTTCTAAGATTTGATATTTTATTTTCCATTTTGATTTCATTTCTAAGTAGTCTTGTTTCCCTAATTGATTCGATATGGTGTATTGACTTGCTAAATTTTGAGGGTTTTTCAGAGATTAAAATTTTCCATTGTTCCTATAAGAGACACACATCCCCAGCCAAATCCATTGTTGGGGATCAAATTTATTTTACCCCTTATGCTTCATTCCTTTCCCCTTATGTGCCTTAGTCATTTTTTCCAAGTTTATAATCAATATGATAAGTACTTCATGAGTCATGTTTGTCAAAATTTCTAAGCACTAGTTGATAAAGCATGTAATGCCCCACCACGTAATCCTAGAGGAAGTTGCAATTAAACTACTCAAACACATAATTTTTTTTATAAAGTATAATAAACATGTAAGTTCACTTCCTAATGCCAAAAACCTCTAAGGCTATGAGACTAAGGTTGCTTTTAAACCCATACATACATCATAAACATCCATAGCATGTTAAAATACTTAAGGAAATAAATGTTCATACATTCCATACACAAAAATTACATCATAAGGATAAGAAATACTACAAGATTCCATATAGCATTAACTCATCAAATAAGATTACATCACGTATTCCCTGAATGAGGTAGTATATACAAATATGATTACATATACAATCAACCACCTCGAATACAACTGAGGGGTAATAATTACAAAGCCATCTCTAACATTATTACAAAGCATGAAATATAAACTGGAAACCACGAGCTCTCCAACTAGAAATCTCACCATCACAATCTAAAGATCAAAGGGGACCCAATGGCGTAGGGTGCACGTTCCTCCCAACCAAGTGGTACCCGTAGGCCCACCCACTATGTTAGGAGATAGTAACAAGAATACATGGCCAAACCTACTACCTCTAGACATAGGCTGACACATACTAACTCAACCAAACACATGAACCATACAAACACAAGTACAACACTACAACACTAAACATAGGTTACATTGCTTCCATATTTATAACAAATCAAGTATGTTAAAAGGACCATACACTTAAAACCACGTTGTCCTAGACAGAGTGTCATCGCATAGCTCGTCATGAGTTACCCAATGCAGATCTTCATAGGCCCCGGCTCCCATTATGGGACATCCTAGATTTCTCAAGCGATCCCCAACCCTCATACTTACTCATGCGGAGTCAAATACCTCTCGTAAAGACAAGGTAGATGACTTTTGTCATTCCAAGCCTTCCCACTCATCCCAAGCCCAAACAAGCACTTGATTCTATGAGTGAGGCTACTTATCTTATTTAGTATGAAATACTACCCAATCCCCTAAGTACTTTAATTAAGTTTTCACTTGATTAACTACTTCTGAAGGTTACCCAGTCTTACCTTCCTTAGGGCTCTGGCCCCTAATGGAAGCCACTCTTCTACTTGACAACACAAAGAACTAGCCAATAACCAAGGGTACCAAAGTGCACACAAAAGTAGGTAAATAATCCACTCCAATTCCTAGGAGGTAATATATATCAAAATCCACTCCAAACTATTGGACGCAATACTAGACAAATCCATGTTCGTGGAAACCGGGTAAAACACTGAGATGACTCCATGCACTACCCAAGGGTAACATACTGGGTTGACTCAAAATAAAACACAACCCCCATTTCCCTTTTACTACTAGAAGTCTTAAACAATTCTAAACCAACTTCCCCAAACAAGAATACAAAGGAAATAACATGAAAGGCAATTATAAAGGAAATACACTACTTTTGGATATATTAAATCCATTTCCCTCTCACATTGAATTCACAGTAAAAAAAAACAATTGCCCTAATCGAAAAATTAATTAAAACAAACTGAAAGCCTCTTCAGATACAGAGAGGGGAAATTCTAAATTTTATAGAGAAACAAATTTCTCGATTACTTTTAAAAGCAAATTAAAAATTCACTGCAAGCTTAACTCGCCCAATTTCCCTACTTGGGCATATAAACATGCAACCATTTTAAAATAAAATTATTTTAAATATATATTTAAATACATATATACATGAAATATATACATAATTATATATTTAAATATATAATTATGTTTATAGACTCATAATGTATATATTAAATATATAACCAATATATTACACAAAAATAAATTGTTAAATATACATATATATATTACATATAATTCCAAATAATATATATATATTATTATATTTCCACTTTAAAATCATGCGAATTCAAACGCCTTAAATAAATATTTCCGAAGGACAAAATTCAAAAATCAACGAAAGTTATTTAAAAGGGGCACCAGTTGTACTATGTACAGATCGACCGCCACAATTCTCTTGGGGGTTGTGCTATCCATGGGATAGCACATCCCCCACAACATGTGGTGGGCGCACTACCTCATGGGCAGTCACACCCCCCACTAGTGTGTGGGCGGTGGGGGATTTAAACCCCCCACCCACAACTTACCATTATTTGAAACATTTTATTTTTAAACAGAGATTTTAACAACCACTAAAATTCGTCGTACGACGATTCTTTATTCAAACCAAAATAAAATTTCATAGTATAATATATATAATATATATACATTTATGTATATATATATATTCAACAATATATATATGTATATATACATATAAATATTTATATATAAATTAATATAGATGTGAACATTAAAATATCCAAATTGGGAAATAATTTTCAAGAAAGTAATTCTACAGGCAAGTTTTGCAATTTCACGGAAAAACTAAATTTTAGAGAGGAGAATATACAAGTAAAATTTTCCCAAACAAATTAACTGAGGATACCTTCTTGCTTTCCCAAATCAAACACAGAGAAACAAATCTTGAAGAATAATGATAAAATTTCTACCATTTTAAATCACGGGGAAATTTTCCCTGAGAAAAACAAGCTACAGGAAACTTCTTCCTATAGAAAAATTATAATTTCTCCCAAAGGGATTTAATTTCCAGATCACTAAATATTTCTCCTAGGTCTCTCTATATTACCAGACAACCATTAACTAAGGTTTTCCACAAATGATTTCTCCTATAGAAGAAATTGCCTCTACAAAACAAAGAAATTATTTACGGAGAATTTAACTACGGCAATACAATCTTTCTCACACCAGGTAATCTTTTTACAGAGAAATGTAATCTAGAAACCTTTCCATCAAAAACTTAACAAAACAAAATAAATGAAAGAACCTGTAAACCAACACTTCTTGAGTATTTAAATTTGGTGCAGAGCCTCCTCCACGGCTTCAAGCAAATATTCTAGACAACAATGGCTTCCTCCAAAGCAAATTGAGTTCCCGATCACAAGATTAATCCCAACACCGCAAGAATTTTCCAAACAAATTTCTAAGGATGCAAAAATACCAAAACAATTTCTACAACAAATTCTTTTTCCAAAAATCTCCAGATCACATCAAGAAATCCTTTTTCCCACAAATTCCCAACATGCAAAATATCCCATGCCTTGCCATGAAGGAGCTTTTTACTTCCTCACCCAAAGCAAAAAATATCTCTCGGGAATTAATTTCCCCAACAAATTCATTAATTTTTTTAACACTTGCTCGTATTTTCCAAATATCTTCAACAACCCTCTTGGCATAAAATCCTCTAATATTCAAAATTAAATATTTTAATAATTAAAACATTTCCCTTTTCAATATAAACTATTTAACTAATTTAAGTCATCAATAAATAAAATAATCCAAGGATTAATATTTTTATTAATTAAATTAAATTAATTTATTTATTAATTCCAAAAACCTCTAACATTTAAAATAAGCATAATCTAATAATCAACTTTTAATAATTAAATTCACTAAACCTCTTTTAAAGAATTTTAACATGATAGTACAAAGCAATAATAAACATATTTAAACAAGCACAACTGACTAAACATGACAACACACTGATACTAGGGTGTAGACCTGACACAAGTATTCTAACTACTATCTCCCAATCAACTTAACCGTTGGGTCGACACGCTCAAACCTGTGAAGCCAGGTGGAGTTGATGTCATGTACCTGCAAACCTATAAATGAGACATCAATAGCACATGTATATAAACATCATCATAAAACACACCGTGAAGAGGAAATTGCGGAATCGCAGGGCGCTCGCAAGCAAGTGATGCAATTTCGTCCCCTTTACCAATACACTTATCATGAACTGACACTTCTAACGTAAATAAAATACTCATGTGCAATAACCATGTTATAACAAACCATCATTATACTAATCAAAGCATGTCAAATAAAACATCAAAGAGAGTACATCACATCACACATATGGTCCACGTCACTCTATAAATAGCGATCAAATAATACACAACGTGATAGAGTATATCAAAGTATATGAGTAACCAGAAAACAAAACATAGCAAAGAAAGGACACTATCCAATCCAAAGAGCAACATGAAGGGGTATTACATCCTCCCCCCTAGGGTCAAGCTTACTCTTGGAAGCCTACAACCAAGTAGGGATATAACTCCCTCATCCTAACTGCATCCTGATCAATACCTCGACCCTTAAGGATGAGTATCCTGCACTGCACATCCACTACCAAAAGTCTCGACAACTGCCCCCGATATCCAGTCTGGCGGTTATCAACCACAGTATAAGCTCAGTGAGATCTACTTGCATCACCTACTATTGACTTAGAAACTGTTGGCCCCTATCCAAAACCAGTAGTGTTCCACTATGGACAATTCCTAGCAATGTGGCCATGTTGGCCGCAAGAGTAACACCCTGTGTTCCAACCAAAACCTCTATCTCCTAAAAGTGCACTAGATTTTTGAATACTACCCCAATCAATCATAGACTATGAACTTTGAGCTAGTTGCACCTGACGATTGCACTTATTGAACCACCAACTTTGGTTCTTCCTAGGTGGAGAACCGTCATCATCCTGGTGTGACTGGGAATCCTTATGCTTCTGTAGCACACTTTGTTGTTGCCCACTCTGAGTAGGCCCCTAGTGAGTCCTCAGTGATCCAAGTCCCTGAGACTGACTCCCACAAGCACTAGGCCTTGCTACTGAACCACTGTCGATCTAAACACCTGTGTGACCTCCTAGTGCCATGGCTAGATTCTCCTCCACTAACCTCATTTTTCCCATAGCCGTCTCCATGGTTTTGGGTTTGAAAACCCGCACACCTTTGCTAATTCGAGCATTCAAGCCCCTAACAAAGTGGTGGATGAGCATACCCTCGTTGTCTTCGATACCAGGAAACTGTTTGAGCTCATAAAAATGACTCTCATACTACTCGACTGTCATAGCTAACTGACGTAAGGCATGAAACTCATCACCTCTACGTTGATGCCAATGATCGAATAGGAAGCAGGCTCTAGACCTCTCTAAGAACATATCCCATGACATCGAATTAATATCTATCCATAGCTTCTGCTCCTCCAACCTCCACCATGTGGAATCGAATCCCACAGATGCATAATAGCACACCGCGCTTTGGTATTACTACCATATGGTGCATCGTGAAGCATCGATTGAGGTCAATGAGCCAGGTCTCTGCCTCTAAACCACTGCTTGCTCCGTCAAATAAAGGTGGATGTGCCTTGAGAAATTCCCTCATATGCACAGATGATATTGCCTCAATCTGAACCAAAACTTCCCTCTCTCCAGGATTAGCTTGTACATCACCCTGTCTCTATCCAAGGAGAGACAATGCCTCCTCTAGTATCCTGCGCATCTGCACACCCTTGAACCTTGGAGGATCTTGTTGTCGATCTCTGCCCCCTGGGGAATTCTATGATGCCTGGTGCTCCTCACGATCCAAAACATGGGGAGCCTGAGGGGGGGAATCATGTTGACTCCCTTTGCGACTGCCTACTTGGCCATGACCTCGCCCTCTACATCTTCCACATTTGGGAGGCATGATGCTACACAGACACATAAAGGTATTAGAAAAGGTAATCACTTAAAAACCTATGCAACTAAATTTTAATAGGTTCATCATAATCCCAGTGCACGTAGTGTTTAAACACAGGCTCTGATACCATGTGTAATGCCCTGCCACGTAACCCTAGAGGAAGTTGCAATTAAACTACTCAAATGCACAATTTTTTTCATAAAGTATAATAAACACATAATTTCACTTCCTAATTCCAACAACCTCTAAGGCTACGAGACTAAGGTTATTTTTAAACCCATACATACATCATAAACATCCATAGCATGTTAAACTACTTAAGGAAATAAATGCTCATAAATTCCATACACGAAAATTACATCATAAGGATAAGAAATACTACAAGATTCCATATAACATTAACTCGTCAAATAAAATTACATCACTCATTCCCCGAATAAGGTAGTATATACAAATGTGATTACATATACTCAACCACCTCGAATAGAATTGAGGGGTAATAATTACAAATCCATCTCTAACATTATTACAGAGCATGAAATATAAACTGGAAACCACGAGCTCTCCAATTGGAAATCTCACCATCACAATCTGAAGATCAAAGGGGACCCAATGGTGTAGGATGCATGTTCCTCCCAACCAAGTGGTACCCATAGGCCCACCCCCCGTGCTAGGAGATAGTAACAAGAATACATGGACAAACCTACTACCTCTACACACAGGTTGACACATACTATCTCAACCAAACACATGAACCATACAAACACAAGTACAACACTACAACACTAAACATAGGTTACATTGCTTCCATATTTATAATAAATCAAGTATGTTAAAAGGACCATACACTTAAAACCATGTTGTCCTATACAAAGTGCCATCGCATAGCTCGTCATGAGTTACCCAATGTAGATCTTCATAGGCCCCAACTCCCATTATGGGACATCCTAGAGACCTCAACCGATCCCCGGCCCTCATACTTATTCATGCGAAGTCAAATACCTGTCGTAAAGACAAGGTAGATGACCTTTGCCATTCCAGGCCTTCCCACTCATCCCAAGCCCAAACGAGCACTTGATTCTATGAGTGAGGCTACTTATCTTATTTAGTATGAGATATTACCCAATCCCCTAAGTACTTTAATTAATTTTTCACTTCATTAACTACTTCTAAAGGTTACCCAGTCTTACCTCTTTTGGGCTCTGGCTCCTAATGGAAGCCACTCTTCTACTTGACAACACAAAGAACTAACCAATCACCAAGGGTACCAAAGTGCACAAAAAACTATGTAAATAATCTACTCCAATTCCTAGGAGGTAACATATATCAAAATCCACTCCAAACTATTGGAGGCAATACTAGACAAATTCACTCCAAACCAAGAGGCACAAATCCCCGTTCGTGGAAACCGGGTAAAACACTGAGACGACTCCATGCATTACCCAAGGGTAACATACTGGGTTGACTCAAAATAAAACACAACCCCCATTTCCCTTTTACTACTGGAAGTCTTAAACAATTCTAAACCAACTTCCCCAAACAAGAATACAGAGGAAATAACATGAAAGGCAATTATAAAGGAAATACACTACTTTTGGATATATTAAATCCATTTCCCTTTCATATTGAATTCACAGTAAAAAAAAAAATTGCCCTAATAGAAAAATTAATTAAAACAAATTGAAAGCCTCTTCAGATACAGAGAAGGGAAATACTAAATTTTACAGAGAAACAAATTCCTCAATTACTTTTAAAAGCAATTTAAAATTCACTGAACGCTTAACTCACCCAATTTCCCTACTTGGGCATATAAACATGCAACCATTTTAAAATAAAATTATTTTAAATATATATTTAAATACATATATACATGAAATATATACATAATTATATATTTAAATATATAATTATGTATATATACCCATAATATATATTAAATATAGCCAATATATTACACATAAATAAATTATTAAATATACATATATATATTACATATAATTCCAAATAATATATACATAATATATATATTATTATATTTCCACTTTAAAATCATGCGAAGTCAAACGCCTTAAATAAATATTTATGAAGGGCGAAATTCAAAAACCAACGAAAGTCATTTAAAAGGGGCATCAGCTGTACTATGTACAAATTGGCCACCACAGTTCTCTTGGGGGTCGCATTGCCCATGGGACAATGCGTCCCCAACATGTGGTGGGTGCGTTGCCTCATGGGCAGTCGCACCCCCCACTAGTGTGTGGGCGGTGGGGGATTTAAACCCACCACCCACAACTTACCATTATTTGAAACATTTTATTTTTAAACAGAGATTTTACTGGCCACTAAAATTCACCCTACAGTAATTCTTTATTCAGACCAAAATAAAATTTCACAATATAATATATGTACATTTATGTGTATATATATATGTATGTATATATATATATATATGTATGTATATATATATATATATGTATGTATATATATATTCAACAATATGTATGTATATATACATATAAATATATATATAAATTAATATAGATGTGAACATTAAAACACCTGAATTGGGAAATAATTTTCTAGAAAGTAATTCTACAAGCAAGTTTTGTAATTTCACGGAAAAACTAAATTTTAGAGAGGAGAATATACAGGTAAAATTTTCCCAAACAAATTAACTGAGGATACCTTCTTGCTTTCCCAAATCAAACACAAAGAGAAACAAATCCTAAAGAATAATGATAAAATTTCTACCATTTTAAATCATAGGGAAATTTTCCCTGAGAAAAGACAAGCTACAGGAAACTTCTTCCTATAGAAAAATTATAATTTCTTTCAGAGGGATTTAATTTCCAGATCACTAAATATTTCTCCTAGGTCTCACTAATTTTCTCTATATTACCAGACAACCATTAACTAAGGTTTTCCACAAATGATTTCACCTACAAAAGAAATTGCCTCTACAGAACAGAGAAATTATTTACAGAGAATTTAACTATGGCAATACAATCTTTCTCACACCAGGAAATCTTTATACAAAGAAATACAATCTAGAAACCTTTCCATTAAAAACTTAACAAAACAAAATAAAGGAAAGAACCTATAAACCAATGCTTCTTGAGTATTTGAATTTGGTGCAGAGCCTCCTCCACAACTTCAAGCAAATGTTCTAGACAACAATGGCTTCCTCCAAATCAAATTGAGTTCCCGATCACAAGAGTAATCCCAACACAGCAAGAATTTTCCAAACAAGGATGCAAAAATACCAAAACAATTTCTACAGAAAATTATTTTCCAAAAATCTCCAGATCACAGCAAGAAATCCTTTTTCCCACAAATTCCCAACATGCAAAATATCTCGTGCCTTGCCGTGAAGAAGCTTTTCACTTCCTCACCCAAAGCCAAAATTATCTCCCTAGAATTAATTTCCCCAACAAATTCATTAATTTTTTTAACACTTATTGGCATTTTCCAAATATCTTCAACAACCCTCTTGGCATAAAATCCTCTAATGTTCAAAATTAAATATTTTAATAATTAAAACATTTCCCTTTTCAATATAAACTATTTGACTAATTTAATTTATCAATAAATAAAATAATCCAAGGATTAATCTTTTTATTAATTAATTTATTAATTCCAAAAACCTCTAACATTTAAAATAAGCATAATTTAATAATCAACTTTTAATAATTAAATTCACTAAACCTCTTTTAAATAATTTTAACATGATAGTACAAAGCAATAATAAACATATTTAAACAAGTGCAACTGACTAAATCCGATGACACACTGATACTAGGGTGTAGAACTAACACAAGTATTCTAGCTACTATCTCCCAATCAACTTAACCATTGGGTCGACACGCTCAAACCTATGAAGCCAAGTGGAGTCGATGTCCTATACCTACAAACCTGTAAATGAGATATCAATAGCACATGTATATAAACATCATCATAAAACACACCGTGAAGAGGAAATCGAGGAATCGTCGGGCGCTCGCAAGCGAGTGATGCAATTTTGTCCCCTTCACCAATACACTTATCACGAACTAACACTTCTAACATAAATAAAATACTCATGTGCAATAACCATGTTATAAAAAACCATCATTATACTAATCAAAGCATGTCAAATAAAATATCAAAGAGAGTACATCACATCACACATATGGTCCACGCCACTATAAATAGCGATCAAATAATACACAACACGATAGAGTATATCAAAGTATATGAGTAACTAGAAAACAAAACATAGAAAAGAAAGGACACTGTCAATCCAAAGAGCAACATGGAGGGGTATTACAGAGCATAAAATTCAAACCTAGTTGCCTTTTTAAGTTATCCAAAATTCCTTATGGTTAAGAAGTTAGTAGCTTGCAAGTTTTATCCCTCCATCTGGTTCAGTCCATTTGACCTACAAATGTCCCATCCAAATGGATTTCCCCACTAATGTGTAGTTTTGATCCACTCTCTTGCATGGTGTAGTTCAACATGTTTTGTTACAAAGGCATTCGGTGCTAAAAATTTGATTGTGTCAAACTTGTGGAAATCCATCTTTCATTCAAACTTCACCTCTTTGCTCTTTTCTATCGAGTTCACTTGGATTTTTTTCTTTGTGGGAAAATACTATCTAATTGGACATTTGTAAGCATTTCCATGTGAACCGGCCCATTCCACATCTTGATTGGTTTCCTATTCATTTCCACTTACCCACTAATTTCTCACACCCACCTACTGATGTCATCTTCTCTTTGTAAGCATTTTCATACAAAATTATCCTTTCATATGCACTTGTTAAGTTCAATTTATTTTCTCTGCTCCTTTCCTCTTGAAGAACTTTTCCACCCATCTAAACCATATTTATAAACTTTCTTCATCTTTTTTAGATGAATTTTCTCATAAGCCTAATCCACTCCATTTTCCCACATTTGTACTTGAATGACATCATATTAACATCATCCCACCCTGCTTGCATCACATTACATCACTATTGTTTAAGCATCCTAATTCATCGCATCCCACTTTGTTGATGTCATGCTAATGTCATTTGTGAAACTTTTTATCCAAATAGACATGTTAGTAAGTGTAGATGCACTTGGTTTTTTTTCCAGTTCCACTTGGAGGTTGATTACCCACCACAACACAATGGAGCCTTCTAACTCACATGAAGTTTTTGAAGATCAAAAAGAGTAAGGAGATAGTTTTTGGGAAATCCAATGTGAACTAGATGTATTTCTCAAAGTTTCATATGCATTTACACTTAGACTTCTTGCAAGAACCCAATAGAGGTTTATTTCTTGTTGATGCCAATTACAATTTATTTTCCTGCATATTGCACCTTGTGGTGATTTTCTACTGATCCAAATTATACATATGATCATGAAAGTTTTGCATTGATTTGGATAGCCTCCTAAGTCCTGCAATGCATGATTTTGAGTTGCAGAGTGATCTAATTGTCCTATTCTTGCAATTTTAGTTTATATTTGCTTCTTGGATGATTTTTATGAGAATCAAATATTTGTTTGTGATTTCAAACCCACCAACCAATAAATTATGACACATCTCTAGGTAGGTATTTTCGCTCCTATTATGTCTATTTATAAATTTCAAAATTCACCTACTGTCATTACTATTGGTTGTGCATATGTTTCATCTACCTACATTGATGGTGTCACTCTTTCACCCACCAGAAGTTATGATGAATGCCCTTGATCAATCTAATACATCATTTTTAGGGAGAATGTTTATCAAACATTAATGGATATTGGTACAGTAATCCATTAGGTAGGGTTTCTCTTGTCGTTGGGTTGTATTGTATTTGAAATATCTTTTTTAGAAGGATTGGATGGTACAAGAGAGAAAAGGAATAATCAGAGAAGAAGAAACTTGCAGAAGATAAATTGCAAAGAATAGTTGTAGGAATTCATTGGTTGTAATAGGATGTTACAAAAATATTGTAGTATCATTTACTATTTTATGTCTCCATTATTGTGTATGTAAACTCAAATAACATATTAAGTATAACATGTTTTCTTCAGCATATTTTCTACTACAAGTGTAATCAATATTAGAGGAATTTGACATAATTCTAAGTTTGTTGTACGAGTTGAAATAACTTTATTTGATTGTATATGATTTTGGGTAATTCAATAAGGGATAACTAAGTAGATAAATTTGAATGATACTCCTTGATGCTTTAGAATAGTATATCCCTTTTGGTTTGTTGTTTCCCTTGCATCTCCTTGTTGATTATGACTTTGTTGCCCAAGATAAGACATTGGTCTCTTATATGTTCTCTAATCATCCACATCAAATCAAATTTATAAAATCTTTTTTTTTTCAGTTCCTTTTAGTGAGTTCGTGATATCATTATTTGTAGAAAACATAGAAAAACCATTATCTATGAATCATGAAACTCACCCCACCTTGCACATGTTTCCAAGGTGCATTATCAGCTATATATAGGGGTATTGATAGCTAATTTTTTTATTCTAATGACAATATTTGGGGTTAATTAGATAGGTTGGGTTTAGTTATCATTTACATTATTTTTGTTTATCTTAAGTGATTTTTGTACCTACTCAGGTATACCCCTAGGAATACCCTCTTGAGTTTAAGTTAAGCTCGAAGTGCAGAAGATATAACCCTCTTATTGATTTAGCTTAGAATCCTCCACCGTTCTATTGATGAGATATTTTACCCACATGATGAAAAACTTGGCCTTATTAGTAGAATTATTTCTAGGAAGTGGAGAAATGATTTTGAGACCTAAAAGTCTCTAAAAATAAACTAGAGGAGAAAGGGAGAAATATAAAGAAAAAAAAAAGGAAGAGGAAAAATAAAAGGAAGAAGAATAAGATACAAAATAAGAGTGGAATCATAGTAATTAATTACTTCACCTAAACAACAAGTATCCAATCTAATGAGTAAGATAAATGAATATTTATAAAAATAAAAGAAAATAATGTTTAAACTAGTGATAAAAATCCAAGAATAGTTATGCATAATCCAACAAGACCTTAGATTGATTTCACATAGACATCACTAATCTAAAAGATGGAGTTAGGAGAGGCTTTCACTAGTAATATAAAGCTTGATTTAATATAAAAATATATCACATTAGAAGACAACATGGAGAATATGGTCCAACTGATACGATAACAACCACATATACAAATAGATCCATCAACAAATGTAGCTACTCACCTAGGAGTATTATAGGGAATGTTAAATCATATAATAAATTGGGAGAAAAAATATATATCAATAAATAGATTATAGTGGTCCATATGAACAAATAAATTAATCTAATTATAACAAAAATGGAGAAATGGTTGACAAGACTTGGACCAATAATTGAAGAAGTTGGAAGATGCTTGTGGTAACATCTTTGTGTTGTATCAATACTGCACCAATTGGTCACAAATTACTATAGCCCAAAAGACTCTAATAAATGCAATGGAAACTCCATTTCTATAGTCCTAAAGTGACTATAACTTTATTAAAGATTTAGATGGATCATAGCAACAACTCCAGGATATCAAGAATCAACATACCCTTTATAGAGAATGGAGAATGAGGCCAATAATACAAATAAAGGGGTTGGGATTGGAAGAAAATATAATACTTAGCACTATTATCTAAGCTTCTCCAAGAAGTATAATTAGTTATTCTCTCACTAGTGTAATCAACTATCTTAGTGACTATAGATAGAGGATGTCCAAAAAAATTAGCTATGCCACTAAAATTATATTATATGATAAAGAACTGGGATGATAAGTATGAGCAAATAAAGGTTGCCTATAAACACACACTACCCTAGAATTCACACAAATATAGAAGAGGATTTATTGAGGAAAAGACAAAGGTTTGAGCCATAAGAGGATTTTGGTAGGAAAAACCACACCACCACTCATTATATTAGAATCTCAAAAGTGTGACCTAGTGGAGGTCAATGGTGTAAAACTACAACAGTGCCAAAAGTTGGTAGGAGCTAAATCAACACAAGATAAAGAGAGTTAAACTTGCCAAAAGATTAGTGCAATAACTTAAATCACTCTTTAGCACATCCAAGAGATATCTCAAGGGTGGAGGACATATCTCTATTTGTACATATGCATATATGAAACACACAATGATGGGATAATATGTTTATGGGGGTATGTGTGAAAATTTTATGTGAGAAAAAGTAGTCAGTTATAAGAGAATATACATATGCATGTGTGATTGGTATATTTATGCTTATGATAAAGAGCATATAATTTACAAATAATATATATGAATATATTTACAAATCTAACTTTTGGTGTTAATAAACGTATAAAATTATTTGAATTCTTACTTTATGTATATGTTATCTACCACATTATTTGTGATTCCATTTATATTGCACTACCTTGGGATTAATTCTTTGTCATATCAATCCTAACCTCATATCTATATTTTATTGTCAATACAAATCATGTGATAAAACTAGGTAGTTTTCCTTATTTTTAAAAAACTTAATAATCATATTATTTATACATCTAACAGCTATGCCCCTCTTATATTTGTGGTTTCTTCTTTAGGTATTTATCTTGATAAATATTTCTTGGTGATGTATAGTGATGTGATTTTACTTGATCATGATTTTCCTTTAGCTTTTCATGTTATGGTTAATGATTCAATGATTCATGATGCAATCATGCATGTTAATGGTGGTAGTATAAATCATGTTCCTAGCACACCAACTACTTGTGATTCTATATTGTGTGATGATGATCTTACAACTATTGATGCTAGAATTTCTTAATCTTATATCTATTCTAAGAATATTTTTGTTTCTTTGTTATAAATGATGACTCCACTAATGAGTGATAATGGTTGTCATTTTGAAAATGTGTCTCTACCTCATATTATTTTGGATCTTATACTTTATAGATTCATATTTTTAGAGATAAATTAATTGGAGGATTTAATGGTAATATAAGTGATTATCATAGAGGTGTGGATATACATTTAAAAAAAACCATGTATATTATGCCCATATCAATGATGGCATCTTTCTAATGTATGAATTTAGATTAAATTTAGTTGACTAAGAGTGACTATAGATCATAATAATCTTTCCACGTCAAGATATTTTCATGTGGTTCCAATCACATATCTTGTAATTCAAGAAGACCGTGTGGTTAAACACTTTGTTCATAAATTTGAGTGTAAGCACATCAATCCACAACAAGTAAAATATCAAAGGATTTTAATGGAATGTTTATGTCTCCACACATGATAATGAAAAACTTTTACAAGACCACCTTCTTAAGTTACCTCCATCAAGCCTATTAATACATCTATACCTTATTCCAATATGTTATATCTCATTAATTTAGTGACTATATCAACTATATGGATATACCATGGGTACATATGTGACACTCAAGAAAAAAATTGAGATCATATTAACATGAATATGATAAAATTTGAGGTTATTAATTTTTATGTATGCATATCTCTCTCACATCATCATGATAAAGAATATTCTCCCAAGGCTATTGATAAGTCATCTACATCTATTCTACCATGTGACACACAACATGAAGAGCAAGATAAGGTTTACACCTAAATAAAAAATGGCACCATTTGCTATAGTGTGATTTTTAAGACACATAATGGTAATCCAAGTGAAGTAAAGGTTCCAAAAGATACATCTCAATATACTTCCCAAGTACAATCAAAGTTTAGATGTATCTATAATTATCTTAATTTAGGGAAAAGGTTAGGGGCATCTTATGTTCTTCATCTTTCATGCACAAAAGATGAGTATTACTATTTTTTCTAATTTTATCTTAGATATATTATGATAAAGTTTGTCAAGATTGTATGCACACTTTATTAGATTTATGATTCACAACTCTTTTCATTTCCATGTTATCGTTTTTATCCAATTTATTTCTCCTTCCTTGATTTGTATGTATTTGTTATAGGGTGCACACAAAATCAAGGGACATATTATTACTAATCATTCATAAATTTTGTATGCATTTCACAAGTGGACTCTAGATCATTGATTTGGTTATTTCACTTCTAGTTGTGTGGTTTCACCTTTTTATACTTTTTTTATTCTTGACTCATGTAGATTCACATGCACATCAAAGTGGGGAAAATTATAATGATGAAAAGTGCATAACTTGCACTTATACCATTTATTTTACACCACTTCAAATGGGTGCCTAGAGTACTTGGTCTTGGTACATGTTTTAATTTATTTGCATCCCCTACACAAAATTACCACTTTGACCATCTAAAATAGAATTGAATTCATTTGTTAATATGTATCATTATTGAGATTGCCCTTTCCTTTCTTAGGTTCAAATCTTTACTATGAGATTCAAACTAGTTCATTTTATAATTTATAAATTTGACACCAAATATTTTAAATTTAAATATAATTAGAGGCCCAAGCCAACCCATTTTTAATTATTTTCCCCCATTCCAAACCAATCAAATTGTGTGTATGAATCAAATATAAAGTAATTTGACACAAAATTCATTATAAGGAAAGCATAATAATGCATTGTCGTATATTCCTTTACAAAATCACTCAATACTAGAATCAAAGATCTTAGGAGCACTCTTGTTTATGTCATAGTACCACTTTGCATCAACATATTTTGATTATATTTATATTTTTTGTCTACAAACTTACAACTCTAGTTCTTGTACTAGGTCTTTGCATTACCCTTTGGCACTATTATTCCAAGTTCCAAATTACATTCATTTAGAATAATGGAAAATGCAGTCATTGCATGTTGTCTTCATCTCTTTAATAAAAAATGTTAAATTAAAATTAGGGGTTTGTCATAAGTAGAATATGCTCACTTAGTTGTTCCTAAACACCATCAATTTTGTTAGGAAATGGTGTATCAATATTGACCCAATTCATTTCATCAATTTCCTGCATAACCCATGAGAGAAAAGTGTGCATACAAGCTTACAAAATAACCATAATGCATAGATCAAAATAGACGAGCCATAAGATAACACAAGATATACATTAGGAAAACCCTCAAGAGGATAAAAAACCGAACCTCCAAAAGCATACATACTCCATCTATTATTCAACAATAAAATAATGCATGCACTTACAGAGTTACAATAAATGATTTTAAAACACCAAGCCTCTTGAATACATCCTACATGTATTAAAGCATGAATCTACACATCCCATGCTATGCTTCACATATGCACTCCTTAGAAAAAATCAATAATGATAACCCACTCTCCCATCCAACCTTAACCAATAAACATGTGTTTTCTTTTATAGAAACAAGCTCACACAAATACAACCAATTGGTAAGACAAAACCATGTGCCACAAAACCATGTGAGCATAAAACCATTGACCCTTCATTTAATATTGGGTACTAAGTTTTCACATTATTAAATACTTTTTCCAAATATTAAATTATTATATGTCTCCCACACATAAAATAATAACCCAATGTTACAATACAACTTACAAGTAGCCCCAAATAATTACTTAGTGTGGCTAAACACACCTCCTAAGTGCACCACAACTAAATAATTATTTAATTTTATTATTTCAAGGGGTAAATTTTTTTGATCTAGAGCTATGAACCAATGAGGTCACAATGGGGGACCTTATCACAATTTAAACATTTCAACAATTACACCCGAGTGGGGTTTGAACCTTGATGGCAAGAACAACACCACAAGAACTTAACCATCATAATATGCCACTATTGGCTAAATAATTATTTAATTACAACATTATAATAAATTAGTTTATGCAATGGTGTACAACACCAAATCCTAACAAATTTATTATTGTAGTTCTATACTTTAGATTGAAACTCAATTTACAAATACATGTTATAAATTGATAGTTTAGATATATGATCTAGGCTCAAATTTATAGATGTGGAGATCATTTTCTCAAGCATGAAATCAATCTCAAATCACAAACAATTCTAATCTTCACATATCTTAATCATCTTAATTTACTAATCTCATATCTCAAATTAAAATTTAGATACGAACTATTCTTTTCATAACACCAAAATACACATTTATTATTATTTTCATATACACTCAAATCCAAACTTTTTATAGCAAAACTAATTATTTTATTTTAAAAAAAGATTTGTATTATCTTACACTTTATATAAAATTCAAAATACTCTTAATATGCTAAGATTACAAATATGAAATTTGCCACAGGACCACTTGGTGAGTGCTTTCCCACACCTTTGCCATCCATCATGCTCAATGCTCCCCTATTCTAGACATAGTGCTCTCTCTAAGCAAAGTAAAAGAAAAAGTTGGTGTCCACTCAAACCACAAGAGATTATATAATCCCCAAAAGTGGTAAAAGGAGGGACCTCAAATGTAAAGTGGTCTATTTATCCCTTACTTGTGGAAAATTTATTCATATAATATTCTCCCCCAGAAATTAGTTAAGTATAACATTTATTCTTGTTTGCATGGACCTATCAAATGGGTAGATTTGACCCCATAAAGTTCCATCAATTCACTTCATGCATCGTAAGTTGTAAGTTAGGTCAAATGTTAAGAAAAGTCCATACAAGTTCATCATAGGTTTACATGGAGAGTATAAAACAATTAGGTGAAAAAAGAAAGCTTCTTTATTCTTTCTAGTTAAACCACTTCATTACCTACCTTGTAACTCCATAAGCAAATGGATAACCTAACTCATTTGACGTTAGTTGATATTGATTTTAAAAATAAATTTAAATTATAAAATTTAAATTTTTTTTAAAAATTATAATAATCATCAACAATTATATAACATAAAATAAAATAAAGTAATTTATAAATAAAAGTAAAAAATATATTGTATTAAATAAAATAAAATAATTTTAAGTTCTCATTTTTTAAATAGATGTATTTAAAATAATTATATTAGTTTTATTTATATTGTTTATTTTATTTTATTTGAAACATGAGTTTATTTTTGTATGTAAATTTTAATTTTACTTTTGAAAAAATCATCTATAATTCTTTTATTTTGAAAAGTTTTATAAATATATTTATATGTTATTTTTTAATAGTTTCATTTGTAGATGTTAATAATATATATTTTAATTTTTTTGTCTTTATATTTTTAAAAATAAAATATTTTTTCTACATAAAAAATAGCAATTGATTTATAATATATAGTATATATATTATTTAATAATATGTATATAAGAGATTGACAACATAACATATATATTTTTATTTATTTTATATTTATATGTTTTATTTGTATTTAATAAAGTTGGCTATATTTTTAATTTTATAAAAAAAATATGTCAATTGTGTTTTGGTTTTTATGTTTGTAGTCACAACACTTTATGCCTTGCTATTATTGTAGAATGCCTCTTGACGTATTTATAAATTTACATATATTATAATATTATTCATGTAAATAATAAGTAGAAAGACATTATATTGAGAAAGTTGTATTGAAAATCTTTGGGATATTGTTCTTCTAATTTTGAATTTTGATAATGTATGTGAGTGGTTAAATAAGTTTACCTTTATAGGTTATTTTGTACAATAGATTCTATATGAGGGCATATTAAGAAGCATGGTGAATACCACTTGGGTCCCACATAGTGTTAAACTAGATTCTATCTTGAATTTAACTAAATGTTTTTCCTTTTCCACTTTGTGGAATCTAACCTTGTGGACATTATCATTTAGCATGGCCCTTAACATGGCCCTTGCTATGTTTGTAACTTACTTTAAGTTTTCTTCCCTTGGACTAGGGATTTTGTTATGTTTGATGACTAGGCCCTTAAGGTGCTTACATGGGCTGAATTTCTCAGATTTCCTTTTCCTTGTTGGTCATTTATGAAGTGTATTACCTCCTCTCTAGGAATGTAGTATATGTTGGAACAAACAAGTTTTATTCAACCCATCTACAACAAAGAGTTTATGTAGAAACATGCATCTCTTGGGATCTTAAGGAAACTATTTACATATAGATTGGTGATATGCACCATGTGAAATGCATTTTGTATATCAATCTTCCTAACACCTTAACTACAAGTGCAAATCCTCTTAACATAAAATTAAATATTGTCCCTTAATCACTTACAAGTGCAAACCAACCTCTAAATCATTGAGTGAAATGCCTCGAGCTAAAAATGATGACACTGGGACTAATGTTAGCAACTACAAAGATGGTAGCAATGGGCCCAACAATCACTCTCAATCCAACAATACGAGAAATAAAAATGGTGTGGCTATTAAAGATTTAGTGCACCCTTGGCTTGGTACTAGTAAGAAAAACTAAGTTGGTAATGGTGGTTCAACTAGACATTTTTTTCCTTTCAATGGACCTTCAAATTAGGTTAGAAAGCCCTATTATACTAGAACTCCACTCCTTGTGAATGTTTTATCTAATATAAACTTGGTGCTTCAAACCTCTTATCCACTAAAGGGTGAGGTTTTATCATATCCCTCCTATGATATGAAAGAAGGAGAATTTGTCCTAAAAATTAACATTGTAATTTGGAGAGTTTTCTTCATAAAACTAGAATTGATTTGTGTAGAAAAATATTTCTTCATAGGGGTTAGAATTTGAGGAAATTCCCCTAGACCCTCATTTTTATGAACCAATTTTTATGGAATTTCAAGGGTCTAATAAACCCAAACAATAAATAAATTATATTATATTTTTTATTGAGATTTACTCCTTTAAAATTCTTTGTCATCAAGAGATCAAGGTTGTTGGTTTTTTCTCTTTATCATGTAATATGTCATTTTTCCAAGGATTGTTTATTTCTACTAATCATGAGTAAGGACCTACAAGTGTTGTAACATTAATATATGCCAAGTGATACTCTCACTATGTTACGCATTGTTACAACTCATCTAATAGGGATTTGTAGGTCCTCTTCAATATTTGATAAAAAATCATTTAATATTATTAAGATATAAGCATCAAATGATACAATATAAAGAACTCTTCTTTGGTAGTGGCTTGCAAGTGAACTACTCAAGGATAGGTTGGTGGGTCTTTAAATACAACTTCAATATTGTGGTGGTTGCTTCTAACAAGCAATGTTGCCTTTCTATATGATAGAACACTAGTGAAGGGAGACCAAGTTTTATACATGAAAAAATTGTGCCTTTATAGTCCTACCCTTGGCTACCAAAGTGTATCTTCTATTTGATACACCTAATCCAACCTACATAGTGGTTTCAAAAGATTAATATAGCGACTTGATTGTGTTATGGTTTTGGTGTAACCATATTACTCCTTTTCCATTTGTTATTCTCTCTATTAAGTTGTTGCCAAATTATGAGATTTTGACCACTCTCCAATCAATTTCTAACTTGAATAGGATCTTCATACATCCAAAACTAAGAAAAAGTATTTTTTGAACACATTGTTGCTTCATTATAAACCCATACAATTGTTACATATCTAACACTTTTAGAATCTTGTACCTTGTTTGAATTGTGATACAAGTTGAATTTATTCATGTTTTGGTTTCATCACTTGCACTTCCCTTCTTTGAGAATTTATGGCTACTAACTAGCAAGGATTCACTACAATTCCTATATGGGCATGTCCTTATCTTAGTAATTTATGCATGTAACTTGAAGTGACACCTTTCTATGAGAATTACAAATCTAAATGGCCAAGATGCACTACTAGGTGTAGGTGGCTAATGCTTGTGCTTCTTGTTGAGGTCCAATAAAATCCAAACTTTGTCAGTTGAAGGTTGGTCATAAAATCTTCATGGAATCCTTTTAAGCCTTATGGACACACAAAAATTCTCAAAAAATAAAATCCATTAAGAATGTCTTTGAAATGTTAAGCAGCATTTTCAAGGTTTCGTACCCTTCACATCGAGCCACAAGGGCCAAAAAGGAGCAAGACTAAAAAGCAAACATTAAGTAAACAGAAAACAGAGACAGCCCACAGACAGCACAAAGACCACAAAGAGGCAGCTGAAAGACAGGACACCGGCACAGGCAGCAACTAACTGGCATCCCAATTTTTGAGCAGGAGGTCCACAACCTCATCACCAACCCAATCTTTGTTCTCCTGACTGTAATTTCCTTCCAGCTCCTCCTTAATAGCATTTGACAAGGTGCTAGTGACAAAATGGCCCAACTTCATGGTGAAGTGGGTCAACCCACAGAAACTTTTGTCAAGCGTGTCCATTCTCTTCTCCAAATCACAAGGCTCCTCCCCAATGTCCATGGTCCCCAGGACCTCTCCAGGCTCTTCGACCAGGGGATGCGGAGAGTGAGAGGCAGAGCCATATTTAGGAACCTTGTTGTCCTCGGGAGTAAACTAGGCCCCTCCATAATCTTGTCCTCATCATCCTCAATTTCCTCTTCCTTGTACTCTTTGCTGTTAGACCGCTCCTCCTCTGAATCCTCAATAATCTGCCTCTTTTTGTTGTTCTTTGCAAGCCTCTCAGATCTCCTTGTGGAATTTTCCCCACCAGTCATCATAGTAGTCCCCATAACAGTGTCTCCTCTGGAGTCTTTCCCTATTATGTTATTGCCCTTTCCTTCCTTAACAATCGGGTCCGACGTACCTTTCTCTTTCCCTTTTTTAGCAGTGGTGGCCTTGTAGGATGATTTTTCTGAAGTGGACTTCAATTCACAGAGACCCTTTGCCGCACTGGCATGAGCCTTACCCAAACCACCCTTAATTTTCTTGGTGGTTATCTTGGCTTTGGGATTCCCTGCAGTGCCCGTATTGGATTTTCGGGGAGGGCTTTTAGACTCGGCCAGGGAGATATTCACAGCCGACAGGGGGTCAATATCCTCAATGCGCAAAACCGTAATAGCTTTAGGAGGACAGAGGGCCAGGTGGAAGTGATAAAGTCTCAGAATGAGCCCCTAATGGAGTGGGAGCGGCAGGAGATCACTGGGGTTAAGGCTGGCTAACTCTATGCATTTTTCGATCGAGTTTTCCAAATCCATTAGAAGAAAGAAAGGAAAACTAAGCAACATTTTGTGTCTTAAATGATTCAATAGGGGGAAGTGAAAAAAAAAGGTAGGTTTTAAACCTACATTCCAAGGTGACGTACTTCATCAGTGCCAGGCACACCTGATCCCAGGGCTTCGAGAGAGCTTCTCTCTCAAAACCCGACTGGTTCCACACCGGTTCCTCATCTCCTCTAAAAAAGCTTTCAATCTTTCATTATCCGATTTCTTGGTGTGTTTGGGGTATTTTTCCCAGTGCACTATAATCTCGTGGCTTGCACTATGACTTCCTCACTTATTTCAAATGAAATACCTCCCATTGAGACCCTACGATCCTTCCACGAGTTGGCAAACTGGCTAGACGAGTTAGGTTCATGGCCGACCAATATCTCCATAAGAGGAGCAATGCCACCTTCCACATAGATTTGCCAAACTAAAGGATTATTCCAAAATTCATCACAATTTTCCGGCTCGATCCTCACCCGCTCGCCACCCATTTTTCCAACCTGCACAGGAAGCCCAAGAGTTTGCAAAAGATACCAAATACAGGAACCAACAGGATAACGGATAATTATCACATTGTATTCATTTAGGCAAGGTATACAACGATGGTTAATTACACCAGCGTATAGGTCACATGCGCAGAAGGGAAAATCATTATAGGGTGACTTGATAATGGAGTTAATGAGGATCTTGGGATGATTTTAGCCAGCAAGGCAGGAATTGGCGGGCATGTAGGGTTCCTTCTTCTTGGAGAAAATACGCAAAAAATAAGGCAGCTTGGCCTATGACTAAAAATAGAAATCATCCTAAAGGTGCCATTTGAGACTTGCGCTAAACTAGCTAGCATGAAGACACTAGAAGGAGGCTTTCTTTCATGATGAAGAGTCAAATCAATATTAAAACTCTCAAACAAACTGATGCAAGGATGAGATAAAACAAGATATCTCACGATCCCCAAGAGAAGAGATCGCACGATACGGCTCCTCAGATTCATTAAAGTCACGTCCTTCCATCTTTCCATCATCAAGCCACCTTTTTTATTCGTGTTACCATCCTTCAAATTTAAACCTCGCCACCTTTTTGTCACCTTAGTAAGCGAACTCATCCACCAGGTCCAAAGGGCAGACACGTGGATCCTCCAGTCCGTGCCCCACACACAAAAATCTATAAGCCTATAGTGAGTCAAAAAATTAGATTCCCTCCACCTATACGCCATCTCAGTATTAACACTCATCCACCAAACCCCTAATAAAATCAGGTGGACCCCCCATTCAACACTCGTCATCCCAAGATTTAAAGTCATTGCAAAACTTGGTTGCTTTGTTCCCTCGCGATGATAGCTTGAATTTTTGGCGGTAACCTCTCCATTTTCCTCCAACATTTAGCGAAATCCCAACAAGAGCCAAGATTAGCCAAGGCATCTACCACTTGGTTGCCTTCTCTAAAAATATGTGTCACCTTTTTATCCTTAAATTTGGAAAAAAGGAATCCGGCATCTAACAATATATCCTTAGTATTCCAGCCTTGTCTTTATTCATAGCATCCGTAATAGACTTGGAGTCTCCTTCGATGTGGAGATTAGCAATCCCCAAAGAGATTAGAAGACTGGAACCCAATACCTCTAGAAAATCCTGCCACCAAAGCCCCCCCGGGATCTCTAATAACTCCACCAATACTTGCCCTGCCCGGGTTGCACTTAGCAGCCCCATCAAAATTGAGTTTAAACCAGCCTCTATCTGGAGGCTCCCATTTTGTATTTTTCCTGGCTAAGATTTTCAAATTGTTAAAAGAGTTAGCCTCTAATCCTTGATGCCATGCCTTGGCCATTCTTATTTCAAAATCCAACAGCCCCGTCTCCGAGAGTTTCTCATTAAAGAGAGAGATATTCTCCTCAATGAACCGAGTACCAATGCCAAAAGCATCCTTAGGGCTCCTCTCAACATTCCTTAATACCCTATTATTCCTCTCCTTCCACAAACACCAACCCAAGACAAGAGGGACCTGATTCCAAATTTCACCGGGTAGAGGGTGGAAATAGGGACCATACCAACCTAGAATGAATGATAAGAGATCCTTGCTCATAACCCAAGGGATATCAAGTTTCTCAAATGTCAGCCCCCAAACTTCGGCTGCAAACGGATAGTGTAACAAAAGGTGACTGACAATTTCTTCCCCACTCTTACAAAGAAAACATCTATTGGAAATACAAAACCCCCTTTTCCTCAAATTGTCTTGGGTAAGAATCCTGTTATGAAAAACCGTCCACCAGAAGAAATTAATTTTAGGGATCATGTGGCGATTCCAAATCTTCTTCTAGGGTTCCTTAGCAGTATTTTGGTTTGTTAGCAGTCTATAAGCTGACCTCATAGAGAGATCCCCCTGTTTGTCAAAGGTCTAAAAAAACTCATCATCTTTGTCATAAGATGGAAACATGGTGCTAGAGAGGATCACCTAAAGGAACCGAGCCAGACAACAAAGGTCTTGAGACTAAGGGCAGCAGAGGATAAGGTCTCTCCAAATCCTAGCTCCAGGGGGTCCAAAAACATAATCACTGATATGGATGCCAAAGAATCTTTGGGTCGAACCCATCAAAGCCCTAAAGTTAGATCAAGCCAGAGGTGTTTCAATTAGCCAAGTATCTTCCTAGAATCTGATTCTATTCCCATTCCCCATTTTCCATTTTATCCCTTTCCTTAACAGGCCCTGTGTGCTGCAAATGCTCCTCCAGACTAATGAGCCCTGGGAGTGAGACTCTGAGAGACAATTGATCAAAGGCCTATCCTGAAGATATTTGGAATTCAGAATTTTACACCAATCTTTAGTGTTCCTTAACTGATCCCAACCAACCTTGGTCATCAGAGCCCTGTTAGAGTTGATAATTGTCCTGACTCCTAGTCTACCACAATTTTTGGCCTGGCAGACCTTTTCCCATTTCACCAAAGCAATTTCTTTTTTTCCTCAGTCCTAGACTAGAGGAAATTCCTCTGAATTTTTTCAAACTTATCAGCAATATGCTTAGGCATCTTAAAAATGGAGAGGAAGTAAGTGGGGATACCTTGGAGAGCCACTGTGAGCAGTTGGAGTTTTCCAGCATGACTTAGGATAGAGCCCTTCCACCCAGCCAATTTCCTTTGGATCCTTTCTAGAATCAAGTTCCAGAAATCAGTGGTAACCTCCTTAACTGTGAGGGGGAGCCCAAGGTAAATCGATGGGAGAGATCCACTGACACATCCCAGGACCACAGTCACCCTGGTTTGCAAATTAGGCATGTAGTTAAAGAAATAAATCATGCTTTTATTGCAATTGATACTTTGACCAGAACAAGAGGCATAGTTGTTAAGGCAAGCTTTCCATTTCCTGGCTTCCACCACAGAGGCTTTCCTAAAGATAAAAGTGTCACCCACAAATTGTTGCACAACAACCGGATCTAGGGAGGAAGCTGCTCTAATGCCCATAATGGAGCCCTCTGAAAGAAGACCAGTGAAGTTCCTGTTGAGCACATCTGCAATCATTATGAAAAGATAAGGAGACAGGGGGTCTCCTTGTCTGATCCCTCTTCCGGCAGATAAGAACCCAAAGGGGGATCCATTAACAATTACAAAGTACTTTACAGTATTAACACATTCCATAATGAGTTTGATGACCAAATTGTTGAATCCAAACTTAGCCAAGACCTTCGGGATGAAGTCCCATAACACTTTGTCATAATCTTTGGAGATGTCAAGCTTGAGAGCCATCCCCACATAATTACATCTATCCACTGAATGGAGCAATTCATGGGTGGTCAGAGTAGCATCAAGAATATGTCACCCAGGGACAAAACCCTTTTGAGTAGGACTAATGATTTTATCCAAAAGAGGTTTGATACGGTTTACTAAAATATTAGAAATGATCTTATAGAAGGTGTTAGAAAGGCTAATAGGTCAAAAATCAGTCATGGATTGAGGCTCACCAATCTTGGGGATAAGAGCGATGAAAGTGTGGTTCAATTGTTTGAGGATCTTACCCGATTTGAAGAAGTCCCTAGCCGCAAGCACTTGGTCCCCACCCACAATCTCCCAAAAAATCTGAAAGAAGGTAGGAGGAAAACCATCAGGCCCTGGGGCTTTGAAATCCCCCATGCTAAAGGTAGCCAGGCAAACTTCTTCCATAGAAACAGTACTAAGAATCCCCATATTATCTTCTTGAGAAATGGTGGTAGGAAGATGGTTGAGAATTGCACTGTCCAAGGTCGGATTAGGCGCCTCAGTTGGGGCTGAATAAGCCTCCTAAAAATAGTTAACAACACAGAGGCCAATCTGAGCATGATTCAAAATCACCTCCCCAGTAGCATTAGTCAGCTTAGAAATTTGATTCCTTTTCCTATGCTTGATGGCAGAAACATGAAAGAAGGAGGTATTCCTATCTCCTTCCTTCAACCATTGGACTCTTGATTTTTGCTTCCAAAAGACCTCCTCATTTTTGAGAACTTGTTCCCATTCCATTTTGGTTCCTCATTCCTAGTTGTGAGTCCGCTAACTGTCATCTCCCTCCTCCATTTTCTTTTGTAAGGTCCTCAACTCTCCTTCTAACAACTTTTTTTTTTGAAACACATCCCCGAACATATTCTTGTTCCATCCTTTCACCATATTTTTGATATGTTTAAGTTTGAAGAAAATCCTATACATGGGGGAGCCTTGGATAGGAATATTCCACCATTAAGCAATTTTATTTTTGAAATCAGGATGAGAGTTCCACATTATCTCAAAGCGAAAGGGAAAGGGACCGATAGCAAGTCGAATATTGGTGGTCAGCAAAAGGGGGTTATGGTCAGAGACCATCCTGGGAAAGGTTATTAGATTAGCATCTAAGACATTAGTCCAATGAGGAGAGCAGAGGAATCGGTCTAGCCGGACCTAAATCAGGTTACCACCAGCTTGTCTATTAGACCAAGTGAATTTCTGGCCCAAGAGCTCAATATCAACTAAACCTGAAGAATTAAAAAAATTAGCCAGATCAAACATGCTGTCAAAGTAATCCAAAAGGCCACCACTTTTTTCCGACGGAAAGAGGGGAGAATTAAAATCTCCAGCAACAAGCCAACGGCCTCCCCTATTCAGATTTATTTTAAACGCAATGTTATGCCACAAAATACTCCTCGCATTCCTTTGATTTGGAGCATAAATATTGATTATAGACCAGGATTCACTAAGGTAAGTGAACGAGGCCCCCACACTATTTTTACAGTGGAATAATTCAGAGCCCCAAAAATTAGATGGGTTCCAAAGCACAGCCAGACCCCCCGAAGCACCCTCAGCATCACTGTAGACATAAGATGCATTAGGCCAAATAAATTTAGCAATTTTATCAAAATTAACCTTCATCATTTAGGTTTCTTGAAGTAGGCAAACATCAATCTTATGTTCCACGATATAGTCCTTCAGAGCACTTTGTTTGTGGGAGTTATTGAGCCCATGAACATTCCATGACATAATTCTCATTTCTTACCTTTCTTTGAGGACACATCCAATGTCCTCTACTTTCCCAGGGAAATCTCATTTATCATTTCTCTCGTTCTAGTGTTCCTCTGAGAAGGTCTCCCTGGCTTGGAGTCACCTCCTACATCTACCTTCTTCTTCCTTCATTTTTTCTTTGGTGTTGTCCATATCCCTTCTTCCATAGTTTTCCCAAGCTTCAAACTCCCCATACTTTCTGTAGATTCATCAACCATACTGGAGCTCTCTTCCTCCTAGATTTAACCATCCTCAATCAATGCCTCACAAGTCTCAACAGAGATGACCTCAAATAGAGGATCTACAGCTGAAGAGCCAGGGTCATGAGTCCCCACAGAGACCACCGCAAATAGAGGATCAATAGCCGAAGAGCCAGGGTCCTGAGTCATATGGATAGACAGGGGTTTAGCAGCGGACTCTAATAAAGCACTAGGGTCAAAGAGTTCAGAAGGTGGACCGATAGGGGTGGGTGAAGGTAGAGGATCCTCCTGTGAATGAGTAGCACTCAGGGGAACAAGCCTAGAGTCATCTGACGGACGGGGATCATTTCGAGATGGAGTAGTGAGATTTTCCACAGTACAATTAACCTTTTAACCTCTCAACTGACGGCAGATTTACAGTTAGAAATCAGATGCCTAGCTTTAGCACACTTTTGATAGTATACCACAACATTTTTATAATACACTGGTTGTATCCAGCTACCAAACTTAGAGCACAACTTGACAGAGTTCGAGAGGACTTTATCAACACAAATATTAACACAGAATCTCGCAAAGACTAACTTGGATTTTGACTTTGTAATAGAATCTGTGGTGACAAATTGACCCAACGAATCCCCAATACCTTTGAAAATGGCTTCATCCCAATACTCCAGAGGTAAGCCCGACACCCAAATTGGAGCCGACTTATTTAGATTTGTAGCAGGGTCGAAACCAGGTTTCCAATGACACATAGCCAAGTTGTGTTTCTCATAAACCCACGAACCCGATGACAGAGTCACCACCAAGTCCTCTGCAACTGTGAATCTAAACAGGAAAAGACCACCAGCCATCGCATAGATCTCCACACTACCCTTAAGGCACCATTTTTTCGCAACTCATTTCCGAACCATATCCACCGTTGGACGGTAAGAAAGAAATCTACCCACTACAACATTCTCCATGGAGGAGAGAATCCTGTCACAAATCGAATCAGGAATGTCAAACTCCATCCCAGAAGCCATGACAACCTCAGGTAAGGAAGGAAATAAGGAGGAGACTTGTTTGCCATTGGATAGCACATCCTTCCAACCAACAACCGGAGAGATCTCCACCACCGGCACAGAAGATTCGCCTGGAACTGCCAAAATCTTCGAAAAGCCCGTAGGTGAAAGCACTATCCCTACAGGGGTGGTACATTTTTTAGCTTTAAAGGTTTCAAATTCCTTTGTTGAATATTCCAAAACAAAATTTAAAGCTCAAGTTCTCTCACCAACTCATGAGGAAGTACTCAAACACTATTTAGATGTTGTTCCTTTATCATATTTTTACCACTTAGTCTATGGTATGTGATAAAATCCTTTCTCGGGAGGACCTCTATTTGGCAAGCCATGGCATGACCAATGCGAATTCTCTTAGATGTGATGGTTTAGCTTATAAATTTTATATTCTTTGAGATGATGTTGCCCCTAATTTGTAAAAGGTTCAACTTAAATAATTTCATCCCAATTTGTTAGGCTCTGCCATCATAAGGAAATATTAAATCCATGCCTAAAATTAAGGGGGGCAAGTTGATATGTAATTGGAGGCTTGTCACATTATCAAATGTCTCCTATAATATTATTGTCATGGCTCTTAAACTTTGTAATAGGCATCTTATCTTGTTGGTTTTCCAATTAGGCAAAACTAGTTTAATACATAGCATATATATTTTAGACAATATTATTATTATTTGGGATTGTATGGAATGGGTCAAAAAGTGATTTCAACAAAATCAACTTTGAGAAAACCTAATATAGAATTAAATTATTTTTATTTTAGCCATGATTAGTAGTCTTTGCTTTGGATTTAGTTTTCCCATCAATTCAATTGTTTCTTGTGGATGCTTGTGCCTACCTAAGCATCAACAAACTCTAGTCAGATTATTTTGGCCTCTTTTTATCTATTTGTTAACGGTACCCTCTTGTGTCCACACTTTATGTATTGGCTATTGAATTCTTTTACTATCTTCTTGCCAATGCCATTTGCTAGAGGTAATTCAAATAGATCTCCCTCATGGAAAAAAATTCCTATTTAAGCTTATTAATGGTCATGTTGTTGATGAATTTTTTCTCACTCTACTTAAGGATGACGATAACCTTAAGCAAGATTTAAATGTCTTGACACTTTTTTCTTGGCCTCTAGTTTCAATATATAGTGTAGTAAAACCTAATGCTATAGCTAATATTTCTCTTCATTTCCACTTGGCTTCATTCCTTTGGATTGAAATATATTGATCATGAGGAAAGTTTCAAATTCTTGGGAATTTCCTTTCCCTTTCAAGCCTACTAGTCTATGTTTTGGTAGTATATTATTGATAGAGTGATGGTATAATAGACCAATTAGATACTTTGGCTAGCTGGTAAATTTTAGAGATGTTCCAAAGTGGTTGTTGCTAGTTTATTACTCTTCATTTTGAATGTCTTCTTAATCAGTATACCATAATCTTAAAAATGTATGTGGGATTTTCATTGCTCTAATTTAGACTAAAATAATAGATTTACTATAGTGGCTTGGGATGTTCCTTGTCTTCCAAAAGACTCTAGAGGGATATGGTTATTGATGTGAATAGACATGGAATTATGCTTTGTGTAATATATATTTATAGGGTTTGTGATAGAAATGAAGATTGGAACGTTCTACTAAAAATTAAAATTTAATTTGGTTCTTCATATGGGAGAATTTCTTAGAATGTCCTTGGTTTCCTTTCCAATGTGATCGCTCATGTTTCTATTAGAATCAAAAGAATTTTTTTTATCAAAAGGATCTAGAATGTCTAGGAAGGATTTGACTTGTGTAGAACTTGGATCCAATTTTAGGAACATGATATCTATCAATCATTAGTCCTCACAATGATTTTTCCTATTTTTTTGTAAGATAAGTTGTTGACTAATATTTCTTGGATGCACTCTCTTAATTTTTGTAGGAGAGGAATTAGGTATATCCAAGATTTATATTCCAAGATGGTTTTTATTGGATCTCTTGGTCTTTTACTAGGTCTAAGTTCAATTTGAACTTTGTAGGTAAATAAGACTTCTAAATGATGAGGTTGTACCTCTTCAACATTTGGACAAAAATGTGTGCATTTTACTAAGTTATAATGGTAGGATTATAAGTGGTGTGTTGATATTCCATTCTACAATTATACCCCAAAAAAGGATATAAAAGGATACAAATGACTTTCTCCACATTTGAATATGATCCACAAATAAATTTTTGAATGGTATCTTTCATCTCCATCTTTTATTTGGGAAAAAACTTCTAAATGGTTTCAAAATTGGTAGTGGAGCCTATGATTATACACTTTCACTAGTGTTTTATTTTATAGGATCTCTTTATTGGTAGTTGGTTGACACATCTTGGTGTTTTTAACTTAGATACCCATTTTTATGGAAAACCTAAAACTCCTTTCATTTATTTTTATTTTATCCTCTTGTATAATTTGTTTAATAGTGGATTCATTAATTTTTCAAGTCGTTTAGATCATAGTAGTTTACTTGATAGTATTTTTTGGGTAATGGGGCCATATTTCCACCTAAATTCTCCCACTATGGCATGATTTCAAATTGGAAATTTTATTTTTTAAGTAGAGAATATGAATATTTTGATATTTACTATTTTTTGTAGATTCCAATATACTTACTTGCTCAAAATTATTGGTGGTTTCTAATTTTCTCATGCATATTTAAGTTTAAGCTAACAATGTTGACTTAGAATTGAAATACCTTCAAACCTTCCTTGATCACTAGATGAATGCCCCTTTTATTACTTCTATGGTTCCTCCCTTTTTACCTCCCCATGGTAAATCTTATCACTAGGAATAGTAGCATGGATTTTTAAATTCTACTGTATAAGAGCCCCTTGTGAGGCCCTTCTTCATCATTAAATAGGTAGTCATTTGGTTATTTTTTACTAGTTGATTGTCATGGGGGATCATATTTCTTACATACTACTATATTGTGTCCTCTCATCATTGTGGGTGGGTCGCTCCCCCTAATTTATAGAAAAAAAATCCTCACCTAGCCTTATCATTTCATCACCAAGGATTTATTTGTTTCCCTTGCCTAGTATTTGGGCCAAGGGCCTTAAGGAGGTATAGGACACCACTCTTACAATCTGGGAGCTAATGAATGATGTAAATTAACTACTTATGACATAGGAACATCCATTTCCAAATTTAATCCTACATGGCCACAAATAACAGTGGGTTATGTTTTTATTTTTCCTTCAATTTTGGCTTGTTGCTTGGAAGGTCTTGTTAAACATGTATTCTTAGAGATCTACTACATGAATGGTAGAGGTTTCCCTTAGGCCATGAACCTATTTGTATCTATGTTATAGGTTATTGATGGGTTTTCCATAGGTTTCTATAGGCATGTATTAGGCTATTATAGGAGTGAAGCACATTGTTATAGGTTATTTATAAATGTTATAGATTGCTCTAGGCTTGAAATGAGTTATCACAGGTATCCTTTAGTGTGCTATAAGTATATTATAAGTCAATCCATGTGATTTATATTTCTTATAGATGTATTAGATGTTACTACATCTATGTGGGACTCACTACAAGTGTTATTTAGCCTACTACATGTGATATTTAGTAATATACATATATATGGAAACACGTCAAGGTTGTTATGGAAGCAATTATCATTGCTTTTAGAAATATAGTAAGTTTTATAATGAATAAGTAGTGGATTTAATGGTGATGAATGGAGTTTCATATTCTTGCCACAATCGATTTTTCCCTTGTTATCAACATGGATATAGTTGGACTTCCTCATATTTAGCATGATCCATTATTTACCTTGTGGAGGTTGGTTGAATTCTAAATAGGGTCATGCTTTATTCCTTTCCTAAATTTTTAGTGTTTATGGTAGTTAATCATCTTCTTTTGGATGCATGTTCATTCTCCTAGTTATGGTTTCTCACCTTCTATTCATCCTAATGATGTATTATTTAAATTGTTTAACCAAACTCCTTGGGTTTTTATTTTAACTAGTGATTGATTTATTTGGGTTGTGATTTTTTTTTAAAGAAGCGGTAAAAATTCCTTAAATCATTAAGATAATAGCTTATATTTCATACAAAGAACCATCACCAAAACCAAACAAGGGACAAGAATCCTAGCCAGTAAAAATTCATATCCCAAACCATAGGATGAACCAACTCCACAAGAAACCCAACCACTAATGACAACCATATCCTCAAGAATAAACCTATCTAAAATTTGGAAATGATCATGAGATAATTGGTCCCAATCATTTACCCTTTGATCTCCCATTTTCTCATAATCTCATTTAGCCAGGTAATCAACCACATTATTCCACTCCCGGAGAATATTTTGTCAAACCATCAAAGCCAACTGCCAATTAACTCCTTCCAGATTCTATTCATTCATCATATTAATTAAAATATGAGAATCAAACTCACAAATAATCTTGTGCTAGCCAAGAGCACAAGCCCTTTCAAGAGCTAAAAGGATAGCAAGGGCTTCCATAAGATTGTTAGTGTGATGCCCCTTATAGATCAAGAAGGGAAAAATGACATCACTAGTACTTTCCTTCCCAATCCCTCCATCACCATCATGCCAAAAATTTCCCCTAGAGGAGTCATCAATATTAATATTTAAAATACTAAAAGGAGGTAAAGACCACCTGCCTTCTCCCTAGGTTTCCCTTCTAGAATGACAACTCATCACCAATAAAGGCCTTAGACCAATACCAATTAAATCCAACCCCTTCATCATTTCTTCATCACTAATCTCCAAGGGGATAGACACCTCACATTTAGCATTCACCAACTCTTGAATCATGCCTATAATTCTTTCTCAAAGTTGTTGAACCACCAAATTCCTTCCCTAAAAGATTATATGGTTCCCTTCTAGCCATATCTTCTAAATGATGAATGAGGGACCAATACTCCATGCCACATAAATAAAGAAAGCCTTAGCCAAAGGCCTTCCCAAACTCCTCCAAAACTTGACAAGAGAAGCATGAACACAAGCTTTCTTCTAAACTCCCCACCATAAGTGCTAGATGTCTCTAGAAAAGGAGCACTAAAAAAACAAGTGAGAAGATCATTCTTCACTATTGCCACATAGGACACAAATATATAACCCCTAAAATCCTCTCTTCTGAAGGTTATCCCAAGTAAGGCACCTATTCCAAGCTACAAGCCATGAGAATAAGTTATATTTAGGCAAACAAAACTTATTGCACACATTCTTCCACCACATGAATTCAATCCCCCCATATTTATGAATATTTAACTTTTGATATCTAGAGGCCACTAAATACACCCCCTAGGGTTTGGGCTCTAAGCTAGGGTATCTCTCCCCCCTGAAAAATATAAGCTATTCCTACTAAAATAACTTTTAACTCTTCTCAATCCTTATTTGAGCCCCTTGGTGACCACTCCAAAGAATCCTTCCACCTAGACACCTCCACTTGCCCCAAGCTATAGGTAAATTTAAAGTCCTCAACTCGAGACCACCAACCTTAATGAAATACTGACAAAGGGCCTATAAATATGGATACATGGACATGATCAAGGGAATCTATTCCAAGGATCATACTAGAAAAGAGTTTTATAATGTCTATTACAAATCCAAAATAACCCCTGCTTAATTAAATTGGAACCCCTTTTAACAGTGTCCCAAATCATATAACCCTTACCCAATAGGCATATCCTAGGCACATCTTCACTCACCACCCCCCTTAGATACTTGGAAGTGGGGATATTTGCCCAAGATTGATCTTGATTATTTCACCACTTCTAATAAAGCTTAGTATCCAAGGCTTGTCTAGTGAAGTTAGTCTAATGCAACCCAAGACCACCCTCCTACTTTAGTCTACAAATAGTCTCTCGCTTTACCAAACTCCACTTTGATGAATCCAAATTACTAACCCATAAGAATTGCCTTGCAAGAGAATCTAGATCCTTAATATAACTTATAAAAGAAACCTAAAGAAAGCACTTATAAATGGGAAGAGAACCACATACTTCAATAGAAACACTCTCTTAGGAAAGGAGAGCCACCTGAAGCTCCAATGTTGACCCTCTCATAGAACTTAACCAAAAAAATTGTCAAGTCCCCTTGGGCACAAATCCAACAAAGAGGGGAATACCAAGGTACACCAAAGAGAGAGATCCAATCTAGAATCTAAGAATTTGAGCAATATAATGTTGAACAAGAGGGGGGTGTTGAAGAAACAAATTAAGGATTTTCCTTTATTGATTCGTTATCCTAAGGCTACAAGATAAATATCCAACATACATATGATGTTAGTTGCTTCTCTAATTTTGGAAACTCTCATCAATGTGATGTCATCTACAAATTGAAAATAAGATTGAAAAGGCGTAGAATTTTCCCAACACCAACCTTGAATATAACCTTTTCTCACATGATACTTATTGAATCTTCCCAGAATCTCTACCAATAAGATAAACAAATAGGTTGACAGAGGGTCTCCCTATTGAAGACCTTGAGAGGTACCAAAAAAATCTAAAGGCTCGCTATTAACAATCACATAATAAGAAGTTGATGTAACACAACTCATCACCCAATTAACCCAGTCAACTCCAAACCCAAATATTAGGAGTACTTTTTGAAGGAATGCCAATTTGACCCAATCATAAGCTTTGGCCATGCCCAGTTTGATAAGCATCACCTTATCCTTTGAACTTTCCATGGAATGAATGACCTCAACAACAATGACTACCCCATACAAAATATTTCTTCCTACCATAAATCCACCCTGCTCTTCAAAAATGAGTTTATTAATCCACAAATTAAGCCTTTCTACAATATACTTAGAGATAATATTATAAACCACATTGTAGAGAGCTATGGGTCTAAATTTTTTTAGAAAATTATCCACTTCTCTTTTGGGTATAAGAACAAGAAACATAGAATTCATTTATCTCAACATCTATTTGTTCCTCTATGATTCTTGCACAACCTCCAATTAGTCATATTTTATAATCTCCCAGAATTCTTGAAATAATTCTACCATGAATCCATCAGGTCCAAGGGCTTTCCTTTTCTTCATCTGAAACACAATTTCCTCCAATTCATCTAGAGAAATGGGAATAATAAGCATCTCATTCATTTCCATAAACACTAATGATGGGATACAAGCCAAAATAATATTTTTTTCATCTATCACAAAGGGTGAATCTTCTATAAATTAAGTAGAGTAATACTAGGAAATCTCCCTAGATATATCTTTAAAGAAAGATAACTAGTCTCCCTAGAAGGACACAATAGAAGAAATAATATTCCCACTCCTTTTGGCCTTGATCTAGAATTAAAAAAGAAATTCATGTTTCTATCACCCTTCTAAAGCCACTCAATTTGGGCCTTTTGTTTCCAATAAATATCCTCATGCAATTCCTATTCTTCAAGCTCCTTCAAGGCTATATATTCTTCCCTAATGGATCCCTCTATAAGACCATAGTCCCTAATTTTCCAGGTGATAGCATCCAAATGGTATTGGGCAGCCAAATTAGCTAGAAAGATATTACTAAAGCACTGCTTATTCTACCTCTTGAGTTCATGCTTCACTTATAATCTCTTGACAAAGGAATGTGTAATAGTTTCATAAGTTGGTCTACCTCTAATCCATAAATCTATCTAAGATCCAGTAGCAAAGAATATCAACAACCACATAAGTTGAAACTTAAAGGATGAATTCTTTGTGGCTCCCACCAAGGTAGCTAAGAATTTGATAGGCCATTTATTAAAAACCCTCCACTTTAAAATCTCAAATTTGGTAACCTAGTTGTTGCCAAGAATATATTTAGATGCCAAAAATTTGTCCATTCTCTCCAAGATAGAGTTCTTACCACATCTCTTGTTACTCTAGGCATACAAACCATTACTAGGATTTATGTCCACCAAATTCATGGAGAGAATGTTATCTTTCAGTAGCATGGAAGATGGCTCCAACATTTCCACTCCCCCTCTTTTTTCCTCCAAAAAAATAATAGCATTAAAGTTCCCAACTAGGACCCAAGGATATAAGGAAGCCAAGGACCAAATGTACCAAATATGTGACTAGAGTCAAGTTTAACCAAGAAATTCTGCCAGGGCATAAACATTAGAGAACAAGATAATCTCACTGGACTCAAAGCAAGAAGCAACCACTGAGATTGAAAATGTACTAGAGAGCCACCAAAGAGGAGTAATCTTCATCAGGTTCCATAAGAAAGCTACACCCCGTGCATTACCCTAGAATCGCCAATACACTAACAATGACTTCTCCACCACAATTTGGAAGCCATATTATTCATACTTTCCATCAACAACTTTGTCTCCTCGATAAAGATAATATCTGATGAATGAGCACTAACCAAATCTCAAAAAACATTTTGTCTAGGGACGTTATTCAAGACCCTTACGTTCCAAGAAAGGAGAATCATCTTTAAGAAGTGGAGAAGTGAGAATCAATGGTTTTGAGTGACTTTAATTCAACCAAAGTTTCCCCCATTAATTCAATTTTACCTCGATCTTTCTTCCATCCCATCTTGGGAGGTTTATTTAGGGCTCCCTTTTTGAGGTTCTTTTTTTGCAGCCCTAAAGAAGGAGAGGCTCTACTTCTTTTCCCTATATCCAGATCCACCTTCTCCATCAAAGGACCAAGAATAACCAAATCCGATCCATCAACCCTCTCATTATTTTCAACTATCTCTAGATTGTAAGAAACCACAAGATCCAGATTTGTATCCATATGTGCAACCAAAATCCCACCCCATTGAATGTTTTATTTTATTTTCTCAGTGGTTTTTTCTAGTTTTATCCCTACAAATGATAATTTAATTGGTCACTTGGACTTCATTATTGTTGCACAGGTTGTATATGGTATTTTAGATTGATAGAAATTATCTTTTATCAAGTTCAATGATAGTTATTTGACACCTAGAAGGAAAAATATTATTTCTTTATATTAGTTCTTATTGAATTCATATATTTTTGGAAACATTCTTACATAGAGAGGTTGTTCAATGAGAGCATGGACACAAGTTGGTTGGATAGAGTTTGGTCACAGAGGTGAGATGGCTAGAGGATAATCACAATATTTATTTGAGGTGGAGAGGGAACACACGAATAGAGGTAGGAATTCTAGATTGAGAAGAAGGGACAAAGAAGAAAAATAGAGAGAGGTCAAGCCAAGGGAGTGATTACATAAGAGAAGTGCTAGAGGATAAAAATAGTCCAGTAGTTTAATTTTGAACTATGTAATAAGAGCATGTTCAAATAATTTTAATAAGAATATTTTATAAATTGATGTATGTGTGTCTCAATTTTTTTTTTTTTGTGTGTATGTATGTTCTCTTTGAGTGTTAGGTTTCTAGGTTAGGTCATCCTTTACTAGATCATGTTCCTAGACTATATTAGCTTAATGGAGGGTAGAGTAACCTTGATGAAAGGGCCCCCCTCCTAGTGCCAATTTTATAGGTTTAGTTGAATAAGTTTGTTTATGAAGTTTATGAACTTTGACTATATGATGGCATACATTTATTATTTCATTTTTGAGGTTTGTGTTTGATGTTGCATCTATTTCCTTTTTATAGCCACATTATAATTCATTTCTTGGTTTTTCCTATTTATTCAACTTTTAGAGTGTGATGCCATTCAATCTATCCTTTTTGAGGATATTATATATTTATTTTCCTTAAGTTAATATAGATGAATTTATTTTATATTAAAAAATTATGCCCAAACTACCAAATTTTATAGGATAACTTTTTATAAATTTCACTTAGAACTTCAAGACCTAATATTCACCTTTTCACATGTTGAGTTTACACATTGAAACAATGAAACTTTGATATGCTCGATAAAATCATAACCACTTTAGCAACATCTTCACCTTAATTAGTATTAAATAATTATTTCCAATCTTCAAAACATTATCAAATAGCCTAAAATAACACAAAATTTAGAGATTTGAACCAAATCTTGAGAAATTCCCCAAGACAACTCAATTACCACTAGAATTTATTAAAAATATTTTTCAAAATTCAAAAAACCTTAATTAATAAAGAAACACACTATCATGCATAGCCTTACACCACCATTTAGAGAATTCTCTTAGAAAAAAATCCAAGTGCATGTTATTTAATGCAGACATCATTAAATATTCAAGCTAATTACACAAGGAGATTCTCTACAAATGGTGTTAAGGTAATTACACAAAGATTCTCTACAAATCGTGTTATAGACATATGAAGGTTGCTATAATGTACTTTCAAGAATGGATAAATATTTATCATGCATAGAGGAGCCAACATAACTTTTAATTCTTAAAAAGTGATTTTTACATGGTGGCATATGATTTTTTGGCCTATTAAGATTAATTATATTATTATTAAAAATAGAATATATTACTATACAGGAAAAAATTAGTTTATAAAAAATAACTTATGCATAGTAGCACTTGAATTTTTTACTCTTTATTATACTATCAGAAAAAAGGTAGAATATATAGTGACCATATGGTGTGTGAAGTTGATTTGAATAGTTGGTTTGTACTTGTGATAAGTTAACTTTCTTTCACATTTGACTAATAAGTGTTTTCAAGTTAATTTATTCTTTTTCACTAATATAAAGTATAATGTTATTGTAATCAATTAATGTTGGATCTTTGAGTGTGGATAGACACATGTAATAATCACATATTGAGTATTATTATATATTATTTGTTTTATTTAAAAAAAAAATACAGGACAAACACATAACAAACAAGAATGTCTTTAATCTTTCAAAGTTGATTTTGACAAACAAGTAGATATTTTCGACATTCATGCTAATTTTCTAATAAGAAGCCAATTTTTACCCTTTTACTAATTCATGGCATGTATGTAACTTAATTATTTTAAGTTTACTTTGGTTTATCTTGATAGATTGGGTTAGATTATTTGACTATGCAAATAGTTATTTTGTTAATATCTACCTTATGTAATAGAATTAAAGTTTTTCCTAATCAACATTCTAGTCAGTTCCTAGTTATCTTCCTAATTAGTCTCAATGTAAAACTATCACTAAAATTATCTTGTGAGTTAACTCTTTACCACCTTCAATGATTATGGTTAACTCTTAATCAAAGTTAGTCAACATTCACTCAAGATTCATTTCACTTGGCACATAAAAAGACAATTGTATGATTAAATGATAAGGTAAAATTATTAAATTAAAATTAAATTATTTTGACACCATACTCAATTACTATTTTTTATATGTCCAAATGGTTCTTGAGTGAATTTTGTTGTTGAACTCAACATAGTATCAAGGTTTGGGTGGTTCCATTGACCTAGGGTTTTTACTTCTTGCCCAGTTTTCTATCTCATAGGTGCTTTCTAGAGTGTTTATGAACTTAATAACCCTCTCCTTCATATTTTGACTTGAAAATAGATCTCTCTAGGGTTTTTTTCTTTCTACAAGTACAAATTTTACTTATTTATAACCTTTTCGGTTGTCTCTAGAATCATGCCAAAATCAAAATTATTAGTTTGGTATAAATTTCTAACCAAAAAGGGTAAGATGTTTACATCAAACTTTGCTTCTACATTAGTTCCCAATTTGACCTCTTTATAATATTTTTAACCTTAAAATTTTCCAAAAAAATAACTTTTATAGGTTGAGCTAAATTTTTCAAAGAGATATATTTTTTTATTTTTAAGAAAATTTATCTTCTAAGTATTACAATTTTTTATTATTTCTCATTCATAAGTAATTTTTTTAATTTTTTAATCATGGTTGTAAATTTTTCTAGATACACTTCCATATTTTGCCACATCTTGGTCATGCAATTAATTTTTTTAACATTCTTAGACTTGTTAGAAAGTTGATTTGAAGAGTTGTGAAACTTAGTATTTTTCTATTTATTATTTTTCTTTTCTAATAGAGTGCGTGTTTTCAAGCTTTATTAGATAATTAACTTTGTATTTTAGAGTCATCTAGAGGCATTTTTCAATTTCATATTTTTTAGATTTATCCAGTGGTGTAGTTTCACATATACCTTTTTTTTCTCAAATTTTAAATATAATTATCATTTTCAAGGACTAATATTTAAGATTGTGATGTAACAAAATTATAAACCATAATAAGGTTAAAATATTCTCAAATTCAAGTAGGGTTATTATATTGGCACCATTATTTGTGCATATTATTATATGTTTTGATTTACAATCCTTATCATAAAAAACACAAACTAAAATTGAACCCTCAATTATTTTGTACATATGAGGATTTCATATCATATTTTAAGCTAAGCAAGATTTACCTAAAGGATTACAAAATTGAGGAGAAATATTATTAAATAATAATGGTTGGTCTTTCTAAGTTTATATATAGAGAAGAAATATTATTAACTAATAATGGTTGTTCTTTCTAAGTTTAAGTTGGTCTTTCTAATGATTTTGAATTAATTTATATTTTATATCAATTTAAATTCATAATATGTATTACATTTAAAAAACTCACATATAATGATTTATGTGAGTACTAACACATGAACGAAGAGAGACATACATATGGGCACAAAATAGCATGAAATAAAACAATCAAATATCAAATACAAAGGGCCAACATGCTTAATAGGTGGTAGATCTAAAGGAATTAAGTTATATTCCCTTCTCATATAAATTAAATAAGAAGCAAAAACTTAATATATATGATAGAAACATCATGGTCTTGTATAATCTACATATTATAATCTAAGATGGAAAAATTGAAAGTCACAATGAAGAAAAATAATCTTAAGATGGATAAGAAACCTACTCCTTCCTCATTGTAATCTTCTTTAGGTATGAAGAACTTAATTTCCTTTGTTATTTTTGAATCTAGTTTTATATTAGAACTCTTTGTTTTCTACTATACACAAATGAATTATTAACTTAAGGGGGATATAACATATGGTCAAGTATTAATATAAATTTGTGGAGGTGTTGGTGATGTCTTAGGAATATTCATAAGCCTATGTCCCCACTTATTCATAGGGACAACACTTTATGAATAAAGGTGTTGATAGACAAAACTGGGGTAAAGAATAAAGAAGGATTTCAGCTCGGTCTAAGAGTGTCAACCCGAGGATCGTAGCTTGCGAGAAGTGTTGCGGCAGTATACCAAAAGGGAGGAAAGCAGCAAATCAAGTGGGGATGAAATGCAGTTAGAACACACATAAATTTCCTAGCGAAAATCTAGTTCAACTTTCCTATCTTGTCTTTCTATCAAAAGTGTGACAGGAACAGTTGACAATCTGTGTTGGGAGTAGCGGTGACAGGAATTATTACAAACCACATAAACCTCTTTTATAAATTAGAATATAAATCACACTTTATACTTCATATAAACACACCAACATCGACAAAATATCAACATCTAAAATTATTATCCAAAGAAGATCAGTTTTACACCAGCTTGTAAATAAAATGCAAGAAATTAAATCACATAGAAATAGAACGTTGCAAAAAATCAAATTACATAGAATATAAATTATAACTATTTCAAACATGCAGCAACCTCACCGAGAATTCCAAGAGTGGGCCCTTCCTCTGGTTCACACGGTGAGTGGAAATAAAATTCCTTTTTACGTTGGACGGATCAGCAAAATAATATTTTATTTTACAACTTGATAATACAGAAAATCACCCCTAAGTATGCGTACAATAATCTGCTACCTTTACACTATGTGCATATATATATATATATATATTTTGTTTGATAACAAATAAATATATAAAATAATACTTTTGTTGTGGCCTACGACCAACAAACTAGAAGGAAACAAATAATATGGGATGTTAACAATAGATTTGAAACAAACTCGTTATAACTGAAGGCAAGAATAGAGGACGTGAATCTTTGCAGATTTTTCTCCAACTATCTAGCAACAAATCTCTTAGCACAGGTTTCCTCTTCATATCTGGAAGTTGCACCTCCACTTGGAAATAACCATGATTTCTTGTGCTTATTCGAATTTGGCACTAAAGGGGTAACCAACGCCAACTTGGATGATGATGTCATCTTTTAAAAAGATGACAGAAATAAATTGTTGGTCAAAAGGTAATACATAGAAGTTCCTGGCTAGAAAATGACAGGAAGACATTTTGCATAAAAAGTGACAAGAAGTTCTTCTAATCAGCATGTTGCAAGCTTGATCTAAAAATCACAATGCTTATTAGTAAAGACAACCAATCATTAATTTCCATATTTTATCCAAAACTCTATTAAATACAACTTATACATATTTAATCATATGCAACATAAAATGTGGAAATAGTATGATATGGAACGAAAATGGAATGTGGAAGTGGGTGTGAAGGTATATGAAATAAGCTAAAATATGGCATAAAACGGGACATAATTGGCTCTCATCAGGTGCCTAATTTTCTTAATGATTATTATGATGTGTTGGTATAGATATGAGATTTTCATGTGCTTGTTGTTCTCACCCCTTAGTTTGGTTGTCCTTGATGACAAAGACACAAATGGTGCTATGGTATTTACAAGTACAGGTTCAAGTTCATCGTATCTCAAACTGGTTGGCATATCCTCATATACTTGCATTGAATTATTGATGCACATCATTGAATTATTATTTCCTATTATGATGTGATGGAATTCATGATATATATGGTCATGATTCAGAGGTTATAGGGTTGGATTGGTATTCAGTTTCATTCTTTTATAGGATCTTTATGCTACTTCATTCAAGTTGATCATGTTCATGATGTTTCAGTTTTTGGTTATGCATGATATTCATTTGCAGATGGTTATGACTATATTGGACTAACAGTGTTGATAAGGCATGGTATAGGTTATTCAGATGGTGTTCATTATGACAGGGCATGCATTAGCTTCAGATTTAAGACATTGTCATCTTGACAGGTGCAGGTTTTTCAAGTTAATCATTTCATATTGATCTTAGTGATAAATTATTTCCATACATGAATCTTGGTTTCAGGTTGCTATGTGATGTTGCTAATGTGGATAGTGTTGTCAGGATGGTTCTTATTATTGCAAGTCACAGGTATATTGTTCAGTTGATCATTCTTCAGTTTGATATGGGCTTCATTGATTTTTATCAGGTTGATCTTGGCATATCATGTCTTTATTCGGTTTCATATAATTCTCTTTAGTAAGGGTTGATGAATTAGCTAAATGAAATAAGGTCACATTGAATATTTGTTACCAGGTCTCTTTGCATTTGTTTTGACAATGGAAGGTGACTTTTTATGTTTTCATGAAATTTGGTTTATAATTTGTACATTGCTCTTCTAGCAATTAGCTTGGTTGAAGCATTTGAATGTGGATAGCTAGTATTTCATTATATTACCTTGGTGAACGTCTTTGAAGTATCTCATGGTTATTATATTACCTATGGTGAGGATATTGATTTATGTATACTTTACACCACATGGTGTCGGGCTCTAAAAGTGATATAAGGTCTTATCCAAACAAGCAATTCAAGCCCTTGTTGGGCATGCTAAACATTGGGGGAGTCGGCATCTAAAAAGAATAAAACCCTATCGGGTTTCCTTAAGCATTCATTAGAGGTGATATCATTCCTATCGATCACTTGATGTTTTGACTTTGTGTAAAGTCTATTGAATATAATACTTGGAAGATTAATATGCATTCGACAGCCATCATTTGTCATTAACCTTGTCAGTATTTTGAGAAACTTGGACATGGAATAAAGTTTATTAATTGATAATATGAATTGACAGATAGGAAGCAATTATCAAGGTGATGATGGTGTCAGCATCAATGGTAAAAGGTTTTGACAGCGAACTTAAAATCATTATGTTGTTTTATTAAAACATGTGTTTTAGTCATTTCGGACTTCAAAGTTTTATTTTTCTTGGCAAAGTCATCGAATACCTTGTGAAAGTATTGATTAGGGCAGAAGTCATTTCGTTGGCTCTTCTTGCAAAATAGGGTCGGTAACCCTAATCATCACCATGAGAGTGGTCTCTTATCTACTGTGAATCTACTCTCAACTCTCTCTATCATCATTCTTTGTTACTGAAATCAGCTCATTATGAGAGCTCCACTAACATATGGGATTTCTCTATGCATGAAAAGTTGTTGTCGGTTGTGATATTTCAAGGGAAGTCGATGGGAGTTACAAACCTGGGAAGCTATGGTGGTTGGCATCAAATCTCTCTCGTATTTATTTGAATTTCTTGTTGCATGAACAGTTATTATTCTCTTTATTTGAAGGATGTTTTAAAAGAGCAATTACTTCTCTTTGCTCGAATATGGAAGGGTGTAAATGGATTGTTAGAATCTTGTGTCAGGATAGCATGCTTTGAATTCAGTTACATTTTTCTTCATTATTAGGATTCTAAAAGGGTTGTTTGTTTCTCTAAAGCCTTTTGTGTATTGGGTTCATGATGATATGGGATCGGTTACAATTCTTGGCAGGCATTAGCAATGATAGTTGATTTGTTTTTATCAGAATGGTAAAAATGTGATGTGAAGGGAAAAGATGCTCTGGTGAAATTTTGTTTCCACCTGTCACTAATTATGAGGGTTTTTTGAAACCAGATCCAGAAGTTTATTTTGGTCTATCAAAGCACTTCGAAAAAAAAAGATGACTATTATTGGTGCATTTTGTTATTGTATTTTTGTATTCTTGGAACATAACTGATGGTATTTTGTCTGATTAAAAACCTTCGATCAAGGTTCTGAATAGAGGGTGTGCATTTTGTAAAAGACAGAGTTATAGTGATTGATCACTGGTTTTTGGAGTTGGTTATTTTTTGAAATGTAAGTGAAAAGTTCTGTAATAGAGAAATCCTACAAATATAATGTAGAGATATAGCCAATTTATCTAATGTGTTTGGTATTTTGTAGATTCAAGTTGAATCTTTAGGATATTAGACAGATTAGAATGAGAGAAATATGAGAGTTGTATTGTAACAGAGTAATCCTCTGATATATCATTTTTCTGTGCTTTTGTATTGGATTTGGTGCTCTTGAAAATGCAGGATTTGGTGCTCCTAAACTTTGAAGGAGTTGGTGCTCCTGGACTGTGAAGAGTCGGTGCTCTAAGTGAATAAAGAGATTGATTTTTGAGTGGTTTTTATTCCCCAAGAGGATTTTCCACTCAGGACAAAATATTATGTTATGTGATGATCTTGTGTGTGATTGGTTTATTTGCTTGATTACAATATTGTCATTTGTTGCATAAAGTTATTGATGTCAGTCATTCATTTCTTTCATTCCTTAAATCAATGCATCTTGCATAAAAGGTTTAGTTATAATGTGTAAATTTTATCAAGCCAGTCTTAGTTAATGAAATGTTTATCTAATTTGTAATGCATATAATATTGTTTGAGTTCAAGTGAATTCTTTTCTTCAATAGTCATTTGATATTCTAGTTTAAAATTTTAAAAATTTGTGACTTTCATAAATCACTAATTCACCCCCCTCTCAGTGATTCCAGTCTTCCAACAATTGGTATCAAAGCATAAGGTCCTCATATAGGTCTAAACCACCTAGGATTGATTCCGGTTTTGGAATTTATCAGACATGTCACAAGTTCAAGAAAGTACTTATGTTTGAATGATACAGACTATGTTTTATGAAGATATATCTGGTTTCAATTGATGTTGGTGTATAGAGCCATACCTGTGCATACGTCTAAACATCTTAGGGCTTACTAATTGTGGAGTATTCATTATGGCTAAGTGTAAAAGAAACAAAGGTTAAAAGAAAACCACTAGTGTCAAGCAAAAAGTTGATCAATCAATCCCTATCAAGTCTAGTGAAGTCTTGTCTCAAGAAATACCCCTGCCGGTTGATACTAAAAGTGATTTTGTAGTTGGTGAAGAAGAAGATCACTTAGTAAGTGAATTTGAACAAGAATTTGGTGAAAAAGAATGTGAAGGTGATGTGTGTGAGGTTCATTTGGAAGGAGAATTTCTTGCTGCCTTAGATGAACTTAAAAGGCTTAAACAAGAAAATCAGGAACTTAAGGTACAACTTCAAAAGAGTGTTGATACTAAAAAGGTATTAAACCAAAACCATGATAAATCTGAAAAGATTATTGAATTTCTAAAAGCTCAAATGGTTGATAGAAAAAGGATTAAAGAGGGATTGGAAGTCAAGCTAAAATACAAGGATGAATTATGCAATAAAATAGAAAATGAGGTTGCTTCATTAAAGAAATGTTCAGCTAATGATTCCTTGTTAAAAGAACTAACTCTTAAAGATGATATGATTATAAGTCAAAAAATTGAAATTGAAGAATGTAAGAGGATAGCTGATGTTGTAAGGTCTGATTTGGAGGTTAAAAAGATCGAATGTCTAAAACTTGAAGGAGAAGTAGTTGCATTAAGAAAAGAGCTTGAAATTGTCAAAGTTCATTAAGGTAAAAATCATAAATTTGATTGTAGTACTAATCCATTGAATGAGATGTTGGGCAGACAAAAGAACTCTAAGGATCCTACAAGAGTGGGATATGAGGTTGGACAAAGCTCTACAAAAGAATCTAAACATGAAACAGTGTTTTCTACTGCAGATGGAAAAATGCTTACCTTCAAGCAAACACCAAGAATGAAGGTTGATATTGGTCATCATATTGTTGCTACTCAGAAAGAAGATAAATGTGTTGATGAAAGGACAAAAAGATCTTCAAGACCTCCATTTATCAGGTATAACTACTCTCAATTTCATGGCTATTGCTATTGTTGTCATGCTTATGGTCATAAAGTAAGAAATTGTAGGAGGTATGGAAGATATGATCATAGAAGTTTTGAAATGTCAAGAAAGTATGATTCCTTTACTCCTCAAATTGGTCATAATATTACATGCTTTAAGTGTCATAAACTTGGGCATAAGGTACATCAGTGTAGGAGTAAGTTGAAGGAATCATTTAAAAATAACAATTTAGATGCATTGACCAAGAAAAAGAAAGGGCCCATACAGGTTTGGAGGAGAAAACAAGACCTAGGAAGTGAAAATACTAAACTAGTGCATAATGCACAAAAGGAATCAATTGTTGCCTGAAAGGTCAGCATAGGGTAATGGGGAGTTGGTTATTGTATTGCTCTTCAACTCCTTAGAGAAATTTTGAAGGTGTGAAGTATAATGCTTGTATTATAGTGACAGTTCTCTATGATGTTGCAAACGTTGCTAACTTTAATGATGGAGTAAGTTAATTTGCAATAGAACATTCTGTTTTATATAGAATAGGTGACAAACTTAATGCATTTGCAAACCTTGGAGTGATGATGCAGTCTTTATGGGTGAAAATTTCTCTCTCTGCATTATTTTTTATGTAATCAAGGTGTGAGCTATATGTTTTATGGATTGGATGTCTTGAAGTGAGCCTTTATATTTGAAACAATGTGGAGACTATAAAATATTTGTGCATCTATGATCTTGAACATTTCACAACTTGTTGTAACAGTGATGGACTCTTACAAAGGGAAAAAAATATGTTCACGATAGTCATGTGGTTTCTATGTCATTGTTTTACAATGAACTTGTTGTATGGAGTTGCATTGTGGAATATATCAGTCTTGATATTTCTATTGGGACTTGTATGCAAGGTGTGGTTGCAAGAGGTGCAAGGTCTTTTTGATGCAAAGTTTCTTGGATAAGATCACAATTATCATTAGCAATCTCAAACCATCAAATGGCAGTAGTGGTATTTTTCTGTCACAAAGAGGTTTTGATTGATTACCTTCATATATCGTGATTTGGTTAATACCTAATAATCTATGTACCTTGTCAGCACTAGTCATTAGTGACTTATATATACCTATCACTAATAAGTAATTAATGTCTTATCAATTTTCATTGGTAAACTATTAATGAATTATTACTTTCATAGTACATAAGTTGTTAATGACCTATACCATATAAGGTTCTAAGTGGTGAATAAGGAACACTTCAAGTAAAATCATTTTCATTAAAATCAATTTGGCAGTGATAAGGACATTTGGTTTGACCTTGGTTTCATTTTTGATAATACAATAATATTTGATTGAGGATTTATATGACAGTGTGACATGACTACTTGTTAGAGTTTGTGGCTTTGATATTGACAATCATTGATATTTGTTGAAGCTTTGTGGTATAAATGCCTTAACCTTTTGATATTGCTGACAAAGGTAATCATCCGGTTTGGAAGGCAATGAATGAATCTTTGCGTTAAGGAATGTTTTTGCATGTCAGTGGTGAAACAATTTGGTATCTCCCTTATATTCTTTGGTATCAAAGAAGATGAAGTTGTTCTCTTCATATGCTATCAAGAATTTGTTCTCATGATTGAGATAGTACACAAGAACAAAGATATTATTTAATGATTTTCATGTAAATGTTCATGTCATAATTGGATCTCAAGGTATCAAGAATATCATTATGTTTTGACAAGATGACTTTGGAACAGTAACAGGATCATAAAAGGACCAGGTGTGAGGGTTTTGGCAAGCGTGGTTGATGTTCTCAATAAGTTGCTTTGTTTTTAGTAGTCAAGTATAGTAGCCTATTTTCCACATTGACCGTGTTTTATTTTTGGATGACTTTATGTGGTTCTCAATCCTAGTAAAGTTTTGATGGTGATTTCAAGGTTGTAGTAAAGGACACAAATTTTATGATTGTGTCTTTCCTGAAATGCATATCAGTCAGAGGAAGAACGTCATACATTGTCAAAAAGTGGTGCTTTGATGAAGTCATAAGTAGTTGTCAGGATGATTGGTGATATATGTCAATCATATGGTCTAGTGGTGGTGCTCGTATCAAATGATAAAATGAGCAAGTGACAACTTCATGATATTATTGGTTCTTAGTGCTAAAATAATAAGGCAGTTCTAAGGAAATTTTGGCAGTGGGTCAAATTTATGGTATTTCCATACTTAGTGACATAGGGGGAGAAAGGTTAATTGGTAAGAGTATCTTGAGATTTTCTTTTAAGCTTGTTCTATTCTTGAAAGTCAGTATCCTTGCTACTGGCAGTGACCGTTTGTTCACTTTTGGTGCTCTGGATCATGATATGCTATTGGCTCTTGTTGCTTTCTAGACAATGATATATTTTGGGCAGTGATCTACTTTGTTGCTCTATTGTATTTCCAATTCTTTTCACTGTGGTTACTTATCTTGCTTGATCTAGTGGTTGACAGGATTAAGAAGTTTTTTGAAATGACAGTTTTAAATGAGCTTATTTTGGATGCTTGGGTTTTGGACATAATGGTTTGTCTTGGAAGAATCTTGTTGCAAAGCCTCTCAAATGTTCTTGATGGTGTTTCAATTGGATACTTGTGTTTCTATTCCTTGCAAAATGTTAGTTTGTGGTGGTTGCTAACCATTAACAAGGCTTGCTACTTTGAAACAGTGAATCAATATATCAGTGCTAATCAAAGAATTTTATCCCTGTGAGGTGACAATGGAGAATAAAGTTTAACATGACAAAGAAGGTGGTATGTTCAAGTAATTGGTCTTCAATCCTTGATGATGAAGAAAAGTGCCAAGGTAACAGGTCTTCAGTCTTCAGGTATCATTTGACAATTGGGTTTGTTGCATTATAATATTATATTTTCGTTTGCTTTGGTGTTGATGATATGGACCGAGATTTTTGAAAAGGACATATTGTTATTCTTGCTATGATATCGACATGTTCATTTGTTATATATCTGGGTATATATATCTACTTGAGGCATTACACATTTCCCTACCTTGTCTTTGATGCAAAAAGGGGGAGAGATTTGTGTTTTGCCATCAAGGACAAAGGGGGAGATTGTTGTTCTCACCCCTTAGTTTGGTTGTCCTTGATGACAAAGACACAAATGGTGCTATGGTATTTACAAGTACAATTTCAGGTTCAGGTTGATGGTATCTCAAACTGGTTGACATATCCTCATATAATTGCATTGAATTATTGATGCACATCATTGAATTATTGTTGCCTATTATGTTGTGATGGAATTCATGATATATATGGTCATGATTCAGAGGTTACAGGGTTGGATTGGTATTCAATTTCATTCTTTTACATGATCTTTATGCTACTTCATTCAAATTGATCATGTTCATGATGTTTCAATTTCTGGTTATGCATGATATTCATTTACAGATATTTATGACTATATTGAACTAACAGTTTTGATAAGGCATGGTATAGGTTATTCAAATGGTGTTCATTGTGACAAGGCATGCATTAGCTTCAGATTTAAGACATTGTCATCTTGACAGGTGCAGGTTTTTTAGGTTAATCATTTCATATTAATCTTAGTGATCAATTATTTCCATGCATGAATCTTGGTTTCAAGTTTCTATGTGATGTTGCTAATGTGGAAAGTGTTGTCAGGATGGTTCTTATTATTGCAAGTCACAGGTATATTGTTCAATTGATCATTCTTCAGTTTGATCTGGGCTTCATTGATTTTTATCAGGTTGATCTTGGCATATCATGTCTTTATCCTGTTTCATATAATTCTATTTAGCAAGGGTTGATGACTTGGCTAAATGAAATAAGGTCACATTGAATATTTGTTACCGGGTCTCTTTGCATTTTTTTTGACAATGGAAGGTGAATTTTTATGTTTTCATGAAATCTGGTTTATAATTTCTACATTACTCTTCTAGCAATTAGCTTGGTTGAAGCATTTGAATGTGGACAGCTAGTATTTCATTATATTACCTTGGTGAACGTCTTTGAAGTATCTCATGGTTATTATTACCTATGGTGAGAATATTGATTTATTTATACTTTACACCACATGGTGTTGGGCTCTAAAAGTGATATAAGGTCTTATCTAAACAAGCAATTCAAGCACTTGTCGGGCATGCTAAACATTGGGGGAGTCAGCATCTAAAAAGAATAAAACCCTATCGGGTTTCCTTAAGCATTCATTAGAGGTGATATCATTCCTATCGATCACTTGATGTTTTGACTTTGTGTAAATTCTATTGAATATAATACTTGGTAGATTAATATGCATTCAACAGCCATCATTTTTCATTAACCTTGTCGGCATTTTGAGAAAATTGGACATGGAATAAAGTTTATTAAGTGATAATATGAATCGATAGATAGGAACCAATTATCAAGGTGATGATGGTTTCGGCATCCATGGTAAAAGGTTTTGACAGAGGACTTAAAATCATTATGTTGTTTTATTAAAACATGTGTTTTAGTCATTTCAAACTTCAAAGTTTTATTTTTCTTAGCAAAGTCATCGAATACCTTGTGAAAGTATTGATTACGGAAAAAGTCATTTTGTTGGATCTTCTTGCAAAAATAGGGTTGGTAACCCTAACCACCACCATGAGAGTGGTCTCTTCTCTACTGTGAATCTACTCTCAACTCTCTCTATCATCATTCTTTGTTACCGAAATTAGATCATTATGAGAGCTCGGACAACATATGGGATTTCTCTGTGCATGAAAAGTTGTCAGTTGTGATCTTTCAAGGGAAGTCAATGGGAGTTTCAAACTTGGGCAGCTATGGTGGTTGCCATCGAATCTCTCTAGTAGTTATTTGAATTTCTTGTTGCTTGAACAAGTATTATTCTCTTTATTTGAAGGATGTTTTAAAAGAGCAGTTACTTCTCTTTACTCGAATATGGAAGGGTGTAAATGGATTGTTAGAATATTGTGTCAGGATAACATGCTTTGAAGTCGGTTACATTTTTCTTCATTATCAAGATTCTGAAAGGGTTGTTTGTTTCTCTCAAGCCTTTTGTGTATTGGGTTCATGATGATATGGGATCGGTTACAATTCTTGACAGGCATTAGCAGTGATAGTTGTTTTGTTTTTATCAGAATGGTAAAAATGTGATGTGAAGGGAAAAGATGCTCTAGTGAAATTTTGTTTCCACCTATCACTAATTATGAGGGTTTATTGAAAATAGATCTAGAAGTGTATTTTGGTCTATCAAAGCACTTCGAAAAAAAGGAAAAAGATGACTATTATTGGTGCATTTTGTTATTGTATTTTTGTATTCTTGGAACCAAACTGATGGTATTCTACCTGATCAAAAAACCTTCGGTGAAGGTTCTGAATAGAGGGTGTGTATTTTGTAAAAGACAGAGTTATAGTGATTGATCACTGGTTTTTGGAATTGGTTATTTTTTGAAATGTAAGTGAAAAGTTTTGTAATAGAGAAATCTTAGAGAAATATGAGATTTGTATTGTAACAAAGTAACCCTCTGATATATCATTGTTTTGTGCTTTTGTATTGGAGTTGGTGCTCTTGAAAATGAAGGAGTTGGTGCTCTTGAAAATGAAGGAGTTGGTGCTCCTGAACTATGAAGGAGTTGGTGCTCCTAAACTATGAAGAGTTGGTGCTCTAAGTAAATAAAGAGATTGATTTTTGAGTGGTTTTTATTCCCCAAGAGGGTTTTCCACTCAAGACAAAATATTGTGTTATGTGATGATATTGTGTGTGATTGGTTTATTTGCTTGATTATAATATTGTCATCTGTTGCATAAAAGTTATTGATGTCAGTCATTCATTTATGCCATTCCTTAAATCAATGCATCTTGGATAAAAGGTTTAGTTATACTGTGTAAGTTTATCAAGCTGGTCTCAGTTAATGAAATGTTTATCTGATTTGTAATGCATATAATATTGTTTGACTTCAACTGAAGTTTGTTCTTCAATAGTCATTTGATATTATGGTTTAAAAGTTTAAAAAATTGTGACTTTCATAAATCACTAATTCACCCCTCTCAGTGATTCCAGTCTTCCAACAATGCTATCAGTCTTATTTTTGGAGAAGGGGTGTAAAGCTCTATTTTCTTCATTTTACTCTATCTGCCCCAATTGTAATGTGGTGTATGGTGGATTGTTTATTTTGTTGACTTGGAATATGGATTGAAAGAATTATTAGATGAGGTAGACTCCAAAATTTGACCTTGCATTGATGCTTTGTGGCAATGATTACCACCCCAATACTACTCTTTATTTGATTTTCTAGAGGTTGTGTTTGGGACATCATAATCACACACTTGAGGGCCTTGGTATTTTATTGATTCCACTTTTCTCATTAATACTACTCAAATGCTTTGGGTTTGGTGGCAATTTACTTGACAGAAAAACTCTTTGGACTTTTACAAAAGTTCTATGATGTTACGACATTTATGGTTTTATCTACTTCTCCCTATACCAATAAATTATTGTGTTGTTATGTGGGTTAATAGGGTGTTCAATGATCCTTGCTCTTGTGAGGACGTGAAAAAGGATGCAACCCTATGGTATATTTGATGGGAGGGTAGAATTGCTCTCTATGTCAAACAACTAAATCGGTATGATCAAAATTTATTGATTCCTGGAACCAATGAAAAGTCCATGTGGGAGGAATAACCTTCAAATTTAATGAGGATATCATTGGTAAATTCAATTGGATGAGTTATAGCAAGAGAAAAGTAACAACAAAGTAAAAATCCTAACACCAAGAGCTTGGAGATTTTTTTAAAGAGGGTGAAGAACTTATCAAATGTCAAAATGGGCTTGTTCATTAAATACTTCTAAAGTTATGGGACCAAGTATGTTTAGTTCTCATTAAATAATTTAACCTTGAAGGTTGGTTCAATTGCTAATCACCACTACCATTTTTCTCTGTTAAATCACCTTCAACGTAAAAAATTTATGAGCTTTCTATTATTTCTTCTATCTTTGTTGGAAAGTTCTATCAAAGAAGCTAGTGCCTTCCATACCAAAAACCCTAGTAAGTCAGCACTAGGGCCTTATTTATGCCTTTACCACTTTCACTTTGTCCTTTGTCCAACTAAGCCTATTAAGATTATGTTTGTGAAAATCCTCCCCATTTCCTCCTTGATATTAAAGGTTAAAAAAATCCTTGCATCCTTGTTGATAAGATAGAAAAACCCTCACTTTCATGGGGCCCTCATCCCAACTTCCTACTAAGGGTTAAAAGGTGGTGGAAGGCTCCACCAAATCTAAAGCCAAATTGTTTGTACCAGATAGCCCCCCTACTTTTTACCTTGAAATGAAAACCAAGATCCAAGAGGATGTGATAGTTGGGCTTTGATTCATAAAACTTTGCTCCCCTATTAAGTAGGATTTTAATAAGGTCTTAGTGAAGAGAAAGAAAGTATAGTTGGCCAAAAAGAAAGGAAAAAAATCCAAAGCAATTCCAATGTTTCTTTTGAAGGGAATGTTCATGAGGGATCAAACCAATTTTCTAGCACGACCCTATTTGCATCAATTGATAAGCAACCCAAAATTGTGAACTTGAAGGACAAGGGGAAGGCCAAGAAACATGACATTGAAGGTACACATGTAAGAATATCAACCCTATTGGCTATGGTTTACCAACCTAACATGAAATATATATAAATATCCAGTGACTTCTAGCATGAGGAAGATATTTCTTTAGATGATGAAAAATTATTGGTAGTTATCCCAAGCCCTCTCCCCTATAGTTTAAAGGTAGCAACCTATTCAACGAGTTGAATGCACCCAATTTTGAATTAGAGTTTGAGAACTTCCTAAGACCCCATATATGGAGATTGAGGATTCCCCTAAAGCCTCCATTGAAGCCCCCACTAAGGCCCACTCATTGTGATTGAAGATTCCCCTAATGCCCCCTACCACAAAACAACAATATTATGATATTTTTTCACATACTACATTGGAGGTGGTGAAATTGAAGATCAAACTAGAGGAAAAAAGAATGAAGGTTATGATGAAGTTCAATACCAAAATCATGTGCATGTTTGCCATCACCCTCTCAATCTTGTAGGATATGGAGCTAAAGAAAAATGGGAAAGATATTGATAATTTAGAAAAATATGAGGATATGTATAAGTTCCCCTCTAATGATTGGGGATCTCTTGCCCCTTAGGTTATTTTATGATTTCTTGTTATTTTTATTTATGAGTTTAAGCTAAACTCTTATACATTTTATATTTTGTTAATGTGTTGGTTCTAGTAATTCTTGGGCCAATTTTTCTTTGCCCTTGGGGCTCCTTTTGTAAAGGGTTCATGGCCCTTGTTTCCTACTTATCATAATAAAAAAATATGATCAACTTAAAATCTCACTTCAATACTCTTTATCATTATATAACATTAGCATAATATTTGTTAGTGATAATTATTATTTAGATGCTTTGGGAGTAGGTAATTTTGAGGTTTATAATTGTTAGTTTCAAAAAAATTCTATGTTTCCATACTTTAATGAAATCTTTTGTGCATTTATTAAATCTCCCATTTAGGAGATAACAAATATATCATTTTTTTGCTAAATGGAGTTGTAATTCAAGAGATGAAATACCCATTAATAATTATAATTTGTAAGGTTTGAGATTTGTCCTAGTTACACAAATTTGATAGCTTTGTTCTTTCATCACCTTTAGTGGTTACTTTCAAATGCACTTGTATTTTTATTTCTTTTGCTTTTATCATTAGAATTCCTTAGTTGTTGTCTTGTTTTGAGGATGATGACACTTGAGATGATGGGTTTGAGTAGTGATACTCTACTTTTATTCTATTAATTGGGTTACCAACTTTTATACTACAAGCTACTAACAAGACGTAGTTTTGTTGAACCCAAATAACTCAAGCTATTATGACTCAATCTTCTAATATTGTTAGCAATTCATTATAAAAAACACCTACTATTTCTTTGATGAAACACGATTTTAAAGATGAGTATTTCCAAAGGAAATTTTATTGATTCAAATGAATTAAAAACCCAAGTATGATGCAATAAAAAAAATTTGTGGTCCTTTCACTAGCCTTGTTATAAAAAATTTCTCTTAGCCCTTTATATTACCAGGCATGTGATTCTACATCCAATTTTTTTGTTCAAGTTCAAGAAACTCGTTATTAAGGGGGGTGCACTTATTTTTTCGCCTTCTTAAGTTTTGTCACTACACCAAGTCAAACTTAAAAGGGATGTTAGTGTTATATATATATATATATATATATATATATATATATATATATATATATATATATATCTTTAGTGTTTTAATTTTACCTTAGCCTCCTAGCTAGATAACTTAAATTAGATTATTTAATTTTATAAATAATTAATTTGTAAATTTGGATAATATAATATCCATCCCATTAAGTAAAATTAAAAACTAGTCCTAGTCAACTCACTAGTTCACCACCTAATTGAATACAATATCAAATTAGATTATTGAATTCGCTATACCTAGCTTGTGGACTAATTGTCAACCACTTTCAATTAATAAAGATTAACTATATAATGAAAACATGGCTATATGATTCAATTCTAAAGCATAATAATTTGATTGCAAATATTTTAATATCATAAAATTAAATTAACAAAATTATATCCTAGATAGATTTAATATGTTCATAAGATTTTTTTTAAGTGAATTCATCACTAAATTTAACATTTTTAATTTATATTTACTATATAATTATATATTGCATAAATTTAGATTATCAAAGATTCAAAAATTTAAACTATTACTAATCCCCCTCCTGAAAACATAAAAATCTTTAGATAAATTCCTTCATAATTTTAACACCTTCACAATTTATATGTATTATTTAAATTATATTTTACATAAATTTAGACCACATGCACAAACTTAAGCAATTTAAGCCTCTTCCTAATCCATCTACTCAAGAATATAAAAAATCTTATAATATCTTTGATTACTTCCAAATCTAAAGATCTTAAGAAAACTTGGAAATTTTTGAAGCTTAAAAGGTATATTTTTTAAATTTATTTATTTTGACACGTAAGATACTATTTATTATATTAATAAATCAAAGAGCTTTCATACAACCATCTACCAAGTAGGTTAATGTCTTCTAACATACTAAAAAAGGCTTCCAGCCACCATAGATTATACAGACATAGCCATCAAAAGTTTCAAACCAGAGAATTTACAAACAACCAACTTCTAAAAACTAACTAAACCATTGTTAACCCTACCCAAAACATACTTACAAAATAGCCATTAACAACCAAAAAGCTACCATAGCTACCAAAAAAGTAACCAAAACATTGATACTAACCCTAATGAGCCAGAAAACCCATGACCCACCAACCACCTTACATGAACTTGTTCAATTTTGCAAAGTCTTCAAATTTGGAAATCCACTCCTCATCATCAATCTCCATCAGACCAAAGAATTTTTTCAGAAAAATAACAGCCACCACCACAACTGACCTATGCCTCATCAAACCTAGACCATGCAAGTCCAGAAGGAAAGGATAAATCCTTATCGTGTCCTCCAGATGAATCTACTTCAGGTCACACATCCTCAGGCAGCCCCGTTCTTCAACCACCACATGCAAGACCTCATCCACACCTTCAACCAAGTCTACTTTTAACATTTTAACCAGCAAGCTTTTTGCTTCTACCTTCAGGATGTTATTGTCCAAGAGAGATGCAAGAAACTGAGAGGAGACCTGCAAATTATCTCTTCTGTACTCGTTGCACTCCAAATGTCCCAAACCCAAGACCATTTTTACGGCCACCAGCACCAATGACTTGTAATTGTTCAAGATACGCTTGAGTCGTTGGTTCGTGACCTTCCTGAACGAGGTTTGTCTCGATGACGACTTCAAGGAGATGGGGGTGTTGGCCCCAAAATGTGTGAGACTAGCCACATATACCTCCACGACAAATTTTGATCCCTTCGCCATCCTCTATCCTTCTCAAATTTCCTTGGTTGAGATGGAGAGAGGAACTCGCTCACCACTGCAGCCTGCTACGAAAAGAAAAGAATGCATCAAAAATAGTTTGTCCTTCCCTAAATACGCGAACACAAATTTCCAAGTTGTCATCAAGCTCAACAAGTAGTTCTCTGCTAAACGACCAAGTGTCCTCAATGTAGTTTGGGATCACCTCTCCATTATTGTCACACCTCACTTGTAATTGATGCAAGGACCATTGATAAAATAAACCCAATTTTGTAATAATGCCCAAAATTTGCCAGGATACGCTTTCCCCAATGGTCTTGCTAGCAAGGCACCCATCCCATCTATCTTCCATCGTGGCAGCCAACACCACCTCCCTCCGCCAACTTGGAGGGACGCCCACCCTACCTCCCACATATTTTTAAAAATATTTAAATCATAAACAATTAATAATTTAAAAGTAATAAGTGTTTAGATTTTATATAATTTAAATGGATTAGTTGGTTAGAATTTAAATTATATTATAAATATATGAACACAAATAACAAGAATAATTTGTATATTAACAATTATGTTTAATGAATATAACAAATAATATAATCTAATTAAACTAAATAAGAATGGTGATAGAATATATGGTATAATTTAGAAATATAGAAATTAAAAAGAAGTGAAAATATTTAATTAATTTCTATTGTTGATAGATAGTTGTTCATTTTTAAACACAACTTTGATTAAATAAAATATGGGGAGACTATAAATGAGACCTCAATCCAAACAACACATTTGAAAATATTAAATAAATAAACAAAACACAAACTAACATCAAGATGAAATCTCAAGATAAACCATTTTCTTATGGCATCTAAGAGCCAATATTTGAAACAGCATTTTCTATGAACTTTTGTTTGTTTCAATTCCTCCACATCTTGTTCATATTTAGAAGAAGCCATAAATGCTGACAAAGATTAATTAATTTGATTTAGTATTGAGTCTTCAAATCCATCTCTATAACCTCATATTCTTCTTGAGTAAGATATGACCAAACCTTCTTCTCCTCTTTAAAGGGTGTATGCATGAATTTTTTTTGAATGATAAGAGACCTATTTCTAAACATATTGCAAAATATTTTTATTTTTCCTTATAGAAAGATTAACCTTTGCACTGCATCCATAAACCTTGTTCCTTTATCCCCCATTGTCATTTTCATCATAGGATCTTCTATAGCCTTCACAATATCTATAAAATAATATTACAAAGGGGAGGAAGATGGACCAAGTTTCCTTATTTTTAAGGATTTGGGAATCATCTCTCACAAATCCCTATTTGAATGCCCTCTTTCAATGCACTATTTTCTTATTCAAAATAAATAGGTAGAGAACTCTTAATAGTCAAATAGGACAAATAAGACCCATTCCACCATGCAATTTTTTCTTGGAGGATTGTTTGTTCATCATATAATGAATAATAATATGAATTAGAAGTATTTTTTACATTTGAATGTTATATTTTCACAATCAAGAGCCTACTTCCAAACCCTATCTTCCACTTCCATGCCTCCTTAAGTAATCTTTGATAGATGCTAATTTCTACTTGGATGTGATTTGAGGTGGAGTGGGTCATACCATCCATCTCTAGGTCAAGTTTCATGAATTTCCCTATTACATTACTAAACCCTTGGAAGAACAAATCCACCTAGAATTATAGAGGGAGTTATTAAAAACAAAGCCATATAGGAAGAGTTGAAAAGGTTTATACCATTGTATTAAATTCAAGAAAGCAAGGTTTTACCAATAAAACATTTTTTTCCAAAAACCATTTCTCTTTTCTAATTTATTAACTACCTATCCTCAACTAAATTAAAGTGCAACATAAAGAAGCCTTGCTGCTTGGAAAATTTTCTATAAAACCATTTAAATTAACAAGTCACTTATTCACAGTCTATTTGTGCAAAGTGATAAGGCTTAACTAGAAATATTTGAACTTGCGAATAATACAAAAAAAATTATACATCTCTTCCTTTGAGAGGACATTATTGACCATAAACACTAGAGGATGTAGCCCCAAACTAGGGGAAAAATTGTCTTTTGCATAAATTATGCTAATAATACCCCTACAAAGAATGTTTACCCTTTTTGTCCCTTGAGAATGCCTAGTACCAACTTGATAGCCACCTATCATCTCATCGCCACCTAGTTTAGAGTGTCTTCCTTCCTCTTTTCCTTTCTTTTTGAAAGGAAGCAAGACACACAAAAGAACTTCCTACACTAATCTGAAGAGGAGAGAATGTGCAAATTTTTAAACTTTAACCACCTTAAACAACTACTATGACGAATATACGCATATCAAGAAATATAATATAAACATCACCACATATAAATGTAATGCACAATACAAGATGTACATGTGGAAAACCCTTTCAGGAGAAAAATTCCCACACTCCAAAAGCCTAATCAATGCATTATAGTAAATAATATGGTTGTAGTGTAGAAAAATATAACCCTTTACATTTTCTCACTTGTTTGGGCCCTCCTATTTAAATTGGACTTAATAATGCCTTAATTTAGTGTTGTTAAATGTACCTTATTACATTTACACATTTATTTAGGCCCTCTTAATTAATTGAGCTTTATTATCCCTCAATTATCCCTTTAATTTATTTACAAGCCTATTTAACTACATTTTCCGAAGGGGAAACCCGACAATAATTAATGCCTAAACATAACACTTTACATTGAACAATGTGTGTTCCAGGTTAATGGGCCTGGGATCCATTCACCCATGGGTGAATGGGTCCTCCCTAAACCTTAAGACCTAAATTTAATTCATGATTTTGGTGGTATTTTAATGATTTCAAATTCATAAGTCAATGTCGGCTTGTGATATTTGAATTTTGGGAAATTAAGGATACATACCTATAAAGACAAGGTCATTTAACTATGTTTCACCTAGAAATTTTATGAGATTTCAAGAGCACTTTCAAGAGAAATTAAAGGCATTCAAGAGTAGATATATCAAAGCTTTATTGCAGCATTCAAGATCCATTTATCATGTCAAATTCTTCTTGCATCATGCATGTTTTTTGAGCTAACATTGTGATGTAGTTTTCATGATCAATTCAAGCATTCAAAGTCTCATTTCAAACAAGATTCAAGTGTCAAGATCCACATCCAATTCATCCATTTCATGCAAGTTGTAGGTCTCCTAAGATCTCCATTATCAAGGTTTTAGTCAATGGTTTGTTGAGTGGTAACATAGCTTTGTTCATTATTCATTCCCTCTTTCATTTCATTATTTCAATTCAAGGTTTGATTACCAAAACAAGGTTTGACCAAGGCAAACCCCTATTCACCAGAACAAACATTTTTCTATCTTGTATGTGTGATTGCATATTTAGGTTGAAGAAGACTTGAAGACCTTTTAAAGTGCAATATTTATAAAGTTGTCAAAGTTGTCAAAATTGTTGTCATCTCATGGAAACTAAGATCTTGAAGTCATTTCCAACATTTTGATTATGAAACCTGGGCAAATCAGAAGATTCTAATTTACATCAAAGACTCCTAAAAGTTATAGAAAAACCCTACACTTGGACCCATTCACCCATGGATGAATGTGTCTCAGATCAGCTTCTGAAAAGCACTTTTGGTGATCAATACACATGTTTATGCTCTTCTTAGATCTACAATCCATTTTCTGGTTATACAAATATTGAGTTTAATATTGTTTTTTCAAGTTTTAGATTGCATTTTGGTGTGGATTTGATATTTTTTAGTATTTCTCCCCCATAGTGTTATTTGACCTTGACCCCTGTCCTATAGTCATAAGGAAATATGAAGATTCCCACTTTGACTTGATTCACCTAAGGGTTGATAATTAATTCATTATGTGGATCTCATTTCCTAATGAAATAGTGAGAAATAGGTCCCTTATTGTATCATATATTAAACCTCCCTTTAAAACCAACCTTATTTTCACCATTTCAATGGTTACATACACTTGTAGAGCATGTTTATATAAGGGGAACACAAGTATTGATTTTTGGATAAAATCTTATAGTACCTCATCACTTGCAATGAATGATGATACAAATCCAAAACCAAATGCTTGAATAAATAAGAGTATACAATGCATAAAAAATTATTTCCAAAATACTATGCCTAATATTACCACATGTCACATTATGCATTACTGCAAGCATGCAACACTAAAGATAGAACATGCAATACCTTCCTTGGTAACTACACATGAAAATTCAAACCTTCTCAAAGAAAATGATACACACAATGAACATGCATGCATTTAAACTCAAACATTGCATGAAATGCACCTACATGCACAACTTCACCTATCTTGGTGATTTTAAAAATTGACTCCTCCACTGTCATAGTAAGTTGCCAAAATAATTGACAACCTGACAACAATTAACTATCATAAATGACATCAGTTAACTAAGACAAATTGAGATGCCTATTTCTATGTGGAGACCACATGTCATCCATGTCACTTTCCATATGACATCGACACCTAGGACTAGTCAACTCTCACATAGTGACATCGTCAGATGCACTTTACATAATAAATAAATGATGTAGGAGTATCTAAACTCACAAGTAATCCTACATCACCGAAAAATATTTTATTTTCATGTTCAATTTTTATATTTTGGCATACGTTTAAGCTTGAGAAGCATCTTGTGGAGTGTTGTAAAAATAAAAAATCTTTATTTTTTAAGACTTGGCTTTTCTCAAAGGTATCCAAGGTGTTTAGAAAATATTATATTACACAATTTCAAGGTTTAAAGGGTTGAAGGGGGCCATTATCATGTTAGAGGAAACTTGTATAGTAATGTAATCAAGTTAGACACCTTGGGAAGTGTACATAAGGAAAGTGACATTTGTCATTCCAATCTTTCAATTTGGGTGCCAATTGGAGGAAAAAGTTAGTGATTTTTAGGAAAATAATTAATGACATTTCAGTTTTCAATTTGGGGTTAATGAGCATGACTTGATTTATGATTTTAATTATTTTTAAAATAAGTCTACAACAACAAGGCATTCAATATGGTGTATCAACCTTGGTGCCACATTTTGGAAGCAAAAACTATGTTTTGTTTTATTTTTTGAAGGAAATTTAGAGGTCAATTTGATGAAAATGAAAGAGAAAATTTGGGTCACACTTTTTTGTGTCTCAAATAGTTAAAACCCTCTATAAAAAATATAGCCTTTAATGGTGTTAAGAGGCAACAATCAGAAAAATAAATATTGAAGAAAGGATTTGCATGTTACTCTAAAGGATTGCATGATAATAAATATAAGAAATCATCTTGCCAAGAGGGGAGGAATAGAAGAAAAGGAAGAAGAGTGTTGGAGGTATTCAAGGTAGCCAAAAGAGAGCTATATTATGAAGGCTAAACCTGATTTCAAAAGAGGATTGAAGCCAAGAAAGTGTGAAGGCATGACGGTTTGAATATTTGAAGGCACAAAGTGTCTAGAAACCCTTAAAATTTCTAAGTTTTGTTTCTCCATTAAATCATGAATTTATGTAATCGATTCTTGAAGTATTTGTTGAATGTAAATACATGTATGAGGGCTTCAATAAATTTGTTTTTCTAGATTTTTTTAAGTTTATATGTTATCTTTGATATTTGTGCAATAATGTGGGTTGGATGATATGTTAAGGCTGCAAGTTTGGGTAGTTTGATAAGACCCCCTATGTTGTCTGCATCAATAAATAGCAATACTTTACATAGTCTCAATATTAATGATTAAATAATCAATGCTAGTAAATAAAAGGTTGATACAACTTATTTGTAACATTTGCTTGGAGCAATTGGGGCCACAAACAACTATCCTTGATCCCCATCCTAGCCCAAATTCAAAGAAATTTGCAATAAAAAAATTATCATAGAAAGGAATCACAAGCCTTGAGATCAACACAAGTTAACAAGTTCTATGCACAATCTATAAGGTCAATAGTCTTAAAGTTTGTAACAAAAGCAAGAGAAACCATTTTGAAAAAATAAGCCTATAACAACTTTAATATAGTGTGAGCTCAATTATGCATTATGGAATTAACATTTTATTCATGAAAATGAACTTTGATAGATGTCATTTGACTATATAATGATTTACACACTTTTGATCACTTAAAATCTGCTTGCTACAAGTGTTTGAACTTTTTTGAAAAGCTAATAATATTAATAATATTAATGAACTTGTTTGAATTTAGATAAATTCAAAGACATGCTAAGCAATAATATAATATGCCTAAAATATTGATGCCATCTTGATGCAAATATGTAAATTCTAATGTCATAAGATTATTCCTTAATGATTCTTGACCTAAAAGCTAAATAATCTTAATGAATTATGGTTTATCCTTTTATACAACAATCTAGCATGCAAGTTTAAACATTTAACATTCAAGTATAAAAAATGATTGGTTGGATGAGGGTTGGTTTGAGCCCATGATTAAAATTTGAGCTTAGAAATCAAGTGGTCATTTTTACAATATAATTCTAATCAAAAGTTAGTTTTGCAATGTGAATTTAACACAAGATTAGTTTTGTATTATAAATTTAACCCAAGTAGAAGAATTAATAATCCATAAATTAGGACTAGTCATATGAGATACATGAGGATATGATTAGATTAAACTTAGATTATTACAAACTTTTGCATACAAACTTACTACTTGTACACTAGTCATTACATTAAGGTCAACTCAATCAAAATAAGTCCAAAACTAAAGAAAACATACAAGATATTACTTTCTACTTGAATGATAACAATTCAATACAAAAATCTAAAAAGAATAAAATTTAAACATAAATCATTTCTAAATACATTTTCATAAACTAATTTAATTTAAAAATCACTTCTCATCATTCAATATTTTTTTATATATAAATTGGGCTCAAGGGGGGGCAACCTCGAATATAAAGAGTAACATGGCATAGCCCATCAAGTAGCAAAATGCTCAAAAAAAATGAAATTGCAGTCAACAATAAAAAAGGAACTTGACTGTGACCACCTACTACTCGTTCACGTCCACCTCCATACCATCGCCCTCAACACTCAACAACCCAACCTTGTCCACATCACCCTACATAGTTGGAAGAGATAAAACTACCACCTTATCCATCAAGTTGTTCAACATGGAAATATTGTCCACTACTTCTACCATCCGCAATTCTTGCTCCTCCCCTACACTCCAAAAAACATAAGGAATCTACAGTCCATTTATTGACAAGGTTAGCAAGGGCCATACCTCACTCGACAGACGCAATCCCAACCCAAAAACCGTAATTTCTAGATAATATTCTATAGCCTCTCTCCATCTTGCAGTCATGAAACGATGCATTAGAAACCTCACCATGTCAATGTCCTCTCTTTCCTTGAGGAGCCAAGCCATAAACATCAAATAAATATCTGAATTGACTAAGAAACGATACATCGAAAGTAGAAATATCACACCCAAAATGACCTTTATCACTCCTAATGCTTCCTCCTCATGGGTTTTGAAGATTTTTTTTTTATCCTGGCATTGGAGACCACCCCCCAAAATACCATATGTCGCTCCTTATCTCCCAAATAGATAATGCTTTCCATTGTGAATTGATGCAAAAATGATCATCTAAGCTTATCTTTAAACCTTAGTTGTCACCATTCATAACAATAGTTAATGCTCCTATCGACATTTCATTAAAGATTCTCATCAATCCTCCTTGGCCCTTTGCCCACCGCTCATGCGAGTGCGTTATTGCTAAGCACTAGCGTACTGTCATACTCCTCCCTAGCTTGGATAGAAATCTTAGAAAGACGGTCCACATCTCCATTCCCTTCTCGATAAATATGGGAGATCTTAAAATCTTCCAAGCTATCTAATGCCTTTTAAAATTTGAGTTAGCCATTTACTCAATTTCCAGTTAGGGGTGACTCTTCTCCTGATCGCATTAATGGTGATCATTGAATCACCCTCCAAATGTATTTTTCTCACCCCCAAGCTCTTACCCAGCTAAAGACCTAGCCATGTTGATTGTAATTTGACTTCATTGTTTGCCCCATTGACTAATATGTTTACCCATATTGCTAAACTCTCACACTTGTGATCTCGGATAATACATCTGACATCAGATGGGCCCAAATTACCCTTTGATGCCCCGTCAAAGTTCACTTTGATCCATCCTTCATTTGGTGGGTTCCATTTCACATCCACCCTTGGATTATCAAAAAGATTAACCTTTCAATCCCCATAAATAGGGGGGATGACAAGACTCGGCCATCTTTTCTTCATTTCATCATCCCATAGTGTGAACTTTGTCTTCTTAATACTCTACCCTGCTACTACACTATTTACTATCTCCATAACGGCCGAGTCAATTTTATTGATGAGTTCAACAATCGATCTCTCTTTTTTCTTGGAAGATCCTCTAGTTCCTTTCCTTCCAAAACTCCCAAATAATGGTTGATGGAGCCACCTTCCATGAACTCAAGAGAACTACTCTCTTACTCCCAAATGGCCAGCCTTTGAACATATATTCTAACTTATTTGGAATTGAGACCACCTAATTCAACTTCTTAACCCAATCTCAACATTTCACTACCACCTCACAGTTTAGTAAGAGTTGATTGGTTATTTCTTCCTCTTTTCAGCACATGATACATCTATGTGGGTCATTTATACCTAAATTTTGCAACCTATCCCTCATAAGGATTCTACTTTGAATTTCCATCCAAGCAAAGATACCAGCCTTCAGAAGGCATTCCTTCCCCTAGCACAAACCGTGTGCCCACCCTTCTCGTTTTTCTACTGCCTCTCCCAAGCCATATATGATTCTAACATTGTAGATACCACTCTTCGTAGCACACCACTTCAATCTATTCGCCCCTCTCCCAAACTAGATTCTTTTATTCTACAATAACCTAAGCAAAGTTATCTTCTACTCATCTCGAATATTCAGTTATCAAAGGATTTCCATCTGCAGTGTTTTATGTTGTCTACTACCATTAATTCAACATAATCACTAATATATTGCTCCCATTCATGAATTAGAATCTGTTGTGCTTCTTCCAACTCCCCACCATCCTTGATTATTGGGTACCCATCCCAAGAATCATCCCAAAATAAAGCCCTTCTTCCATCAAGTATATCCCATGAAATATGGTTTAACACCAAACCTTTGCACTCCACCAGAAAGTTCCAAATGGTTGTAACGCCTCGCCACACAAACCCTATAGGACAACTACAACAATAATAGAATAATATTTTTTTTGAAAACAACAACTACACATTGCAACATTAAACATTTATACAACATAGATATAACATAAAGCATTAACCTAATCCTATGGGGTATATGATGTGTTACTTAAACAAACCCAACAGTTAACGATAAATGATACTAACTAAAGTGGAAGAAAGAAACGAGAATAAAACATGATATAAGTATGATATACATTAACAAGAATAAGATATAAACTCATAAACATAAATCACATAATATTATATTCATCTTCAGAGTTCAAAGTTACAAATGTGGAATATATTTCCACAGATACAACATAATATAAAATCAAGTTACACTACAAGGCCACTTCCCTTATAACATTGTGAAATGTACAATCATAATACAAAAGTACAATAATGAAAGATAATTCTTCAAAGGTACAATCTTTGCCACACGAGCTCTGAGATCACTGCAACTGCATCCACGCCACAAACAATTGGGGACCCAATGGGTGCATTGCACATTTCCACCTGACTGTGTGAACTCGAAGGGACACCCCTCATGCAAGGAGTCGATAAGAAAGAACCCTTAGCCACAACTCAAACATAAGGACTCACATCACAAGACTCAAACCCATGAGATAACATAAACATCAACAATAAATAAAACAACTAAAACAACTCTAGAGGCACAAGAACAAAGGAAACAAAGGGGCACAATGGGAGAGTTTCATTGCATGGCCTTACATGGATTAATCGGGCTACCTAACATTAGGAACTGACTCCAACTCTATGGATTAACCAGGCTACCTAACACTAGGAACCGCTCCATCTATGGTTAACAAGACAACCTATCTCAAGGTACTGACCCATAGGGTCACTCATGTGCAGCCACTTACCTTTCACGAAGATAAGGTAGTGACCTTACCAACTAGGTCTTCCCACCCATCCTTAGCCTTTGGGAGTGCTAACGACAGGGGTGAGGTGTATATTTTTATCTTGTTATGTGATAACTAACCCAACCCACTAAGTAAATTAATTAGGTTTTCACTTAATTGGGGAAACTCTTTCAAGGGTGACCACTTGAACACTGGCCCCAAGAAGAGCCACTCTCCCCTATGGTTGCCCTAAAACCAAAACCAAGAAACAGGTACCACAATGTATAACCAAAAAGGATCTTAACTCACAACAAGGTACCACTCACAATTACCGACATAGTCTCAACATAAACCAAAAAGATGCAACCATAGAAAAGAATTCACACCTTCCCTAACCTCTAGAGATAACGCTAACTCATACAAGAACAAAATAAAATATCACATTCAATTAAATAACACTGCATCATTAACTATAAGGCATTTAAATAATAAATCATCCAAGTCTCATTCAAATAACCATTTTCATCTATTAAAATCAAAATAAATAAATTCACTAATATTTTCATTTAACCCAAATACAATAATCAATTTAATAAATATCTTCCTACATTTAAATAATTCATTTATTAAATATCTAAGCCTATAAACTTGCTAAAAAGCTAATTAAAGAGAAACAATGATAATTCCATGATTTATCTAAACATAATAAAATAAACTTAAAAAAATAAATTAAAGATACTAACTTAATTTATAAAAAACTAATTATAAATCATTCACTAATTTCAATTTTCCAACTATATTTTATTTTCTGATTTTAAATCTTTTCCACACAGAATATTCTAAATTCTGATTTTTCTAAGATAATGGAAATCTAATCTTTGTTTAAAAAAAACAGTTTCAAGGTAAAAAGCAGATTCAATTTATTAATTAACTAAGCTCAAAAAATCTGATTGTACTACTTAATTTTTTAACAACTAATCTGATATTTCATAAATACAGTTAGATTGGAAAATAATGAAATCAAATTCCATAGTAATATTTAAAATACAATTATTTTTTAGTCTCTTAATACAGATTAAATTATAAAGTCATTTTCAAACAGATTTTAAAACAATAGTATTTCTCCTCATTAAATATAAAATTTTCCAGAGAATAACTTATTTTTACTTTTCATTATTTGCTCACATTTCCTGTTTATGCACTATATATATATATATATATGTATATAAATATTGGAAAAAATATATATCAATTCATCTAATGTTGTTGAAGAACAAAACTCAGTAATAACAAAATATACCAATTTACAGAGTATATATATACACATACATACATACATACATACATATATAAACTTCTAATCAATATAATTTCAATATTAAATCTGCCCCATAACATAATAAATAACACACACACACACACACACACACACACACACACACACACATATTATATCTTTAATAAACATTCACACTTAAAATCGAAACCACATTATACATTGGCGGTGAAACATTCATAGTACGCATGTCTTAAGGAAGACGCAGAGGCATACGAATTGGGGGAGGGGCAGATGTACATAGTCGTACCCCCCTTCATTCCCCATGGCACACAAAGAGAGTGGGGAGGCGGTGGAGGCTCTGCCTCCACATCACCATCCCCATATGGGGGCGGCGATTGGAGGCAACGCCTCCCCCAACCATCCCCCATAAACCAAATAAACACCAAAACAAAACAATGAAGGCTGCGAAAATAAAGCATTTTCACCTCATTTCGTCGTATGGCGCCCGAGCACAAAGACAGAGGTCTATACAAATTTTCAATAGAAATATATGTATGTTTATTTTATCCAACAATTTTTTTCCATGAAAGGAAATATGGTGACAAAAGAAAAGTGTAAAAATTTCTAGAGTGCTCGAATATGGAAAATACAGGGAACGAAAGGGTTCACAAACGAGAGAGATTTTCAAAGGTTTAAAGCTGAGAATCGAGATCTCCACAAGAATTTCAAAATGAATTACAAAGAGGAAAAGGGAAATCTACAGATAGGTAATTAAATTACACAGGAAGAGGATTTCCCAAACACACACATAAAACACATTTTCTTTTCATCTTTTAAAAAACCAAATTTAGAGAGATCAGAATATGAAATTCGAATTACTCGAAGTCCTATGCAAAGCTCGATTCAAGGACGAGTTGTGCAATTCGAGCCAAATGAAATCTTCGAAAACTAGAGATTCGAACCCCAACAACAACAAATTCGACAACAAAATCCAGTGCAAGCCAAAAATCAAATCTTCTCAGATCAAATTGACGAAAAACCACACAGATTAACTAATCCTCAGAAAAAAATTTCAGCAATTTTTTTGAGTTGCAAACATTTTTCTTTTTTTTCATTTCCTCCCCCTTGCTTTTTCAAAAAAACAATATTTGGAAATATAGTTTTTCCAAAAAAACCAAATCAGAAGTTGTCATAAATTTTCCGACAACTTTCCCATGCAAATTCCACTTATCACTCTATTTATGCCATTTTCCAATTTTGGAAGAAGAATCTTCCATAATAAATTTGCACCAAAATATGCCTTTAAATATTTTAATTTCATTTTAATAAATTAACTTTTGAAAAATAAACAATTAATTAATAATAATTTTAAACCACATTTCACTTAATTATAATTTAAGTTTAAAATTTATTTTATTAAATCACCTTTTTCCAATAAAATCAAATATGATAATGATTTCCTTAACTTTATTTCTTTTAAAAATAATCCATAATAATTTCTCTGACTATATTATTTAAATTAAAGGTTAGCTTCTTATTTTAAAATAACAATAAAGTACTAATGTACACCATAATTTTCCAAAAGTATTAATAGTATTAACAACATTGAACATTTAATTAATTAATATTTTGCACCATAGAACAGTATTTAAATTAAAATCATAAAGCACTAGTCAAAGCCATAAACACAACTTACAAAACTCATGAAAGAAAATGACTTAAATTAAAACCATACCCACACAAATGAAGTACGGATAATACCTGAACAACCACTGGACCAACCACTGACACAAACTGGGGTACTTTCTTACCAACTCCCTAACCACATCAAACCATTGGGTATGTAGGGTGCGCTCAGACCCGTCAATGCAGGTGGAGTCGGCACCTGGTACCTGCATTCCTGCATAACACCAAACATTGAACAACATGTACATATGCATATAACTCATAATCAAACACATTGTGAAGGAGAGTCACGGTGAGGCAGGGCGCTCATGGATGAGCGATGCCACCTCGTCTCCCTCACCTGAACCAAACACAGTAATCAAAACCTAAGTATCACATCAACAATATAACTCACAAAGTAACATCATCATAACATGAGTATTCCACGCATAAGTCCAACTATCATAAGCAAATAAACATAACTATTTACCACGCCCAACACATGGCGGAAAAGATGTCTAACAGAGTATCAAATATGCATCAGAACATAACCTGAAATCACACTGAAGCAAAAACACACACACCAAAGCAATATCAAAGTGTCAATAACATTAGAGGCACTACAATGGAAGACCCCTTTGGTGGATTCTAAATTATGAGGATCCTTTTTGGATCATTAGAGTTCAGATATTTATTTTTCAACACCCTTACCCATTTTTATTTGCATTGTTATACATGCCCCAAACCAATTTAGCACCTAATACTAAGTTAATTATTGGCCATTTCCTTAAGCCTACATCCCCCATTTCTCTAGGCTTATAAATCTTATCCCATGCCACCAAAGGTATCCAATTTTTCTCATTACTCCCATTCAAAATAATTTTCACATCCATTTTTCCACTTGTTCAAATATTTTTTGTGGTAATCACATACAAGCCATTGCATAAATTTGTAATGCCAAAATTACCGATTTTAACATTATTATATGACCATCCGATGTAAGCCATTTACCTTTCCAAGACTCTAATTTCTGGGTGCACTTTACCAGCAAACTTTCCTAGAATCTCATCTTGTTTTCTCTTGCAAATAAAGGAGTTCCCAAATATCTTCCCGGGAGGTTTCCAATTCTAATGTTGATTATTATAGCGATATCTTGTTGCCTAAAGATATCAGTATTGAAAAAGGAAACTTCAGACTTCTTCCAATTAATTTTCTACCCACAAATTTGACAATATTTTTTTAAGAGTGACTTCATAGTTCTCACTTACCTTCTACTCGCCACCCCAAAGAGCATTGTGTCGTCAAAAAATTGGGTGTGTGTTAGCGGTTCCACATTGGGAGAAACCTTTATACCTTTCCAATTTCCTTTCCCTCTCTCTGTAGCTATACTTCTTCCTAAAACCTCCACCATGATGATAAATAAAAAAAGGGGAAATGGGATCGCCTTGCCTCAAACCCCTTGTTGAATTGAAGAAGCCAAATATGTAACCATTTACCAACACTGAAAATCTAGGGCTTTTAATATAGCTCATTACCCATTCAATCCACTCCTCCCAAACCCAAACTTCTCCAATACCTCACCTAAAAATTCTCTATCTACCTAATCATATGCTTTCTTGATCAACTGATCCACTTTAGCTTTACGAGTTGTGTAGATTACTTCATGAGCCTTGAAGATAATACCTTCAATGATCGCTCTACCTAAGATGAAGCCACTCTGCTCTTCCACTGTGAGCATATGAAGAAACACCTTCAACCTATTAGCTATCACTTTCAAAATTACATTGTATATTATATTACAAAGGGAAATAGGTCTAAAGTCATCCAAACACTCAGTCTTCTCTTTTTTAGCAATGAGGACTATGAAAGTGTTGTTCAAATTGCTCAAGACAACCTGATTTTTTCTAGATTCTTCCACCATCCTCACTATATCATCCTTAACTATATGCCAACAAGATTGAAAAAACCTCATAGGGGATCCAATTGGACCAAGTGCCTTATCTGGGCCCAGTTGGAAAATTGTACTTCGCACCTCCTCCTCTAAAATAGGTTACGTTAGCATCTCCTTTTTCCTCCTACTAATGAGTTGAGATATATTATTAAGGATTGTAACTCACTCTAGATTCATTTGAGGTGCTTCCTTTGTTAGAAGTTTCTAAAAGTAGTTTATTGCTAGAGTTCCCATTTCTCTTTGGTCCTTTACACTTCTCCCATCCACATCTTTTAGTTTTCAAAACCCTATTCAAACTTCCCTTAACCTTTTTTGACATATCAAAAAGCTTTGTGTTTCTGTTGCCCTCTTTTAGCCAGCATTCCCTTGACTTCTATCTCCAAAAGATCTCCTCCCTTGCGAAAAGTTCCTCATATTGCTTCCAAAGAACTTTCTCTTCTTAAAAAATATTTGAATCCATGCCATTAGTTATTACTGCTTCATTCAAGATGCCCAACTCCACTTCCCCCTTCAATTTTTGATCAAAAATATTTTTAAATTGGGTCTTATTCCACATTTTTAATTGTATTTTTAGATATCCAAGCTCCTTAAAAACTTGAAATTGCCTGGTCCCCCCAGAATTTGGGTCATTTTTCCACCATTTTGCTATTTTCCCCAACAACTACTCATCTCTTAACCACATATTCTCAAACTTAAACATATTTTCTCAAGGGTGGAATCTGATTGGAAATAGAGCACCACTGGAAAGTGATTAGATCCTGTTGAACCACCAAAAATATAACACTAGACTAAGGGAAATAGGATCCCCTTTACTAGGCCCCTAGGGTTTCTCACCCTAGGAGCTCTTGGTGTGTAGGAATGACACTCTTTCTGCTTGGTGGTTATATGGTTTTTGGCAATTGCATTCAAAGGAAGGGTTGATTGATGAAGGTTGTGATATGTGTGTGTTGTGTGGTTGAAAAATGAAAATGAAATGATGGTAATCTAATGTATGAAATGTAAACAAAGTAAATGTAGACTAATGCAAGCTAATCTAAAATGACCTAAATTTATGCAAAACAGAAGGGGAACTGGAGGATTCAGAACTTATGCACCTGGAAATGATATTTTTCTAATGAGTGGCCTTGTAATATTTTGGAAATTTTCTGAAATCAGCAGAGGGACACTTACGCCAAGTTGGGCAACCTAGTCCTCCTGTCGGGAAATTCTACCGAACTGGGTTTTGAGGAAGAGGGTACCCAAAAACATAAAAACCCTTTTTCAGGCTTAGCACAGGGACAAGGTCGCCAATAGTGGCGACCTAGTTCTCTTGATGCTTTCTGAGGATTTGAGGTCCGATTCTATGGGTCCCAGTTGATACTTTCTCCTTTATAGCAGTCTGTATTTGAAACTCTCGAAAATGACCTGTAACTTGTCCTTTTTCTCCTTCTAGGGTTTGATGCCTTGATGTGACTTGAGTAGAATGTTTGTACTCTCTCCAACACTTTGTACTTCACCAAATCTAAGTATAAAACCTACAAACACATGAAAATACCAAGAGAATGTTGGGGATTAGGGAATAGGGGTTTGCCTAAGTCAAACCCCTTTGATGGTAACTAAACCCAAATGAGAAACAAATCAAAGGAGAGAAGCTTGAATGATAAAACAAGGTAAATTCTCACCAAATCCTTTGTTTTTGAGGTCTACAACATGCAAGAACGAATCCAATGGAGGTTGCTTGTGAAACCCTTGTGCTTGATTGCTTGCTTTGGAAGTCTTGAGTGCAAGATTACTTATGAAGAGATGTAAAAAAAATGAGCTCGTGAGAGAGAGAAATGAAGGTGAAAACCCTTATTTGTATATGCAAAACCCTAATTTTCCCGAAATGCAACATGATAGGTCGACACTAGGGTTTATGAGGCAACATTCCCATTAGGTTTTGTTTTAATTTTGAAATTTATGCCAAAAGGGACTAGGTCACCCAAGGTGGCGACCTAGTCCACTTGGGAAATTTTAAGTGGTGGTCAGAAATTAAATAATGTTTAATGAAGTTTATCAGGTTTGCCTCCTGAAACACACTTAAGTCAGGACTAAAAGTACATAAAGGGGACAAATTAGCATAAGAAAAGGGTTAATTAATGGATGATCAGCCTAGGAAGATGTGAAAATGCCTTACAACACTTTACAACACCTTGGCATAAGGCTTGGAAAGGGGTAAAAGGGTGTTGTTTAGGTGAATTGTGTTGAAAGGGTTTTAGAAAAGTGAGGAAATGTGTTACAAAACTTCACAACACCTTAGTAAAACACCGTTAGGTTATTGTTGAATTACAAGCTTACAAGACTGAATCAAGGTAAAACAAGACCAAAATCCAAGGGAAAAGGCCAAAATGAGTGAAAAAGTGCCAAAGACTACACTTTTTGGTGACACACATGTATATGGCATATTGTTTGCTTCATAAGTCACCTAAATTGCATCCCAATCCCCTACTAGAAAGAACCTATCCAATTTCTTTGCTATGCTAGTGAAGCTTTCTCTTCTATTTTTCCATGTAATTGTTCCATTATTAGGAATAACTTCCCTCAAATGACATATATTCACAAAAAAATAAAATTCTATTTGTGTTTGAGTGATCTTGGTAGCCCCCCTTTCTTCTATGGCCCATTCTTGGTAGCATTGAAGTATCCACCGATGATTACCTTTTCATCCTTCAAGATTTCCAATAAGTACACACACTTGCTCCCATACTTCCCTCTTTTGAATGGTACTTTTTGGCCCATATAAATTGAGGAGGAAAATATCCTAATTGAAGTAGTTTGAGCTTGCTTTTAAAAGATGCCAATTTCCATTACCTATCACTTCTTCTACCTTTACTTTATAGGGATTCTAGATTATCCTTATACCACCAAAGGCCCCATTTTCCCCCATAAAAATCCCATTCCATTGACTCCATTTCACCATTAAAGAGTTAAAACCTTCTTGGTTCAACTTGGTTTCTTGCAAAAAGACTATATTTGCCTCCACATAATCAAGTTGTCGCTTCATCAACCGCCTCTTGTCAGGGATGTTCAAACCCCTGAAATTCCACATTAGGACCTTCATGGAAATTGGGGAAGGGATAATCCCTTCCTCGATCTCAACTTCATTTGGCCTTTTGCATTACCAACAATCTCCAACATTTCCTTCCTTGACTTCCTTTCATTCATTTTCCCCCCAGTTTTTGACACTTGATGTCATGCTTAGACTTTTACAAATTGTTCTATTTTCCAAAATGTTCCTCCCCCTCTTCATAGTCACTGTCAGAATCTTCCTCTTCTGAATGCATTGACCAACCTCCTAGTATTCTTTCAGAGGGGTATTTTCCTTACTTTCTTCTAACGCTTCTAATGCTTCTGGTTGAGAGCTCCACCCTTGTAATGCTTCCTTCCTTAAGGTTTCAATAATGGGTTCACCATTTGAGAGCTCCACTTCATTTACTATTTCCTTTTCCAAATTAATCCCTTTGATTATTGCATCTATCATAACCCCTTCATTCTCCCTACATTCTTCTACATGAGACACCGCTACAACCCTAGTAGGACACACCTCACCCACAAGCCCTTCTAATAAAACTCGCTTAGGGGTTTTTTCAATGTGTGAGTCTATTTTGGCCATTTATAGGATGACTCCCCCTTCTCCATGTGTAGATCCCTTGTTGGTTTGATCAACCCCTCCTAGGGAGTACTACTTTCCTTATATTGACATTCTTTCTTTGTGTCACCATAATTCCTACATTTACAACATCTCTCCACTGCTTCCTCAATCTCAACCTTTTGATGCCAGATTCTAGCTTCTGACAAAAGTTCTAGCTCCTCTGACAATTAGATATTTGGGATAATCGTAACTCAGATTATTTCATACATGTTGTAGTATCTCGTTGAAAGATTCATCACATTTGACAAATTCCCCAGAATATTACTATAACAAACTAGATCTTTTCCCTACTATTTTAACCTAATTTTTAACCAACATGTGAATAGTTTAAGTTTACCAACACATAGCAAAAAAAATCCATTTCAAAATAAAAGATGTATTTTTGAAATAAAACCATTTCAAATTTCCATTGCATTAATAGAGAAACGTCACATGATCCCAATTAATGAGTATATTTTCCAAATACATTATCCATAAAGATACAAGATCATGATTACATACATAACTTTCAAGAGCTCAAAGAAACATGGTACAAATGGTCTAGATGTCCTTGCCTGGGCATACATCCTCAAATATTGGTTGTCGATTGCATGAGGGAGAGTATCACCCAAGTGCTTTTCCTCCAACCACAGACTAACTGCGGCCCTCCACACATCTACCTAACTAGTAAAATGGTTGTACCTTCAATGAAGAGATTGGTTTGGTAATCCTCGTAATAATAGCCTACCTAAGCATGGTGTTGTGTGCTACATAACTAGAGCTACCATACAATGGATTCCCACCTACATGCATGAAATTCCCATCCTAGTTATACAAAGCTGGCTCATAGTGAACCAACAAGTGTAATCAATGACAACTTACACTACTTTGGCCAAAGATTTAATAATTACATCAAACTCACTTTCTAAAAAGTGGTGTCTCACTTCTATGAAGTGGATGTCATATGTTCACACACCCTCTTTGCTCGATTTGGTATATAACATGACCATGATGACTCTTGACTATATTTAACATAACTTAAATCCATCCCAAAAAGTTTTGTAGATCCAAGTGAACTAATTGAACAACTAGGTTACTCCCAACCTTGGTTTATCCTAATCCTAGGAACAAACCCCATTTCACACACAATTTTACATTACATCACAAATGGACATTTTGAACATAATACTTCTATATCAACATTACAATTCATACAATCATACATTTGGTCTTTGATATCTTAGATATAATAATAATACATTATCTTCGTAAATACAATCTCATTCTCCTACATAATAAATATATGTATAATAATTTAATAAGATTTCACATTCAACATATAATCAAGCTTAAAGGACATATGTATTGCAAATGGAGAGCGGGAAGAGCGACATAGGCAGGAAGAGCGAGGGTTGTTCGAATGCTTTGGACAAGGAAGGAGATGGAGATGGAGGTGTAGACGAGGATGAGGGAATGTATTCTTGCTGCCTCCTGGTGGTTAGGGTCCCTGCTCTTCATGCGTAGGATCTTCTACAAGTGGTTCCAGGTGGGGAGAGCTTGGTTGTTGGCTGGACTGTTGCAGATAATGATGGATGTGTTGAGGACGTTGTTCCTTTTGGGGGATCTACTTTCGTTCCGGAGATGCTTGGTGATTGCGACATGGGAGGTGAGTCTTAGCTATCTGAGGCAACTTCTGTTGCGGGTGTGTGGAGAGTTGGTGCTATTGGGGTGGTGAGGTCCAATTTTATGTCGTTGGGCCTTCTTACTCTCCATTTTGTCCCTCTCTCCTGGCATGAGGATATCCCTTTGGCCTCGTCTCATCTGAGGATTCTTTGGTTGGGTGTTTGGGGGTTGGATTCCCTTGTTTTGCTCAGTGGGTTGTACAACAAAGTGTGGACTCTTTGTTGAGTTCTTTTTCTATTCAACATTTTCTGTCATTGTTGGTTTTAGAGACTATGGAGAGGTCTCTATTCTACTGTCTCCTGGACAACTCTTTGTTTATGGGTTATGGTGGTTTTGTGGTTGCCGATGGGTGGTGTTACTTGCAAACCCCTAGATTTTCTTTTGAGGCTATCTTGACCTTGATTATTTTTGGCTATGAGGTTATTGCGCTCATGGGTAAAGGTTTTGGCTGTTGTGAGCCTTTTTGTGTGCGGTGCCTCCTCTTGTTTAGGCCTTGCTCTATTGGGTCTCATTTTTTGGGGCTTTCTTCTGTTGGGGCTCTGGCTCTGAGTTTTTGGACTGATTTTAAAGATCTTTTGCTGGAGTTGTCCATTTGGAGTTGTGAAGTGTGGTACCTGTGTGGGAGATTTGGGGTTTCCTGCCTTTGGTGTGACAACTTTGTTGCGGTGGTGCTTGCTGTGTGCAGGGTTGGCTTGGCTTCTCTGCTTGCTGTTGATATGCCTCGGTTGATGGAGGTGTGGTATATGCTCGTGAGGCATGACTCTTGGAGTCTATTTTTTCTTGGGCTCTCTTACATAGATTTTATTTTCCCTTTGTGGGGCTTCTATGATGCTGAGGATTTCCATGCTTGGAAGTCAGATGAGGCTTTGAGATGGTGGAATGGGTTGGCCTGTTCTTCCTGCTCCTACTCCCAACAGTTTCCTTGGCTGGTGGTGGAGGTCTTGGTTTGTCTCATGAGGGTGAAGCTGAATGATTTATTTTCCCTTGAGACTCTGTTGGATAGGTGGATTGCCTTCTTTGTTGATGCTTTGGGAAGTAGCTTGGCTATTGAAGATGTCCCTAATACTTCTCGTGTTGGTTTAGCTGTGGTTTCTCTCTTGGATCTCCTACTTGCTCAACAAAAGGATGGTGTGTTTCCCCAGTCTTCTGATGCTCTGGTTTTCTTCCATTTCCTTTGCTCTTTGTCTTCTTTTGAGGTGAAGACTACTCTTGATGGTCAAGAGTCATTTCCTATTGAGTTGGAGGTGGGCGCGGTGGAAGTGGTTGAAAGTCCTCTTTTCTGGTTTCCTCTGGTGGTGTTCCTATTGAGGTGGTGCCCAAAGTTATTGGAAAGGTGTGTTATTGGTTTTTGGGTTTTCACAGCGTCCTCTCCTATAAAGGGGAGCTCCTTCCTCTTGAGGTGGATTTGGAGTTGGTCTGTGATGCATTTGGGAGTTTCAAGGGATGTTTCTCCTTTCGTTTGCTGGTGTTTTTGATTAAGGGTTTGAGTTTAATGGTGTCCTTTAACATTAAATTAATGTTTCCTTTGTTGGGCTCTGTTTTGTTGATTCTGAGCAGATGGTTGGTTGCAGCGTTGCTGCTTGGTTGCCAGTTTGTTTCTGGTGGTTACTGGTTGTTGAGTTTTTGGTCCTGGTTAAAACTAGTTTGTTGTGTTGATGCCTGGTAGATGCAGGCTGGTCATTTGTACTCTCATGGGTTTCTAGGCCCAGATAAAAGGGTTGCTAGTCCTGGTTAAAATTAGGTTCTGTAAGGGTTTCAGTCCCTTGCTTGTTTGTTATTTGTAGTGTGTTGTCACGTTTATCTTGTTGAGGTTGTTGTAGTGCTGCTATTGGTTTATGGTTTATCATAAGTGCAACTTGCTTTCCTTTGTATTGGGTTTTGGGCCCCATCAAAACCCATATTTTACCCTTAATCAAAACATATAAGCAAGTTTTATGTATAATACAATCACCAATTCCATAAGCACTTGTAAACACATGACATTCAAAATAGAGGAGAATAACAAATAAGAAAGACTAGCATGCTTGGATAATTCACTTCCAAATAAGAAGTTTCTCGCAAAACTTAATCTCAAGACTCCGCTTGTTGTTGCTCCTACTTTTAGCTTAACTCCACTTCTAGCCTCTTTCCCACACTCAAAAATCACAACAAATAACTCACCTATACTCAAGAAATCTCACACTTCTCATTACTTGCACTCAACAATGCTTTGCATAGAAAAGCTACAATAGAATGGAAACAAATGAATCCCAAAAGAATGAATTCCAAAGACTAAGAGGTTGCCTTCTATTAATACTAAACATTAAGAAACTTAATGCTACAATTTACCTTCTCCAATCACCACCTTTTCCCTTCCTTTTGCCACCTCTAAACTGCAAACATAAATTAAAAACCAACTTCTCTTTTAATCAGGTTGACTAAGCATGATTGAGTGAAATGTGGTTGCCAAAAGAATCAAAATAAAAACACATACAATCCCAACAAGCTCAGTTACTCAAACATAGTCGAGTCACCTCCAAAAACTGCTGGTAATGGTTATTTTACTAAGTCAAAACATGGTAACGGTTTCCTACAGATTTTCTACTTCCATCGTGGCTTTTGTTGCTTGCCATATTCTACTCATGGTGCCTATATTAATGGCTACCAATCAAACACAATACAAACTCTTTTTACCTTCTGCCTTAGCTTGGCTTTGACCAAGTCCAACACTTTTATCAGCTTGTGTGTGGCTTTCCAAATACTCAACAACTTTGATATTTAAATGCATCTCTTTACTTTTACAAGGCACAACAAATAGGTTCATCATATAACTTATTAAATGCCTTCCATAATGCATTCCATGCACTTTATACTATGCGCTAAATATTGCAACAATAATCACTCTATCACATATATGAATATATGTGTACTATTTGGTATATGCTATCTTTAAGTTGTTTGCTTTATATAAGCATTACATTATTCACTTATATAATTATCCCAAAAACTATGATCAAAGGTTTACTTATTGAATCCCAAACTGACTTGACTTAACTTGACTAACTAGGATGTGAGTGTGTAATAGCTCAAGTACACATTAGGGGTTACCATACCAAACTCCTCTCTTGGGTGATACTCTCCCTCTCTTACTGGAGGGCTCGATTCTTTCGTGCATCCAACTTAGTGCATCACAAAAGAAGTTAGCCGATAACATAACTTTCATATACATCATATACCATTTTCATCATTAAAACATTCATATTACATTGCACATTCATTTATTTCATTCCATATATATATATATATACAAAAACATATCCATCTATTAACATTTTAACTCATAAAAGTAATAGTAATTGGTAATCTCACAATGGGGTGTAAAAATTACCAATCTCTTCTAGGGTTTCTTCCACCCAGTATTCCAAGGGTAGATTATATAGCCTAATCCAAACCAAAACTTCCTCGATGTCTTCCTTTAGAGGATTAAAGTTACATTCCCAGTCTTTCAAATATAGGCCATGCTTCCCCATCATATACAAGCCTTGGTTTAGGATTTGTTGTTTTTCTTTACTCGAAGAACATTCCACCAAGAAGAAACCATTTGGCAGTGTTTTCAAATCTACCCCTCCCCCCCAATTTTCCCACACCAGTGTTTGACCTTAGCCAACGTTGGCCAATCTCCTGGCCATTTCATAAAAAAAGGCTTTTTCTCTTAGCTTTGCTAACTTCCTAGCTATTTCAACATTTTTTAATGAAATAACATGGTATTTTTTAGTATCCTAGGGTTACAAGGGACATTATTTGCACCTGTCACAAGACTTTCTGGTTGTTCAAACCGCGATGAATCATGTTGATTCGCTCCCCCCTTGTGATGGTGCCGCTCCTAGGAAATGTTCCAAGGTTTCTGCCATGATTTCATGCCCTAAACTACTAATTATGTCCTTGCTGGAATAAATGTCTTCTGTCTATTTTTTTTCTATCATCCTCCCATTCCCACCTCGACCGCCTTAGACCATACTACATTGCTCTCTCCTCCCTATCATACCAGTTTATGTGGTGGCAACCATACTCAGTTCCGCCTCCTTCAAGTTCAATCCACCCTTGACTCCATTTTCGCTCCATCCATCTTTATTTTACACTTGCTAACTCATTCACCGATTTTTTTTTCTAGACAATTATTAATTCTCATCATTCAATAATTATGTACAAAATTCATATACAATTTAAAACAAATCATCCAATTACAAATATTTATAAATTCGAATGATATTTAAAAAGAATATAAAATAACCTTAAAAACTATATTTTACAAAGGACCCTAAACAACCTATCCACATGAATAGCAAACCCATAGAATTTTTCCATCATGAAAAAGCTTATTTCTCTTAGAGTCAGCTTAGAAACCCATGGTCCCCCTTGACCCACCCCGTTCCAAACCTCCGCCCCCACAACCCAACCTGGAGGAATCGAGTTCCAGTTCTATGCTCTCCCCATTCTTTCCCCGCATTATAAAATCCATCATTCCCATACCTTAAACAAGGTGTTTTTTTTTGGATTGGTTTTAAGGAGGAGAAAGGCTTAATAGCATAAGCGGGACTATATTTCGTTTTGCTCTGCGTTGGGTAGTGTGCATCTCAAAATGCTGGACGCCTCGCGAGTACAGAAGGAGCTGACTGAAATAGAGAGGGACAAGAAGACATCGGGAATAAGCATCAAGCTTTGTGGAGACCATGATATAGCTCATCTGTGTGGCACAATTGCAGGGCCCGTGGACACTCCTTATGAAGAGGGCATCTTCCAGATAGACATTCGCTTGCCTGGTAATGTATACTAGTCCTCAATTCCCAATGCTTGAAATGCTTGTTTAGTCATTGGTTGTTCTTGAGTTTGTTGCATTTGATTTTTGGCTTGATCTCCGAGCTGGGTCTTCGGTATTAGGACGTGGTTTGCGTGTTTGAAATGCCTGTTTAGTCATTGCTGTTCTTGATTTTTGTTGCATTTGATTTTTGACTTGGTCTCTAAGTTGGGTCTTCGGAATTAGGACACGGTGTGCTTGTTTGAGCTGAATTTCAGGTACCCATTTGTTTGTCTTTGCTTATTGTAGAAAGTTGGTCAACTAGTATTTTTCTTCGCTGAATATCAGGCGTCCAATTTGTTTAGGTTTTTGTTTTCGTTAGAAATCTGGATGATAAATATTTGTTTGAGCTGAATACCGGGCCCCCAGTTTGTGTATCTTTTTTTAGGTCGAACGCAGGTCAAATAATACTTGTGTGAGCTGAATATCAGGAACCCAATTTGTTTATTTCATTGATTTTGTTACAAATCGGGTTAAGCAATATTTGTTTGTTTGAGCTGAATGTAAGGCACCCAGTTTGTTTAGGTTTTCATTATGTTAGGTAATTGGTAAAGCATATTTGTTTGAGCTGAATGTTAAAGCATATTTGTTTGAGCATAATATCGGGTCTCCAATTTGTTTAGGCCTTTGTTTTTGTTAAAAATGGAAAAAAAATCATTTACTGTGGCTATATGCGACGAATACAACTTATTTAGGTTTTCCTTTTTGTTAGAAAACGGGCTGAGAAATATTTGTTTGCATCAAGCATCGGGTATCCAAAATGTTTATGCCTTTGTTTTTGTTAGAAATTGGCTACAACATATTAGTTTGAGCCTAATATGAGGCACCTGTTTTATTTAGATCTTTATTCTTGTTAGTGAACTAGCTAGAAATATGTTTCCATGGCTGCTGTATGTTCATTTTCAAGGAATGCATTTGATTTTGTTAGAGGAAAAAGGAATTACAGAAACATAATACATAATTGTTTCTTTGATTCTTCTTGGGAGATTGGAGCACTCCCACAGCTACTAGAATAAGATAAAGGGGAATTGCTGGATTGTCAAGTGGAACCGAGGTTACAGATACTAAAAGTTGTAATGAAGTTGCTTTTTGAAAACATACCTTGATAATTGATGTGGTCTTTTCCCCTGTTTAATAGAATACCATATGTTAGGCATTGAGCTTTTTAGTGAATAATTATAAAATTCTTAAGTTATCTGTGGTAGAAAATGCTTGCAGGTGGGGTTCACAAGTTGGTTATTAGTAGAGTAAGGGAAAATTGCCAACCTTTGGAGATATTAAAAAGCTCGATTTGCCACAACTATAACCAGTAGTCAGATGTGGATCTATTTATTGAATTTGAGTACCTTGCTAGAAAGAGAGGAAGAATATTATCTATATTCTGGTAAAATAATTACATCTAATAGAAAAAATTATACTCCACATTTTGCAGCCTATAGAAAGACATCCCAGTGGCATGGACATCGCTACAGTAATTGTAGCTCATTGCGATTGGAAAATAGAAAAACAATAGAGTATGAACTCAGATGTTTCAAAGGTGAAATTCTGTGGATTTTGCAGAAAATTGGTTGAAAATTCAGTAAATTCAAATGTTAGGTTTGCTGGCCTAGTATAGTGGGTTCTGAATGGAATGGCTTTCTAGTGTATTCAAAATGTCAAATCATCAATAAAACAATATAGGTAAGTGTCAAACAATATATTTCCCCAAATTGCTAATGTTGAGTACTACATAGGGTATGCTTTTATTTTGTAGGAGAAATATAGTCAAAGCAGACACATGTAAGTTTTGGTTTCAGATATTTATATGGCAACCAAGGGAAAGAATTTATAAACCTTGTTCAAGTTGTAAGTTCCTGGTTTTCAACTCACCATATACAAGTGATACATCTTCTTGCATGCATACTTTCAGGTTTGGTGGAACTGAAGGTTTTCTTTTTCATTTATATGTTCAAAATTAGAAGTAATTTATATTTTAATTACAAGAACTAAAATCAGCTTCTATTTAGGTGTATGGCAATGGAACATTTGTGTTTGGTTGCAGTTTTCTGCTTAAAACCCAAGACATACGAGAAAGAATGGACAATTAATTTGCAAAACATATGGACTGGTTCTGACATGGTGGTTGAATTTGCTGTGCAGGGGCATATCCATTTGAACCCCCAAAGATGCAATTTCTAACAAAAGTCTGGTATGAGCTTTACACAGATGTGACATTTGTGTTCATAGATATGAATTTTGTATTTTAGAGTTTGGAATGATAGATTGTGTTAAGAGCATTTTAAGTTGATTAACTAATTAATTGGATAGTTGTTTTCCACTCTAGAAAATTTTCAATTAGAAAATAAAGGCTGAAAGAGGCCAGGTGGGGGTAAGCCACACAAGGTCATCATTTACAACAACTAACAATGCTTTATTGGGCACACCGAATAACAAGAGAGATATATGCCATATTTTGATAAAGAGTGCAAGTGGTAGAGTTAGACTGGCCATTGACTGTTCCTTGTGGACATCAACTTCTTTACACACTTGCCAGGAGTGCTTCATATGAACAATTGTGGATCCTTAGGTTGTCTAACTGGGCCATACATTTACAGCAAACTGGGAGATCCATTAATAACTTTCTTTGACTAGGCTCAAGCTATGATTGCTCTATTTAGTATTAAACTCCTACAACTGAGTAGTGAAACTGGAATTGGAGGATAATCTGCACTTGATTCATAAGAAATAATTAAGTGATCTATCTACTTTCTATAGATGATAATATTCCTGAGCTAAAGAAAGCAATTCTTTCTTCCTTGGTTCCTCCTAAAAGGCTTACATGCTATTATGAACTGATCAAATCCTATGAAATAAATTAATAATTGAATGCGTTTAAGTGTTTCTTCTCTTTTCTTTATTAAAAGAGACAACTATGTTTACTGAGAACTTGTTGTCCGCTACTGTTAATCTTTGTTGCCTGTCATGACCTCAGATTCTATTATCCAACATCTGATCCTGCCTTCAAATCATTAGGAGGCTAATCATTTTATTAAATGAAAATAAACTATCCTTTCGCACATGGATATTGTAGAAAGGAGCACTATTTGGAATACAAAGAAGAAACCTATGGTCCAATAGGCCTTCAATGGTTATAATCCACAAGACAAGACAAAGAGGACGCCTCAACAGAAGCAACACTTCATCAAGATATAGTGGTGTGGGAGGGACCCAGTTTAAATTGAATTTGAAAGCTTATAATGCATATCTAATTTATTAGCAATGATCACATGGCCAGATGTTCTGCAATCAATGTTTTGACCATCTTCCCAGTGTTAGCTTTTTATAGATGCTTTTGAACGTTGGATTGGCAACACCTACTTTCTTAAAACTTCTAATTTTATAAAGAGTTCCATCTGTGTGCATGTGTGGGAATTTTGAATGCTTTCTTGATGTTAGCAAGTATCATCATTTGATTTTTTTACTGGTACTCTTTTTCCTGTGGATGCATAATATGAATCAAAAGTATGTTTCATGTTCTTAATTGCATTTTTGCTCTCCTTTGTACGCCGAAAATGATACTCGCTTTTCTTAAAGACATTTTTATCTTATTGCATCACCAAATGGCATGTTTAAGTTTGATATATATATATATATATATATATATATATATATATGCTACAGCCATTTGTTTGTCCTATCACACGTGCTGCTATGTCTAGCTGTCTCTGTGAGTCTGTAGTGGAAGTAAAGTAAAGCAGGAAATTCATTAAACTGATACACGAATTGTAAAGACAATGCATGGTATAGTTACAACTTACAGTGTATGTGACTTGAGGGGTGCTAGAAATTCTTCTTGAACATTTGCCTTTTATTAATGTCTGGTAATAATTAGCCATATAAGTGTGTCAGTGTCATAATTCTGCACTATATTCTATAATGTGGACTGTCATGAACAATTTCAGTATGTTATTCCTGGCATTAAGAAGGTGCTATAACTGGCATTCTGTTTCCTTTTAACCATGGCATCTATGTAGGCATCCTAATATTAGCAGTCAAAATGGTGCAATATGCCTGGATATCTTAAAAGATCAGTGGAGTCCAGCACTGACGTTAAAGACTGCATTACTTTCTTTGCAAGCTTTACTTTCAGCACCAGAACCCAGTGATCCTCAGGATGCTGTGGTAGCACAACAGGTGGTGTCAAAATATGTGTATAGTATTTTACTTGTTAATATACCTTGTTGCTCTTTAATTTGTTCTGCATTCTTTTGAGGTTTCATTTTAAGTATTCTATTTTGGTGTGACTTTTGTTTTTCAACATCTGTAGTACCTGAGAGACTACCCAACATTTGTGGGCACTGCACGTTATTGGACTGAAACTTTTGCAAAGCGGACATCTCTTGGAATGGAAGAGAAGGTAAGATTTCTTTTGATATTGCACTAATGCTTCCTGACCAAAATGTTTTATAAGAAACATATTTTGGAACAAAATAAAATGTAAGATTCTTATATAACTAAACTAACTGTTACAGGTATATGTGGTGTAAGAAAGCTGTACGCTTTTTAGGACATAACCTTTTCAAAGACATCGAAAGATAATTTTAAGTTGATGTCTTGTCAAGCTGAGGCATCAATCATAAGCATCTTTTTCTTATCCTTAGTCTCCCTTAATAATGTCAAACAGGTAGTTTCACTGTCTTAAAATGAAGAGTTTTTAGATGAGGTAATATACCATAGCAACTAAATTCTGATTCGATATCAAACTACCAGAATAATGTCTACCAATCATGTCCAAAATTAGAGCCTTAAATGGAACAAAAGTACACTTCATACCCTGTAGATATGTGTGCACTTAGGTTGGCCTAACAGGAAGCTTCTTCAGTGGCAACATGGGAAAATTGAGAGGGAATCTCATTTTGTTATGCAAGTACAATTTTCAGAACCATCTGCTGATTCAAGTAAAAAAGTTGCCCAATTTTTTCAATTTTTCTTACAGGTTGACTGAGAATGCAAACCCCAATTAGATTTTGTTTCCTTTGATTGTGTTGCCCAATATCAATCAGAATAAAGTGCTTAATTCAGTGGCTCAACTTCAACTATTTATGCAGGTTGATCTGTTATATTATTTTGTAGCTCAATTTCTTATGCACATCATACAAAAGGGATTCTGAGTAAGGCTATGGTATCAATCCTTTTGTCGGTAGTCCTTGATGCTCAATGCCTTTTGTGGGGGACAGACATATGGCGTTCTGTTTCTTTTTGTTTCAACTTTCTCGTTTCATTATTCAAGTATAGTGTATGAGTTGCAATTTTTTTGTATTTGGACACCCAGCACTAGTATTGTTGCTTTTAGACAACCTAAGCATATTTAAAAAGACAATTGTTGCGTGGAACTATGCATGCCTTTTTCTAACAAGGCTATAGACATGGTAGGTTCTAACTCCACTTCTTCAAATTATTGTTATTATACATTCTTAGCAGACAAATAGGGGTTCTGTTCACCACTTTGTTTGTCAGTTAGTTTGTAATTGAAACATTTCCAAGGTTTTTAGGTTAAGGAGTTCATCAGTTCCCACAAAAGAGTCTGAAATTGGGCTCAGAAATCCTTTTATCACATTATGGAGCATTAAATTTGGGCAATTTAAGTATGCTTAAAGAGCAACTAGTTGCTGTCATATCTGAATAGTCTATTTGCAAGTATTTAAGACTGGCATTTGCATATCAAAGAGATTCCAATTTTTGCTGCTAGTTCTTGGAAAATAAGATTGAAAGTATTGAACTACCTTCCCATAGTCTGTATTGGTCATGGTGTGCAGTTGTAGCATGTATGTATGTGTCTTACTTATAGAAGATTTTATCTTGCTGCAAAACACACATTCTCAAAGCAAGCATTCTACAACACATTGTATCTATGACCAGGAAACAGATCTCTACAGTTGATAAGGTGCCATGAAATGTTAAAATGTTTAATTGCTCTGAATATATTCTCTTCTCTCAACATCTTAATTCCTGCATCCTCAGCCAATACGGAAACTTCTTGGCCTTGGACAACTATCCATAATGAAACCTGTAATCACATGGTTTCTCATTTCAAGTTCAAAGATTTACCTTGCTGCAAATTGAAGTATAGATGGTGCCAAAGAACCCATATCTGACATTCTGTTTTTTCATTTCTACATGCATAAGAGGCATGCTTTTCTTCCCTGATCCAAATGTTTTAGAAGTTGGCTCCTTGGTCATCTCCATGACCTCACATATGTAACACAGCATCACCCATCTTGACTACCTTAAGCAATAAACTACAATTCCTTACTTGCCATCTCCACCTAAAGGCTAAAGAGAATGATTGAAGACCAGTGTTTCTTCATTAACATCTAACTTATTGTACAATCTATACTAATTCTGCTCAGTCTTTGCTTGTAATGGCGATGCAGATAGATGAAATTTTTCATAGAATATGGATCCATATACAATTATTACACTTTGATTGTCTACTCGAATTTTACTCACTCAAGCTTTATGTAGAAACCAAAAAGGAATAAGGGTAGATTATTATAATTTAAATATTTCCTTACTTGCCATCTCCACCTAAAGAGAATGATTAAAGACCAGTGTTTCTTCATTAACATCTAACTTATTGTACAATCTATACTAATTCTGCTCAGTCTTTGCTTGTAATGGCGCTGCAGTTAGATGAATTTTTCATAGAATATGGATCCACATACAATTATTACACTTTGATTGTCTACTCGAATTTTACTCACTCAAGCTATATGTAGAAACCAAAAAGGAATAAGGGTAGATTATTATAATTTAAATATTTGCAAATATCATAAGTCAAAGTGTTTCCCAGAATCTCTTATTGAGCTTTCTAGGCTTAATAATTTACTTCTGACTTTATGTGATGGTATTCTTTCCTGAGATAATTGATTCAAAGGGAAATATTCAGTTACAAATTTAGTTCATTCACCACAAGAAGAGAAATAAGGGTACACGAGTGCGTTGATGATGTGAAACCTGAAACTGAAGGTCAAATTGGGGGCATCTCAATGTGCTAATTTACATGTGTCTCAGGGGGATAATATAACATATATAATGTGACAATGAATCTCCCTTGAGAGCCATCAGTGGTCCAAGATATTATCAAACTTCCTTGCCTGTATATAGTAGGTAGAGTACCCTCAGACTGGGTGTACAAAACTGAGACTATTGGGCTTTTACTGTTTGAAGGGCCTATGGCAGCCAGTGTGCATCACTTTTGAAGTATCTTTCCACAATTAAGCCTTTAACTTTGGCGTGCTGATAAGAATGGGCTTGCATTTGATTCCCAAGCATAACCACCTTAAAATCCAAATGACGATGTGTGCTAATTCCCTCAGAAATTTGAATAAGGAAGTGATGATACTAGACATAATAAATCCTTAACATCAAAGCATTTGGATGACACTGCATTTTTTTTAATTTCTTGCTAATGCTGCATGGACTTCTTCTCTTTTAAATACTAGGAAAAAACATTTTGTATTAAAGCATTAACCTACGTGGTGGTATCAGGCAGGGTAAATTTTTCATTTTATCAAATTCTTGGCTTTGTTGAAGATCCTGGTTAACAATCAGTTAACCGATCTTTAGGAACCCATACAATATACTGTTTATAGTAGCTATAGTAATCTAAAACATAACACGCATTTGAAATCATTTCAGAAAGGGGTTATTTTATATTCTGTTCGATAGTAGGATGATCAATGCCATACCAAATTGTTGTTATATTTCTTTGAGTACAACAGAGATTAATGTATATTATTTACAGTATTACTCATTAGAAAAATGTGCAAGTTCCCCCAGAAATTTGGATGCTGAAGTGATAATACTAGTTATAATAATTGCTTAACATCAAAGGATTTGGATGACACTGTGTTCTTTTTTCTTTCTTGCTAATGCTGCATGGTTCTCTTTTTTAAATACAAGGAAAAAACATTGTATATTAAAGCTTTAACCTACACGGTACTTAGCACTGTATACTTTTTTCTTTCTTGCTAATGCTGCATGGTTCTCCTCTTTTTTAAATACAAGGAAAAAACATTTAGCAGGGTAAATTTTCATATTACCAAGTTCTTGGCTTTATTGAAATTCCTGGCTAACTACCAGTTCAACCAATCTTTAGAAACCTATACAATATGCTGTTCATATTAGCTATATAATCTAAAGCATGACATGCGTTTGAAACCCTTTCAAACTCCAAAGGGGTATTTTTATATTCTGTCCAATAGTAGGATGACTAATGCCATTCCAAATTGTTGTTATATTGCTTTTACTACAACAGAGATTAATGTATATTATTTACAATGTAACTCATTAGATATACATCTGTAAACAAGTCAAAACTTCAATGTGATGCGAGTAACTTTTGTGGTTTAATTATTAGCCATGAGATATTGATATATTTTTGGAAAGTGTATTCTACACTTGATTTCTGCCAAGCTGATTAACAATGGTTATGTTTTTGCAGGTACAAAAGTTAGTTGAGATGGGGTTTCCTGAAGGCACAGTGAGAAGTGCTTTAGAAAAATGTGGAGGGGACGAGAATTTGGCACTTGAGAAACTTTGCAGTGGTTAGCTTGAAACTTATTTGGAAGGTTCTAAAAGTTTGAACTTCTTGTACTTTTGTACTTTTTAGAATGTTTTACACCGCACGAACCATCCTTCTATTTATCTAATTTATATATGCACATAATTTTTCCAGTGTTTTACCGAAGTTTCTTATAGATTCTCTCCATCGGAATAGTGACTTTTTACTTAAAGGTCCAGTGCTACAGTAGTTGCACTTTCCTTTGTGACCTCATTAGTTTCAACCGAAGCAAATGGTCTTTAGGGCTTTACTAATCAATGTATCATATAAATGATGGTGTTTCACCTTCTTTGGGAAATTTGAAAACTCGTTACCTTCTTAGTGTAAAGCATACTTTAATCTGCTAGAAGAACCAATGGAGTCATTTGTCAATATTTTTCGCAGCATAGAAAGAATATCTGAATTATTTTTTCTGCTATATAGGTTTTTCTTAAACAGCAAGCATGAACATTGTGCAATGACTTGCTACATGTTAGTTTCACAATATAAACATGGACGGATATTCTGCATCATTAGGCTTCTTTGTGAAGATTAAAACAGTTTTGAGTAGTATGATTCTTGGTTATCTTTTAATTGTAAATAGTGTATGGCATACTTGTCAGTACTGGCGGTCAATATTGACTATTGTTTACATGAGCAGAAGAGGGTAAGATAGCTCGCTATTACTATATTTCAGTTCTGTGAATGATACAGCTATTATTTATTTGTGATTGTAGCTGGTCCTATGGGCAAGGTCATTTTCATGAGCAAAAAATTCATTTTCAAGATAAGATTTTCCAATTGTATACTTGAATATCAATAAGGAAATCGATTTTAGAAATTTCAATTTTTTTCTTAGAAGTTAAGAGCTTTGTATTACAGGGGTCTTTGTTTAGGCAAATGTGATTATTTAATCTTCTTAAACCTAAAGAGATGTGTAATCTTGTAAATCCAAGATTAAGGCTGCCAGATAGCAAATTGCATTGCAAGGTATTCTGCACAAAAGCTACAAAATGCCCCTATTCTGCATTACAGACAAGTACCGATAAATTTCAAAGGAGAGTCTGATGTCTTTCGATGGCACAAGCTGTAATGTCCCAAATATGGAATTCTGTATTTTATAATTTTTTTTTGTATTTTCAGAGTAATTGGAACAAGAATATGCAAACAAACAGCAAACTGAGACTAACAATAATGCTGGTTACAAACAGTAAAAACTGAAGTTTTATGGACAGCCAAATAGATATATATACGCGCGCGCATGTGTGTGTGTGTGTGTGTGTGTGCATGTGTGTGTGTATTGAATTCATCACTTCGATTACATGCTTTCAAGAGGACTCTGATCTGAATATACTGTCCAACAGAAGCTAAATCTCAGAATTACAATTACAATTCTACTCTCATACTAATGAGCACTGCTGACCACAAGGAGATAAATTGCTGATATACGATCTGATGCAGTATTGAGTGATCAGTTCAACACCCTTATAGGGATGATAACCTAGCTGGCCACAAGAGATAGGTCGCTGGCATATGATCTGAAAGTACTTGGCACAGCAGTGAAAGACTGTCCAAAACTTGTCAACAGATCTCCACAACTGATGTGGCTCCCCCTAGATGAGATGACTGTGATATTAGGTTGGCGGACAGTGGTTGGATGCTCCAAGTTGTGTCAAACAGCAATCAAGATGCTTGAGAATAGACGATCAGCATTGACTTGGATGCTAGCTGGCCTCTGTTATCTGCAGTTACAGCCCTCAAACTGGTATATTTTCTGCCCTCAATTCTGCAACAAGGTGGTGGATAGTTCGCGAAGAGCAGTGCCCTTATATGGTGAAAGACTTGTGCAAAATTGCAGCCAAAATGATGTGCGTTCCTGCCTTGTAAGAACAGCGATCAGCTCCAAAGGATGTCCATAATCCACCAAAAATTTGAAACTCAATATATGAATCCTCAAATATGTGTCAGTGATGAAATGATGATTTTTGCTTGCCAAAACACTGTAGCGGCATTGTAGCAAAATCAAATTCCAACCCAAATCAACACAATTGTGATTCTCAGTTGGAATCACACAAAGATTGGAAACAAGGGTTTTTGTCCTAGATCCTAAATGTGGAATTCAAGAGGGTTTTGATCTTTTCAAACCCAAACAAACCAAGGATTTTTGTCCTTGGATGCCCTAGATTGAACATACTGCCCAAATCTGAAAATTGGATGCAAAGAGGATAACTTGAAGGTCAAAATGAAGCTAAACACCTTTATTTAAACATTTCCACTTTGGGCCTTTGACTTTAATTTACCTCCAATCAATATTTAAATACTGTTTGTTTTTTTAGTATTTAAAATTATTTTTTATTTTAACACTAGTGTTCAAAAATACTTTTTAGTTTTTTTATTATAATAATATTATTAAGTTGGCCTTTAAATTTGAGATTATTGGGCGCCCTTAAAATATTATTATTTATTTCCTTTGCTTTTTCTTCATAGCTTATGGGAAATAATGATAAGCTAAAAGGTCTTCTCCTTGGTTCTATTTTGAAAAAGGGGACATGACACAAACAAACTTAATGCCCTCCAAGGAAGGCATATCAACAATTAGATCTGTGAATTGGTTTATCGGTCTACTTTCTGTTTCTATTTCACTTAGCTTAACATCATGTAGGTTGTAGATACCATCTCACTTTCTTACTATTTGGATATGCTATATATTTTTTATGAGATATCTACACGTGTTTGTTAGATTCATACTGGGCAATCTTCATTTTTTAGAATTGTAGAATTTTATAAAGCCTCCAAATCTTTCAGAATTAACACTTTTCGCATTCTCACTTCTGATCTTTTTGAGGTCATTTGTTTTTCCATCAAAGCTATTTTTTGTTCTGCCATCTGCAGAGAAAATGACTGTATGCTACATGGTGCAACCTAGTCTCTGCCATCCTGGGCTCGTTTGTGTCCTTGGGGTATTTTTAAAACCTCAGAGAGCATGAGATTATGGCACTTCTCCTAACCGGAGAGCTTGACACCCCAGGATATTCATTGTCAACTTCTAAAATCCATCTTCCGGGCAAGTAGCCCAAGAGAAAGTGAGCTTCCTCCATGTGGCAAAGCCTACATTTTGCTTCAAAAATTTGTTAACTCTGAGGGGGTATCCTAGAGTGAACGAGTAACACAAGGCATAATCATGGTGATTTGTGTCTTTTAGCTGGGCTTGTGAATGACAACCCGCTGAAACAACAAAGAAAAGAGGGGCCCATTGTATCCACTTAATATTCTATATATACATACAGTCTCCTTTTGATTGTGCCCTATCAGTGGCCGCTTGACCTGCCATTTAGTGACCTATTAGTTTTTCAAGATGGTGTATTGCAGAAGTTAACTGGAGTATAAATTGCAAACAGCCAACAGCAGGCTCAAACTGCGGAAGAATTTGAAGCTCTTTTTGATTTAACTTCGTAAGGTATTTATTAGTTTAAAGGCTCGTTTTTTATTAAGGGTTTGTCATTTGGATTTGAAGAAAAAATGTGAGGGTATGGTGTACAACTAAGAACATAACGATGAGGACAATGCATTCAGCTCTAGGGCATACCTGTGTAATTGTGATATAATATCCAAGGCTCAGCTATAATTACTCGAGCTTTAACTTTAGTCTTAAGGCAGTTTTCATGCCAACATGATGCACACAAGTATGATCCAATTGAAATTTGGATGGAGATCAACATTAATAGCTTCTTGATTTAGAAGAGACTGAGGAGGTCATAAAATATGTTGGTGCTGAGAGGCCGGGAGCTGAACATGATTTCCAGTGCAGTGAGCTGGGGTGAGCCCAACACCCACTAAAACGCCCAAGGAATCTATTTCTTTTAGTGCGTGGGAATGGGGATACTTAGATAAGTCAAAGACGTTTGAAGCTGAGTGAGATTGCAGAAATGTCCCATCCCCCATTTTTACCTTGCGTTATCAGTGGATGAGATTTTGCAACAATAAGAGACATGAAATTTCCATTAATATATTAATAAAGATTGAGATTCTGGATTTATATATTAATAAATAAAATGCTCAGTTTTCCTACTTATTTAAGTGTGACTCTACAAAAATTCAGCCAGGCTTGCCTGGTGGTAGTGCCTACTTGTTTGTGCTGCTTATTGCCTGCTATGGTGGACTGACTTCTACGTTTCTGGACTGCTTGTAATTGATGGAAAATTTTCACGATTCCTGTCGGTTTGTGGTCATCAATAACTGAAGCTTGAGCGTTTATTGACAGGTCTTTTTTTTGACAAGTATTTGTGCGTTTGTTGATCAATGTGATATTGAAAATTATGAGGAGCCTATTTTTGTCTTTAAATGAAATCAGATGATTTAATTTGATTCTCATGAATTAAATGAAAGGCCATACAGTCATGTTTTCACTTATTTTTATACTTTATTCTTAAACATTTGAATGCGCTTGTGAAAGATTGTTTTCATTCAGTGGCGAATAAGTCTTGGTTGAATAAAATGCACATTATTGTGAATATGTTTTTGCATCTGGAAATATTATTCGGTTGCTAAACTGTTTCACTTTTATTAGAAAGACAATTCTTCTCAACACAACTAAGCACTTTCAATTAGCACATGTCCATATTCCCCATTGGCTAACCTGCTGCAGTACCTTTTAACGATTGATTGCAGTCCCCCAACTTCTAGTTTCCTTGTTGCCACTTCGTCCAGTACTAGGATCATCTAATAGTTCAATTTCTATGTAAACAAATTCGAGGGTTTGGTGCTCCATACACTGGAGACATCCATTAATATCATGCTATGCCGTGTGCAAATATAATCATCTCAATCCAAGCAGAATACTACTTAAGTGGCTGTAGAAAAGGGCAATATTGTAAACAAATGTCTTTCCTATGTTTTAAGGATATGTGAAGAAAAGCTCAAGTTTCCGGATCATGTAGAATATAATTTATAATACATTTAAGAGAATATTCACTTATAAGGATATGTGAAGAAAAGCTCTAGTTCCCGGATCATGTAGAATATAATTTATAATACATTTAAGAGAATATCCACTTATAAGGTCTGTTCATGCCCTTATATTTGAAAATAGTAAATCCTTCACATGTAAAATACAAATTCAATTTTGGATCCTGTTGATTCGGCAAATTTTGAACTAATAATTATTTTTAACAAATTGAAGTTGCCCCACCCTTGAAATTCCATTTGCATTCTCCACTAGAACTAGAGTGATTGAGCACCCAAAATTTGTGCCTCTCAAAATCATATGTTGCGATTTCAAATCACTTGCCAAGGCCAGTATGATCAATTATGATTAAGGTTTCAGGTCAGTATGATTAATTATGATGCTACATCAGCATATTATTTGTACACTAAAAGATCTCCTAAAAAAGTGTACACTAATAGTTATGCATAAAGTCATTTTCTATTGGTACGTCAATGTGAGATCACATGATTAGTTGCCTTCTAGATCTAAAAAATATATTTGCATCTAGAACTAGAGTGATTGAGCACCCAAAATTTGTGCCTCTCAAAATCATATGTTGCGATTTCAAATCACTTGCCAAGGCCAGTATGATCAATTATGATTAAGGTTTCAGGTCAGTATGATTAATTATGATGCTACATCAGCATATTATTTGTACACTAAAAGATCTCCTAAAAAAGTGTACACTAATAGTTATGCATAAAGTCATTTTCTATTGGTACGTCAATGTGAGATCACATGATTAGTTGCCTTCTAGATCTAAAAAATATATTTCACTCAATTAAATTCATTATCAACAGAAGTAACTTCGAAGTTACAACTACTGATATTAAATTATTAAAAATAGTAAACTATAAATCAACAAATGCTTATCACAATCATGATGTTCAACTAGTGGGTTCACACCCTATCTGTCCCACCCAATGTGAGTGTACAACCATAGCACATGTTCTGTAGCTGAGAAAAGGGCTGGTGAAAGTACAACCACAATATCGTGTCGACTAATAGATCCTTCTGAAGGTTGCAGGACCATAGATTTAATCATGGTCAGACAAATGGTGAGTTTCAGATTGATTATCTTTGGTTTGTTTCTGTACTTTGAGGTTAGTTGTGGAATTACAATCCGATATTTTCCGTTACAATTTGTACAGATCAGAGGCGTTGAAACTTTTTAAAAAGCACTGCCCCTTTTGGCATGCCGGTGCAGGACTTGAAATGAAAGAGGGTTTAAATTTAACGTTAGCTTACATTATTATCATTAGTTTTAATATTAAAAATACTTTTAATTGTTTGATTGGCCTTAATTCTTGAAAACTATTCTCATAAATTTTAGTTCTTATTTGTACATGTAAAATGGCGTGTATGTAACTACAAGACTGCTCAATTAGGTGAAGATTTTGTAAAGGAAAGTAGACTTTATCTAAGCTAATACAATCATATGCATATAAGTAAACAAGGATAGTTGGGACCTGATAATTTGGACAATTGTAACAGTGATTTTAAGAAAGTAAATAGAGGATGAGGGAACTTAGTTCCATAATGGAAGGATGAACAAAATTTGATAGATTTGAATTTGGTAAATAATTTATTTTTGTTTATTTTGTAGGGGATAAATTTGGGGATCAGAAATAAATTTGTAGTCATGGATTATCTTATGTATTAAATGATAGTTTGATATTCAATTTTGAGTAATTTTTTTTGTTTATTTTGTGTGGGAATAAATTTGGGGATTAGGAATAAATTTATGGTCATGGATTATTTTGTGTTTGAGGATTTGTATTGTGGAATTTGTAATATGCTTTATATTTTGTTCGATGTGTATTTGTTTATCTCATCATGAATATTCGATGATTTGTGGTATTTCAAAATATCTAGATATGGTGGTTGTTGTCACAAGAGGACATATTTTCTTAAGTCAATATGTGGAAAACAAAGATGAATGATTGAAAACAACATTCTATAATCATGCAAATGCTCCAAAAAATGCTTGTGTAAAATTATATTGTTTTAGTATTCCAATTGAAATGTGAAATATGAATAATTGCTCATAAACTTGAAAGATGAGAAGATAAATAAATGAACATCTTTAAATAAAATGACATAGCCACATTGTACAAATTTGTGTTTACTTGATCTTGGACAAAAAACATATAGCACTGAATTTGTTAAATATAAATTTTGAATTTTGAATTTTAGATTTTGAGAAGTATTGTGAGAACATCACTTTCATTGCAAGATCTTTTGAAATATTTAAGAGACCAAATCAAAGTGGTTAACATGTGCATAGGTAGATGGGGTTAGGACATAGATAAGGCATATGCATGTGAACATAGTGATGTAATTGAGTAGATTGTAGGAAAATGTAACATGGATAAGGTTGAGGAAGAGGATAAATACATAGAGATAAGGTATATGTATGGAAGTATGTGAGCATGGTGATGTATTTGGGTGGATTATAGGAAAATGTAATATGGATAAGGTTGAGGAAGAGGATTAATACATAGAGATAAATTTGGATAGCATAGAACAAGAAACTCGACTTTGCATAAAATTACATCATTTATTTAGAGAGCTTTTGGATTCAACTATACATGTTTTTTGTGTCAATATTTCAGAACACACTCCATAATCAATAGGAAACATAATGGGTATACAATTTTTTATGGAGAATTTTATATCTTCCACAATATCATTTTAACTAATCAATATGAGAGCATGAGCCTTAGACTAAAACCTCTTGGACTGAGAGGTAAGGACTATTCATTATGCCAAACTTGTCTGGAGGCATGATCTTGACCCCTCCTTTATTATGTCGGCGTCTTGCACTCATGAGACTTATTCCCTGTTAGGTTCTGTTCAAACCATTCAAAAACTTCATCAACATACAAAAACCTATAGACAAATTTCATCACTACATTTTCCAAAATCTATTATGGGCAGCCTTTCTTTGGCGCTGCCAAGAGTGGCAGTGCAACCAAATGTCATGGCTGCACACCACTGTGTCAAATTCGCAGGAGATTCGTCTTTTGTTTTGTGAGCCAAGATCTGCTTCATTGTGAACAATGTCCGGTCCTCTACTGTTGGTTTTATGATGTTAAAAAGTTGAAGAACCATGAATGATACAGTAGCCCATCTTCGCTCTTCTCTACCTTAAATGGCCGCACATACATCACACGATTGGCTGAGGAATATGTATTATGAATAGGACACATTGGCATGATCACTGTGAAGCCTCTTGACGCTAAAGATGCTAACCAAGGAGCCAATAAAATACTTCTGGTCTTCTTTCCTTGTAAAATAAATAGCTCTTCTAGCTTCCAATTTGCTTTATGCAGATAAAAGGCATTGTTCTTTATTAATATAAAATGAATTAGATTGGTCCGCAACGCTTTTCGGGCACTTCTCATTATTTTATTTGGACTGATATAGCGCTCCTCGGAAGCCTTTCACATCCATTTGCATCCATTCTTGTCTGTCGCAATGGGAAAATGCATAGTGATTTCCTATTTATTCCTGATTTTTTTGGTTGGCAATTCTAAGATTTGTGTGAATGGTTTAAGGTTTTTTTAGTTTGTTGGTAAAGTGGAATGGTTTTAAATAATATTTTTGAATCATTTTTTTGTTGAATGCAAGTTCTTAGATGTCATAAGAGATGAGGTCTAGGCTTGACATAAAATCTTTCAAAAAAATTAAAAAACTTGTACAAAATGATTTGATTTTAGCATTTATGATTTATTGTATTTTATCTTATTCTTTATTACATACCCTTATATTATGATTCCATAAGGTCAATCATTATGTCCATTTCCACCTAGAAATAACATTTGTCATGTGCTTCTCCTTTGAGGTCACTTGACATTAGCATTCATTTCCATGTTTATAACGCCATGTCTATGAAATAAAGAACGTTATAATTGGTGGTCACACCCATCGTCTAATCCATAGAAGCAGAAATCTGTAAAAAAACCCGATTAACCGCGATTTTAAAAAAATTTACAGGCTAGATGATTTTTTCTCCGATTTTTTGAAAAAATCTTTGACTTTTTGGTCAACGATTTTTCCCATTAAAACTGCAAAAATTGCAAAAAGTAACGCATTTAAAACTTACAAAAAAACGTGAATAAAATTGTGTTGATTTTCACGTGAAAAAAAAAGAAACGATGAGACCATAGCTTGTTGCTTACTATTATAATTTGATAGAATTTTTCCAAGCATCCATAGCTTGTTTGAAAGCACCTGGTTTAGGCTTTTAGCCATAACAACAAGGCAGTGAACTATTTGATAAAATGCTTTGGTAGATATGTATGAAAAATGTGGTAGCATAGACAAGGCAGTGAACTGTTTGAAAAAATGCCTCAAAGAAATGCAGTCTCATGGTGATGGAATGCCATGACAACAATCACCATGAGACCGCATTTCTTTGAGGCAATTTTTCAAACAGTTCACTGCCTTTTCTATGGCTTGTCATGGCCTTCCATCACCATGAGACCACATTTCTTTGAGGCATTTTTTCAAACAGTTCACTGCCTTGCTATTATGCTTTGACATATTTTTTCCAAGCATCCATAGGTTGTTTGAAAGCACCTGTTTTAGGCTTTTAGCCATAGCAGCAAGGCAGTGAACTGCTTGATAAAATACTTTGGTAGACATGTATGAAAAATGTTGTAGCATAGACAAGGCAGTGAACTGTTTTAAAAAATGCCTCAAAGAAATGTGGAATGCCATCACCATGAGACCACATTTCTTTGATGAGACCACATTTCTTTGAGGCATTTTTAAAAACAGTTCACTGCCTTGTCTATGCTATTGCTTACTATTATGCTTTGATAGATTTTTTCCAAGCATCTATAGCTTGTTCAAAAACACCTATTTTAGGCTTTTAGCCATAGCAGCAAGGCAGTGAACGTTTGATAAAATCCTTTGGTAGACACGTATGAAAAATGTGGTAGCATAGACAAGGCAGTGAACTGTTTGAAATCTTTGAGGTGACATTCCATCACCATGAGACCACATTTTTTTGAGGCATTTTTTCAAACAGTTCACTACCTTGTCTATGGCTTGTCATGGCATTCCATCACCATGAAACCACATTTCTTTGAGGCATTTTTTCAAATAGTTCACTGCCTTGTCTATGCTATTGCTTACTATTATGCTTTGATAGATTTTTTCCAAGCATCCATAGCTTGTTTGAAAGCACCTGTTTTAGGCTTTTAGCCATAGGAGCAAGGCAGTGAACTGTTTGATAAAATGCTTTGGTAGACATGTATGAAAATTTTTGTAGCATAGATAAGGCAGTGGACTGTTTGAAAAAATGCCTCAAAGAAATGTGGTCACATGGAATGCCATGACAAGCTAATGCAATTGGCAACTACTCCTAGTAATTATTTATGCAATGTGAAGTAATTGGATAATTGCTTAGGTTGACTTTGTAAAAAAATATATTGCAATTGAAATTTTGTCATCTATCAGCATCTAGTTATTAGTTATACAATGTGAAGTAATGCTTTGAGTTTGAAAGATGTGCAATGCAATGAATGTAATCAACGATATGAATATAAATTACAAAAATCTATTTTCTACAATTCATTAGTTAAACTCTTTATTTTATTTGCCATCTATATCTCTATGCTATGGAAATGCCTTTAAATGTAAAAGAAAACAGTTTTTATCTCAGGTTCTACAATATTTTACATTTTTTTTTAAATCCGACTTTTTCACGATTTTTAAAAAAAAATCTTATACTTTTGGTTTGCCGATTTTTTTCCCCAAAAGATTTTGCTGCTATGGTCTAATCAAATAAATTGTATTTGGCTAGTTTAGTGGCTCCACCAAGTGCGGTGATAGTTCCTTTTAAGTATTGCTTTCTCTCACTGTAAATGGAGATATGCCCAACTAAGCTTTTTAGGATTTGTTGGTTGAATTAGATGCAAATTGACATTACTACAATTGAATTGTTTTTTGGGTAGGATTTTTATCAAATTTGTTTGAGCATTCCCATTGTTTGTGTGGACACCTAAAATTTGACCTCACCCAACCACATCTATTTAGCCTATCCTAAACCATTAATTAAATAAATATTAATTTATCAATTACCCTTATCCCCCCCTCACTTAAATTAAACAAATATTTGTTATTTATTTATTTAATTTATCCTTACACATCATCTTTATCTAATAATTAATTAAATATTTTTATTATTATTTAGAGTCACATGAATAATTAAGACTTGGTCTAGATTCATTAATTAAACTATCTTTCCAAAAGTTAAACCAACTTTCCATCTCATCCATTCATTTCATATCTCACCTTTTAATCCTAGCCATTCACATAAAGATGTTGCCCTAATCCTAAACGTATACCTTATCCCTCATGTGTCACATGACTACAATTTTAATGCAAGTCCTAATACTTATTCAATCTTGGCCATCCATTAACCAATCCATCTTGAACCTTGGTTTCTCTCATAGAAATCTATAAATGAGAGGCCTCTTAGCTCATTTGGGCATCTTTCATATTCATATTCTTATGTTGCCAATTTTTTATCAATATCTTCTCACTCTATTATGTTGTTGTATTTTCTATCTATTTCTTCCATAGCCTACCATCATCACATCTTTATCCATCCATTTGATCTCTTATTATCATATCAATTCTATCATCATGTTGTTGGTTTTATAAACAACTACATTCCTCCAGCACATCAAAAGAGAAAATTAAGTGGAGTTAGGGTGCACTCTACTTCAACTCTATCTAAGGAGAAAGAAGGGTTTTAGGTGAAGGTATTGTGTGTGTTACATTATCTTCTATGTTATTTACCTTCAATCCATTTTATTGTCTTCATTTTGACACACACGATAGGATACACATCCTTGTTTTGACCTCTTTTGTGAGTTTTTGTTAAATTTTTAGTTGCAAGTTTTGCTTTAGTGCTCGACTCTTTGATACAATGCTTTCGTAGTGACTTTCAACGCCTTCGTTATGTCTTGTTGTGTTTCTATAGCGGCTCATGGTTCCTACATCTCAAATTTTAATGCATATGTTATAAGAAGTCACGCCTACATTTCAAATTTCAGCACCTATGTTATTGGAAACTATGCCTATGTTTCAACTTTTGGCATATTTGTTATGAGAAACCACACTTACATTTTGCTTAGATTTTTAGTTGTTTTTAGCACTAACTCTTGTTGTTTATTTGTTGCTTTTTACAATTGCTTAACATTCTGCTTGTAGGTTTTGCTAATCTATTTTGTTTTGTGTGTTTTAGACTTCCCTACCATTTTGTTTTATAGAAATTAGGATTAGTCAGAAAAATTTCCTTCAAATCTAGTGGCAATGCTTTTGTTATGTTCATAGGTGCCGTTGTTATGACTTGTCGCACGTCCATTCCAACTTATGCGCTTTCGTTTCAACTTTTAGTGCCCTAGTTTTAGAAAGCCACACCTACGTTCTATTATCATGGAAACTAGTAGCGCTCGTTCCATGGATACCCCCCTACGAAACTTGTTTGTTTCATAGGTTCGTGATGTTCAAGCACGTAAAACGAAGCAATTTTTGATCCACCTCGAAATGCGTTTTGAAGTCTCAGATAGTCCATTTGAGAATACCTCTGCGTTCATCTCGCGAAGACCTTCGAAACGAGTATCTTCATGAACACTCGTTGTTCATACTTCACAAAATTGTGAAAAGTGCAAATGTTTTGGGAAAAAGCACTCTAACATTTTCAAAAAAAAATTAAGTGTTGAAAGTGCAAGGGCGAGGTTTTTTAGCACCACTGCACCTAAGTGAATTGTTAGCTTGGTGCAAGGGCGCTGATTTTTAGCGCCCTTACACCAAGTCTCCATACAAAAGTTTCTAAGTGTTGAAAGTGCAAGGGCGGGGTTTTTTAGCGCCACTGCACCTAAGTGAAATGTTAGCTTGGTGCAAGGGCGCTAATTTTTAGCGCCCTTACACCAAATCTCCATACAAAAGTTTCTAAGTGTTGAAAGTGCAAGGGTAGGGTTTTTTAGTGCCACTGCACCTGAGTGAAATGATGACTTGGTGCAAGAGCGTTGATTTTTAGCGCCCTTACACCAAGTTCCATACTTAGCCATTTTAAGTCTTGGGTGGTGATTTTGTCCACATTGCACTTTTCCCAGTTTTTCAAATTGCTGCACAAGCGGTGATTTTTAGTGCTTGTGCACTTTTTTCAGACTTCGTCAAAAATGACCAGGGCGGTGATTTTTGACTCAAGTGCACTTTTTCCAAACTTAGTAAAAAATGACCAGGGCGGTGGTTTTTGACTCAAGTGCACTTTTCCCGTTTTTCACTAAGTGTTGAGCCCAAGTGCCAAGGTGCTAATTTTCAGCACCCTGACATATTTTTTGCCAAACTTACACATAAAGTGCAAGGGCATTGATTTTTAGCACCATTGCACCTAAGAACATTCTCCTAAAGTGCAAGGGCACTAATTTTCAGTGCCATTACACTTTTGGCAATTTTTGCCTTAAATACTTCCAAATCACTCCATTTTCGCTCTGGACCATGTTTCTCCACTCTCCCATCGTTTTTCGTGCCTAGTTCCTCTTTTCATGCTTGCTCAACATCATTTGCTCGCTTCACGCTTCCCAATGTTGCTTTTTTTGCTAACGCCTGTTGATTCACTACCCTTGCAATTTCTTTCCAAATTTCATCAAGTGATCTCGAAGGTGACATTTTCTGATCCAATGAACTATCCTAGATCTACAAAGAAGTTGTCATGCTGCAAGTTGAGGATGCCAGTTTTTCAAAAGCTCAATATATGTCATTTGCAATATATGGTTGACACTTGATAATCTCAAGATGCATCTTCTCAGGTGCAAGAAAATCCATTCATCCGTCAGAAGGTCGATCACAAGAATTCACACCATTGTGGATTACACAGTTGGTCTGGATGAAAAGTTCATGCAAGAGACCAAGAAGAAATATGAAGACTCCGCGCCCAAACAAAAGGAACCATGAAGATTCTTGATCTCCCAGTGTTGAACATTTTGATGCTTCCCTTTATGCATCTTGTAAATAGTTTTTGACATCTTAAATGTCTTTTTGTAAAATGGAATTGCACCAAAAATATGAGGTGTGATTACATAGAAATAAATTAAACTCAGTTAGATTAGGGTTTCCTATTTTTACTCATCTGATTTCCTAATTTTTCTCTTCCCTCTTTTCTATAAATAAGAGGGATTTCTTTTGTAATAGTTACCTTTTGATATTTTGCAACGAAGTGCTGCTCCTTTGAAACAAGTATTGAAACTTTGTGTTCAATATTGTGAATCTAGATCTAATCAATAAAGAAGAGGATTGCATATCGGAATTTGTGTTGGAATCGATTGTCTTATGTTTTGATTATATCGGTAGTGATTAGTGTATGAGATTGAAAGGGCTTCAAGTGGTTTATGTAAACTTTGTGTTACATTTATCATTTGGATTTGTTTATGTTTGAAGGTTTTTGTTGAAGGATCTACAAGACTTTGTGCTTGTAATCATTCATGCGGTTCAAGGAATTGTTGTATCTAAGAAGACTTTGTGCTTCTAATACAACAAACAATACTTCTACAGGATTCAACATTGAAAAGGCTACGAAATGACTTTGTGCTTTCGTGAGCTTTCCATTTTCCTTTTTTCCTTTGTTATTATAAATCATACCTGGTATTTCTACGTTGTGCTTTGAAAAGATAGAAATATCGGCATTACCGCTATTGTTAAGTTTAAGTTATCAGATCTAGAGTTTTTCATCGTGAAGCATTGTAAACATCTTCTCTGAAAAAAGAGAGAAGTATGAATGTAACACACCCCCCCATTTCATCAGTACAGTGTACATTTTGTAAGTATTTCTTTAAGTTTACTACAACTTCTATTAGCAGTAAGAAGGGCGCCTCCCCTTTCTGAGAGGAGAGATTATATCTCGCATAGCTGTGGCTGAAGTCTAGATGGTGTAATCTGTTGAAAATTTGATTACACTATTTTCACCCAACAGTTTTTTGGAGACTCCGCTGGGGACACGATACGCATTTGAAAGCCTCAAGTTTTCATTTGAAGTATACCAGTGTCCTTCATTGTAATTTATTTTCTTTTAAGTTTTTCAAGATTTTTTCAAGGACATGTAAATGGCTGCTCAAGGTCCTTGGGGAAATTCTTCTGGTCTGTTGTGTCTGGCTCTACCCCTACATGCTCTTCCTGAAGGCTCACGAAAGAACTTTCCCAAGTTTTTTGGTGATGGAAAATGACATCTTGATGAGCACTTTGTTGCTTTCTACATCGCTTGTGGAGTTCATGGTGTTGAACACGAAGATGTATCTGTAAGGCTGTTTGTGGAGACTCTCCAAGGTGTCGATGTAGATTGGTTTTATCATCTGGCGCCATGTACCATCACAAACTGGGAAACTCTCATAGCCAAGTTTGAAGAAAGGTTCAAACCTCCTGAAGACACTCATGCTTTGTTGGCTCAACTCACTCAGTTGAAGAAGGAATCTCTCATGCCTATGCGCGAGTTCATTGCTCACTTCAACAAGTTGACATGAAGAATTCCAACTATTGCTCAACCTACAGCTGATAATTTGAAATGTTTCTTTTTAAATGCTCAAGTACTCGAGGTTGGTTTCCTATTGAGAAGAGCAGCCCCAACTACTCTTGCAGTTGTGCAGACCTTGGCTACAAAAATTGAAGATGATCTCATTCTTGCTGGGAAAATAAGAATTGAATCAAATGAATCTGAAGAAATCCCTTCTTTGGAGTTATTTTCTTCGATCGTAAGGACAAATCCTATGGTGCAAAGGCTGGAAAATGAGCTACTTGTCCTAAAAAAGCAGCTAGCTCAAGGTATGTTTTCTATGCATCACAAGGATGTACATGGGAGTTCACTTTCAAATGCTACTCATAATTTTGCTGTTGGGAATCAACAAAATTATCTTCACCTCTAAAGAGGCTTTCTCTTGAGGCACCATTAGTAAAAGCAGTAGCAAAGTATCCTGACTCGAATCCAAGTGATCTCACTATTCTCTTCTTGGAAAAGGAAGCAAACATAGCTGGTGACTCCCAATTTTGGTTTATGGAGTCTCAAATAGCCATTGATGAAAAGCAAAAAGATGAAAGTCATTTTTCTGAAATTCAAGTGAATGAAGACAATCTTGTCTTGAGATCTAAAAATATGGACATGCATGAAGGTCTTAGTCAAGTTGAAAAGAATGCATCTGTGTTTCGAGGTCATGAAATTGAACACGTGTTGGATAAAAGAACTTCCCAAAGGAATGATGAGGACCTTATTAATAATTCAGATTTTTCCAAGTTTGAAGATGACAAACTACATACTTAAGTATGCAGTGCACTCATACCTTCATCTGAATCACATGAAAGAGATCATTCTAATCATCACGAGGTTTCCATGGTTGATGAATCAGTTGTTCAAGTAGCAAATGGTAAGGAGAATTCAATCTTTGACCGATCGAGGGGATGTACCAAAAGACATCTTTCTTGGCTGGAGGCCAATGGGAAGACAAAGGTTCCACTTGTACCTGAGTGTGAAGTAAACTTGAGAATGCAACTAAAGATGTATTTGTAGATGTGCAGGAGCAGTGTGAATTCAATGATTCATTTTGGAGTAGCAATATATTTGATATATTTTCAAAGGTAGTTGAACATGTTCATCTCTTTCAAGAAATAATGCCTCAACTTCATATACATGTAGTTGCTAATGATCATGTAAGGCATTGCAAGTTGTTGAAGAAATACAACTATTTTGTTGAACCCGTGAATGGTTTCATTTGAGAAGATTTCATTTAAGGCTAGTTTTAATTAGGTAGGTTTTTTACCTTTTCAATAAGTGCATTTGCATAAGTTTGTGTCTTGTTTTCGTAGATTTTCTTTGTGTCAGTCATGCTCGGCTCTGTTGCCCAATGGATAAAGGCACTTGAATTCTGGAGTTCTTCTCCCTTCATTCATTTGAAAGAATGATTGAAGAAAGATCCCCAACAAGAGCCAGTTGTTACCACGGAAACTAGCAACGCTCGTTCCATGGATAACCCCCCTATGAAACTTGTCTGTTTCATAGGTTCGTGATGTTCAAGCACGCAAAGTGAAGTGATTTTTGATCCACCTCGAAATGCGTTTTGAAGTCTCAGATAGTTCGTTTGAGAATCCCTTTGCATTTGTCTCGTGAAGACCTTCGAAATAAGTATCTTCACGAACACTCGTTGTTCATACTTCACAAAATTGTGAAAAGTGCAAATGTTCTGGAAAAAAGCACTCTAACATTTTCAAAAAAATTCTAAGTGTTGAAAGTGCAAGGGTGGGGTTTTTTAGCGCCACTGCACCTAACTGAAATGTTAGCTTGGTACAAGGGCGCTGATTTTTAGCTCCCTTACACCAAGTCACCATACAAAAGTTTCTAAGAGTTGAAAGTGCAAGGGCGGGGTTTTTTAGCGCCATTGCACCTAAGTGAAATGTCAGCTTGTTGCAAGGGCGTTGATTTTTAGCGCCCTTACACCAAGTCTCCATACAAAAGTTTCTAAGTGTTGAAAGTGCAAGGGCGAGGTTTTTTAGCGCCATTGCACCTAAGTGAAATGATGACTTGGTGCAAGAGTGTTGATTTTTAGCACTCTTACACCAAGTTCCATACTTAGCCATTTTAAGTCTTGGGCGGTGATTTTTGTCCATATTGCACTTTTCCTAGTTTTTCAAACTGGTGCACAAGTGGTGATTTTTAGCGCTTGTGCACTTTTTCCAGACTTAGTCAAAAATGACCAGGGTGGTGATTTTTGACTCAAGTGCACTTTTTCCAGACTTAGTAAAAAATGACCAAGGCGGTGATTTTTGACTCAGGTGCACTTTTCCCAGTTTTTCACTAAGTGTTGAGCCCAAGTGCCAAGGTGCTAATTTTCAACGCCCTGGCATATTTTTTGCCAAAATTACACATAAAGTGCAAGGGTGTTGATTTTTAGCGCCATTGCACCTAAGAACATTCTCCTAAAGTGCAAGGGCACTGATTTTCAACGCCATTACACTTTTGGTAGTTTTTGCCTCAAAATACTTCCAAATCACTCCATTTTCACTCCAGACCATGTTTCTCCACTCCCACATCATTTTTTGTGCCTAGTTCCTCTTTTCATGCTTGCTCAACATCGTTTTCTTGCTTCACGCTTGCCAATGCTTCTTTTTTTGCTAACGCCTATTGATTCACCACCCTTGTAGTTTCTTTCCAAATTTCATCAAGTGATCTCAAAGGTGAAATTTTTTGATCCAGTGAACTATCCCAGATCTACAAAGAAGTCATCATGCTGCAAGTTGAGGATGCCAGTTTTTCAAAAGCCTCAATACATGTCATTTACAATATACGACTGACACTTGATAATCTCAAGGTGCATCTTCGCAAGTGCAAGAAAATTGATTCATCCACCAAAAGGTCGATCACAAGAATTCACACCATTGTGGATTACACCATTGGTTTGGATGAAAAGTTCATGCAGGAGACCAGGAAGAAATATGAAGACTCCGTGCCCAAGCAAGGAACCATGAAGATTCCTGATCTCCCAGTGTTGAAATTTTTGATGCTTCCCTTTATGCATCTTGTAAATAGTTTTTGACATCTTAAATGTCTTTTTGTAAATGGAATTGCATTGAAAATATGAGGTGTGATTACATAGAAATAAATTAAACTCAGTTAGATTAGGGTTTCCTATTTTTACTCATCCAATTTCCTAATTTTTCTCTTCCCTCTTTTCTATAAATAAGAGGGATTTCTTTTGTAATAGTTACCTTTTGATATTTTGCAACGAAGTGTTGCTCCTTTGAAAGAAGCATTGAAACTTTGTGTTCAATATTGCAAATCTAGATCTAATCAATAAAGAAGAGGATTGCATACCAGACTTTGTGTTGGAATTGATTGTCTTGTGTTTTGATTATAGTGGTAGTGATTAGTGTATGAGATTTTAAGGGCTTCAAGTGGTTTATGTAAACTTTGTGTTACATATATCATTTAGATTTGTTTATGTTTGAAGGTTTTTGTTGAAGGATCTACAAGACTTTATGCTTGTAATCATTCATGCGGTTCGAGGAATTGTTGTATCTAAGAAGAATTTGTGCTTCTAATACAACAAACGATACTTCTACAGGATTCAACATTGAAAAGGCTACAAAACGACTTTGTGCCTTCGTGAGCTTTCCCTTTTCCTTTTTTCCTTTGTTATTATAAATCATACCTAGTATTTCTACGTTGTGCTTTGAAAAGATAGAAATATCGGCATTACCGCTATTGTTGTTAAGTTTAAGTTATCAGATGTAGAGCTTTTCATCGTGAAGCATTGTAAACATCTTCTCTTAAAAAAGAGAGAAGTATGAATGTAACACCCCATTTCATCAGTACAGTGTAAATTTTGTAAGTATTTATGTAAGTTTACTAAAAATTATTTTAGCAGTAAGAATGGTGCCTCCCCTTTCTAAGAGGAGAGATTATATCTCGCATAGTTGTGGCTAAAGTCTAGATGGCGTAATCTGTTGAAAAGTTGATTACACTATTTTCACCCAACACCTACGTTCCAACTTTCCATGCCTATATTTCGACTTTTTGTGCCTCTATTTTGATTTGCTACACTTTTGATTTACAAAGTCACACCTTTACAAATGTATAATTTTATTTTTCCTATGTTTTAGCATTTTTGTTGTGTCAAAAGGTGCCTCTATTTGGTCTTGCAGTGCATGTGTTTCATAGAGTTGTACTTCTATTCAATTTCCTTCATAAATTTTCAAAGTTTTATCTTTTTGTTTATAAAATAATTCCTTTTAGGGGCTTCACCCATGAACCCCTATTAGTATGGGGTTGCATCTATCCCCTTGCACCTCGCCTATCGTTGGGGTGAGTGTACCAACCCCCATCACAAAAAGGTGTTCCACTTTTTTTCATATATTGAGATAAAATTTACTTTGTGGAAGGCTAGTCCTCCAAGGTATGTAGTGTAAGGTGGTATATCACCTTATATTCCCTATCTATCCAATCATGTGGTAGATGGTATTAATGGGATGGATGTCCACATTCTCACTGAGTGGAGATGGAAGTAGTCATTGCAAGTTTGTGAGAAATAATACACCCACTTGAATAATTATAGGCTATTCATGTGTTTGATGTGTCTTCTTGTGTGAAACTAGTGATTATCCTTACACCTTGTCACATAAACCGACGTGTTTGCTTTGTTCGTTGAGTCTTCTTGTATTGCATCCTAGGACTAAATTTTGAATTCTCATTGAAAAATTTTATCGTTAAACCATTTTGATTGTGTCCAAGCTCTAAAAATGTTGTAAAATTCCTTGCTAATAGGTTAAAATTAATCCTAATTTATAATTCATCCAAACTAAATTCACACACTCCACCTTGATTGTCATATTTTCGAGACTCATCCAATCCATTTTCATATCATCCTAGGTTCACCCATCCAAAATCAAACCTAAAATGAAGACCTTTATCCTATTGTTATATTTTCATCATAGCTTGCTTACAAACCTAGCCTATCTTAAGTCTAACTCATCATCCTTGTCTTGCTTAATAAATTTCCTATCTTAAGTTAGATATCCTATTTCATCCATCACATCAAACAAGGTTTTGAAATATTACTTTTAGTTTAGTCTTCCATAGTCCAAATTAAACCTTTCATTTTCTATCATTTCACCTCATCCCATTCAACCAAATACCCATTTAAACCTTATAATTTACCCAAAATATTTTCAAGGTCATTCAGATCAATCATGGCATGCCTCTTGTAACAAGATCCCAAGCTAAGAAGAACATGGATCGCCATGATAAAAATCCATTTGGATCTATTTTTGATCCTACTTCACTTGTAGAAACTTCTTCACACCATTTTCATTCTAATAATGCAAGTGATGTTGGAGGTCTTGTTAACCAAATTGAGTTCTCTCTTATATTTAAATACTTCCTTCTTGATGAGAGAACCCAAGATAATATGGATATCATTGTTACACGTTAACAAAGGCAAATTTTTATAACATCTTCTTGATGAGGGATCCAAATTTCCTTGAGATTTTGACAAGACAAAATTAGAGCACAATCATTCATCAAGACTCTCCAACACATACACATGGTAATCCTTGGAGTAATACATCTGAGTCCACTCATGATCATAGTGCATATCACATGGATCAACAAATGAGAGGTGGTGTTCCACCACCTCATTCTCCCTATGATTAAGTATCATGTTTTAATCCACATCAACATAATCAAAGGATACACCAACTTAGCCAAGATAATTTAGATTCACTCCAAGCCTCACATTATCCAAATATTTTTTTTTGCAAATTCATGTCTAATCTTGTTTATTTTCTACAACCATTATCAATTTCCCAAAAAATTACAACACATTCATCACTCATATCATTCAAATCAATCTCAACCCATGGCATGTCATCACACTTCTTACCAATTCACAACATTGCCCTTAGCTTCATATCAAACAACTCATCAACTGACATCTTCATCTACAAATATATTTCACTCCACATTGCAACAACCACCACCTTTTGGATCAATCAATTACATTCCTACTAATCCACCTATGGGTCCAACTTCTTTCGATCAAGAGTGGAAAGAGATGAGAGATACAATTAAAAAATTATAGAGTGGGACTTTGAACCAATGAAAAAAATTCATATTCAAAGGTATATGTCCCTATCCATTTGATTGTAGTATTACAATGACACCTTTTCCTCCTAGATTTGAGATGCCCAAATTTGATAAATATAAAAGAAAAGGGGACCCTTGAGACCATGTTCACGAATTTTGTTTGGCTTGTCAATAAGTCTCCTATAGTGATGCATACTTGTTAAGATATTTCCCTCGAAGCTTAGGAGACCAAGCACTAGCATAGTTTTTGCACCTAAATCGAGGATTCATCACTCCATTTGTTGACTTATCTAAGAAATTTGTGGCACATTTATCTTATAATGTTGAGATGAAATCACAATGTTAGATTTATGCAATGCTAAGCAAAAAAATGGTGAAAGATTTGCTGCATATTTGCAACAATGGAAAAATATAATAAGTAAATTTCCTTGGCCTATCCCCAAATGTTTTTTTCACATCTTTGTACAAAATCTCAACCAGGAAATGACTTTTCATTTTCAAGTTCAAAGCGTTTCCACATTTGATTAGATCATAGAAAATGAAGTCACAATTGAAAGATATCTTATCACAAAAGGCTTGGTCAAAATATTTACCAAAGACAACAATTAATATAATGACAAACCAAGATTCTAGGCCAAAAACAAGAATGCAATTAGTGATGGGGTTGTTGATTCCAAAAATGTTCACGCAATACCCTCATCTTTCGAATAAAAATTTGTTTAACAACCTACCAATGTCACCATTCTACCTAGACAAGTAAAGAAAAATTTCACCCTTAGATGCAAGTACACCTTTGTAGGAGAACCAATTGAGGTTGTATTTCAAAAATTGGTTCAAGCTAACATGGTCACATTTCCTACTATTAGACCTTTTAATGAAAATAAACCAAAGCCCATGTAATACAAAGATAACAAGTATATGTGACTATCATTGTGTAAAGGGAGATTCTACAAGCAAGCATGAAGTTGAAAAATTCTATTCAAGATCTTATAGATCAAGGAGATATTGAAATTGAAGGCAATTCATCCAATTCATTGAATGAGGAATTGAGAATATATCAAAATCCTTTTCCTAGTCATGACCAATCTTAGTCTTCCATATCTAAACAAGGTCAAAACTAACATAATCAAACTAACAATATCCATTATTACAAGGTACCTTATTCTTATGATAATAGTGTAGGCCATATTATTTTTGACAATATCCAAATTTCTACCATTAAGATTAAAGCCTCTTATTATTTTTTCACTATAAGAAATGGTAAACATACCATGCAAGAAGCCCCTTTATCTCCATCATCTACACCTAAAGATAAATTCAATTAAAATCTTTTATAACATCTTGTAAAAAATCCTACGCAAATATTTATCCTAGAGCTATTGCAAGCTTCTCCCATGCATAGAGAAATTTTGGATTGAGCATTACAAGAATATCAAGTGCCTAAAAATATTGATCTTTCTCAATTTCAAGCCCTTGTTGGTCATTTTTTGTCTACATATCAATATTTTTGTTTAGAAAAATGATATGCCACCCATTGACCCCTATTATATAAAAGCCCTCCACATTGAAGTCCTTATTGCCAAGCATAAATTCAAAAGGTTCCTATTGGATAACAAGTCTGGTTTTAAATTTATGCACTTTGAGATTGATCAAATAGTTGGGGTACACTGTAGCTAACTTAGAACCACATGTTATTAAAATCAAGGCTTCTGAAAATGAATATTGAGGGTCAGAAGAAACCTAACGTCTTCCTATTCAAGTGGGGTCTTTACTATAGCAAGCAGTTTGAAATGTTGTTGATCTTGAAATTTCCTATAATCGTCTCCTTGACAACCCATGGATTCATGTCATGTAGGTCATTCCCTCCACTTATCACCAATTCTTGAAATTCCCACATAATTTTATGGAATCCATCATTCATGATGATCCACAACCCTTTGAGTATTATAAAATAATGGAGGATTTCTATCATAATGCTCATCATTGTCCTAGCATATACATTACTAAACATGATAAAATTAAGAATTTGTCTTCATATTTCACTCTTCATTCCCTTGCTTCCACATAATACCAAGTCCTCTAAGGTCAAGATTGTTAACACGAGATGTGGAGAATATGAGTTCCATAATTCTTTTCATATTGGAAAACTACATCTCTCTTCATAAAATTTTGGGCGTCGGCAACAACATTCTTCTCAAAATACACAAAAAATTAAAAAGTTGGCACTCACAACTTTTATATCCAGAGAATCCTTGAATGATGAGAAAATTAAAGATCCTATAGATGTTGCAAATACGATTGTCGTTGCACCAAAATATCAACCTATTAATTCTTGATACAATCGCTAGAGTTAATGAGTCCACGATAGGCAATTAAGCCATGTCACAAACTTGAATTTTGCATTGCACAATGCAAGGAGACCAAGGGCACACACCTTGCAACAATCCCTCCCTTAGCGCAAGTGAGGGGTTCAAACCCATGACCAATGCTTTGATACCAATTGTTGCAAAGATGGTTGTCATTGCACCAAAAGATCGACCTATTAATGCTTGATACTACTACCAGAGTTAATGAATCCATGGGAGGTGGTTAAGCCATGTCACGAAGCCGAACGTTGTGCTGCACAACAAAAGGAGACCAAGGGTTAACACCTCGCAACAATAGATTCATGGTTATATAAAGATGAGTTAGATGATGACAAAATTAATTTTGAGCACTTAAAGCATGATTTCCTTATTCAATCACATATATGTGAAAATGTGAATTATAAGGGTAAATGTCTTGGGTTTCATGAGTAAGGAATCTATGAGCCTTTTCAACTAGAGTGAAATATGGATCACTATGGACTAGGATGCACACCACTCAGTTAGAAACTAAAGTGGCCCATATAGTCTTTAAGATTGTCAAGGAAACATTTGATTATATTGAAAAAACTAAGGAACAATCCATCAATGCCTCTTTCAATGATATTGATATTACAAACCTTTCTATGAAAATTCCATTTTCACCATTGAGCTAAACTCCAATATCCTAAATTAATTGATTGGGACCAACAAGACCCTATATCTTTATATATATTTGAAAATGATGAGGAAATTGTTGAGTTCTTAGGAGCTCATCACAATATTCTTGAGGGATATCACAAAAAAAGGATTTGATATTGATCTTGATGATTGTGCCTATTTTGGAGAACATAAAGAGTTCCATAGTCATAAAAAAATAAAAAAGGAAAAAAACTAAGAAAAACAAAAAATTGAAGTCCCTTAGTGAAAACCTCTATGATGCACTATTGGGTGTGGAAAAAGTAAAAATAAAAGACACATCTAATGATGAAAACCTCCATGAGGTATCATTACACAAGGAACTCGACCATCCCCTAGCATTTCGACAAGAGTCTTCTTCAATGCTAACTTAAAAGACAAGAAAAATAAACTTGGGAATAGAGGATAATCAAAAAATCACATACACATCTACCTCACTAACACCTTCAAAAGAACAAATAACTTTGAAAATCCTACAAAAGACATCTAATATCTTTGCTTGGTCTTATACTAACATGCCTATTTGAATCCTTCTCTTGTGGTTCATCAATTGGTAGTTTATCCTAATGCTAAGCCAATAAAACAAAAAACATGTAAGATGCATCCTAAGATTTATATTATAGTCAAAGAAGAACTATAAAAGATTTTAGATGTTGGCTCCATTTGTGCGATTGATTATCCTAAATGAGTCTCCAATTCAGTTCCTATCAGCAAGAAGCTGATTGAAATCTGTGTTTGAACATATTTTAGATATCTCAATAAGGCATGTCCCAAAGATGATTCCCCTCTTCTCAACATTGATATCATTATTGATTTTATAACAGGACATCACATGTTGTCGCTCATGGATGATTTTTGGGATACAATTAAATTCGTCTAGCTCCCGAGGATCAACACAAAAATACATTCATATTGCCTTGGGGCATATTTTTCTATAAATTAATGGAATTTTGGCCTAAAGAATATTGGAGCCACCTATCAAAGAGCCTTGATTATCATCTTTCATGATATGCTCCATAATATTATTGAAGACAATGCGAATGGACTTTTAAGAAAGTTCAAAACAAGAGAAAAACACCCTCATGTGTTTGAGTTAATATTTGATAGTATGAGAAAATATAATGTTTGATTGAATCCCAAGAAATGTACTTTTGATGTAACATCTAGCAAAATCCTTGGATATATAGTCTCTTGATGTGGTATTTAAGTATATCATGCTAAGGTTGTGTCTATCATGAGCATGCTACCTCCTTAACACTTGAAAAACCTTCATAGTTTACAAGGAGAATTATAGGATATTTGGAGGTTTATAGCACAACTTGTTGATAAATGCCATTCATTTTCTCATTTTTAAAATATAATACTACTTTTCAATGGGATGAGTTGTGTAAGCAATATTTTGATAAAATTAAGAAATATATTGCATACCAAATTTCCATTTAAAAGATTTTAATTGAAGAGGGTTAGATAACACCCCCTTAGATCAAACCCCCTGGGATAGAACCCCTCTAGTCTTAAAACATACTCACAATGGAGTCTCCTTCGCACCTATCAAAATGCTGACAAAAAAACACTTTTTCTTTACCTTTTGAGGGATTAAATAAAGTCGTTTACAAATTATGTCTTGTAAGTATGTAGCTTTTTTTATAAGCTTTCCAAAAAGTATAATTTATAATATTTATAAACTTTTTTTTTTTAATTAAGTGCTATTAGTGGGGATAACTCCCTATTATATTAGTTTCAAAATGGCAATAGATGCCTACATTAAGTCCGACAGTTGCTAAACTATAAGGTAACCAGCTGCCAACATTACAAAATGGCCATTAAATGCCAATAGTAACTCCGACTGTAGATAAACTAGAAGTTGCCCGACTGGCTCTATTTTAAACTTTTATGTGATTACAAAGTTGTATACTACTGCCAGTGTATAGCCCAATTTCACTAGGTGCTTCATTCTCCACTTATTGAACCAGTTCTCGTTCAGAACATACCTTATGAATGCATTCAGGTCATTGTTGATTATGCCAGTCCGGTATACCTCCCAGGCCTCACCTAAGAAGCTACTCGTAGCATTGACTTGGAGCTGAGTGTCGCTCGAGCCTTTGTCCCTTGCTTCGACCACCACTTCATTTGCTTCTTCCTCGAAGTTGTACTTCAAGTAACTAACCAAGCTATCCGCGAGCATTTCCAGTATTGCGTTTGCCACTACTTGTATGTTGATTACCGAAATAAAACCCGCCAATTTCTCCACCAATACTTCTCTGGCTCCCATAACATTTGTCAGAAAGCATAAGACAACCTCATAGATTCTACCATCACAGCAGTGGCTTCCCTCCTGCAGGGTCTCTTGAGCTATCTGTTTGATCGCTTCGATTACTTGTTGAGACCCAACTGAGAATATTCTCCTACGCTGCATACGTAGTGTCTCATTTGAAAAAATGCAGTTAACCCCAAACTTAAACACCATTTTCTCCTCTAAGATTTTGAGTTTTTGAGTAGAGCTACACCTCAACTCTATGCTCCCTTCGGCTTCCTTTAAAAGCTTGGATTTTCAGCATGATAGGGCACATCCCCCAAGCAACTAGACAAACTTTGTTCGAAACTAGACAAGTATCCCGTCTGACTATCACTGCGTGCTACTTTTGGGGATTTCAAAGATCTATCATTCACCAGACCTGTCAGTGATTAGGAGTGTTGGTAGGCCTATCCATTGTTCCAAGTTGTTGCCCACTTTCACTATCTGTCCTTGATTGACCCCACAATTTTCCAAGAGGTCCGCAACCTTGTTAGCTTCCCTATAGACGTGTGATAGGGTATAATTGTTTAGCTTTCCAAGGAGGGATTTAATTATTTCAATCCAATTATCTAGTTTCCAATTTGGGGTTTTCCCTGTTGTAATTGCCCGAATGCATATCTGGGAGTCACCTTCTATTTCTACTGAATCAATTCCTTTCTGTATGAAAACTTCCAATCCCAATGCAAGCGCCTCCATTTCTGCCATGTTATTCGTGCAGGTACCTAGATTCTTGGAAGCTGCCTAGACTCCCTGCCCTTCTGTGTTTCTAATTATACATCCTGCTCCTGCCTTTCCAGGATTGCCTTTTGCAACCTCGTCAAAGTTAAGTTTCCATTTGAGACATTTCAGAGGTCTCCACCTAACTTCCTTTCTATTAACCTTTTTTTTAATCTTTGTCAAATCTTTGGGTAGTTTTAGGCTTGGCCATATTTTCTTGATTTCCTCATCCCGGCGTGTGAATCTTGTGTTAGATCGCACAGTGAATCGGTTGTTTGCTGTTTCCACTATAGAAATTTGAATTTTTTCAATTAGTCTATGCCTATCAAGGGATTGGTTCTTGAAGATAGGCCTGTTTCTTTCCTTCCAAATGTGCAAAACAACTAATGATGACACTAATTTCCATAGATTGTGCCAGTGACCGTTCTGATTTAGTATCGGCCAGCTATTCATGGCCTCCCAAATTTTCTATTGTCTTGGGCCTTGTATCCCAAAAGCTCTGAATAGCCAGTCCCAGCATGCATTTTCCATCAGAGAAGATAGAAGAAGATGGTCTATAGTTTCCTCTTCTTTTTTGCACAATACGCACCTTGATGGGCCCTCAAATCCTAATCTCTTTAGTCTATCCCATGTCAGGCACTGTTTGTGTAGTGCCACCCACAAAAATTCCCCCGCTTTTGGAAGGATTTCGCATTTCCAGCATAAAGTTGACATCCAATTCTTATCCTTATACTAGAAATTCTGTATTTGGTAGCCCATCTTGGCCGTATATTCTCCTAATTTTGCGCCACACCAAATCACTTCATCTTCTTTGTTGTTTAACCATATTGGTCTATTTCGTAACTCTGCCTCGACTTCCTCGCATAGGTGGTGTGGCATGAGATATGCCGGTATAGTCTTCCATTGGAATTGTCCCCCTAACAAGCTCCCATTGTATTGAACGTAGTCTTTCACTGTTTTCCCCATTTCCATCTGTAGCCTGTCCACATACTGGTCTACACCTATTAAATCTGTCATACTCTTGTGCCCATTCTACGAATCTGTCTAGAACAGTGCCTTCAAACCAGCCCCTATGCGCTAGGACAAATGGTTGGTTATTATTGGTCTATATTTTGTTATGTATTTCTAGATTGTTGAGCCTTTACCTGGATTAGCTAAGGTCAATATTTTGCTTGGATCCCTAGATTTCAAATATTTTCTTTGCATAATTCGACACCATAGTTTTTCCAGTTGTTTGTAGAGCTTCCAAACTAGCTTTGCACCTAGTGCTAGGTTCTGCAATCCCATTTTCCTCAGTCCTACCCCACCATCCTCTTTTGGTTGACATGCCAAATCCCAACCTATCAATGGTATTCTTTTTTCTGATTTAGACCCCTCCCAAATGAATTTTTTAAGGATTTTTTCTATTTTGTGTTCAGTTTTTCTTGGAGCTTCATATGTGGACATTGAATAAATTGGGATAGCTGAGAGAACTGATTTTACCATTGTTAGCCTTCCTGGTAGTGACAGCCAGCTGTTCTTCCATGACATTGCTTTGGAGCGGCATTTTTCAGTTGTTTCCTCCCAGTGCTTTGATTTGCATGCGCCACCAAAGATTTTGAATCCTACGAATTTTGTAGGCAGCGTTCCCATTTGATATCCAAGTATGTGCAAAATTTCCTTTTTCATTGTTGTTTTGGTGTTGAAGAAAAAAATACATGATTTATCCTTATTCATTTTTTGACCAGTTTGTGCCTCATATGCGTCGATTATGGATTTGATGTTCTTGGCTTCCTTTAAAATTGCTTCCCCAAATAGAGTGGTGTCGTCAACAAATTGGGAATGTGTAACTGGTGCTATATCCTGTGCTAATTTTATGCCTTTCCATTCCAAACTCTAACAACTTTTTTTAATTACACAGCTTAAGGATTCCACCATTATCACAAAGAGGAAAGGCGAAATGGGATCCCCTTGTCTAAGGCCATTGGTCGCTTGAAAGAAACCTTGCAATGTACTGTTTATTGATATTGAGAATCTTTCTGAGGATATACAATATCTAATCATATCGCACCAATGGGAGTTAAAACCCAACTTTTCCATGACCTTCAATAAGAACTCCCATAATACTTTATCATAAGCCTTACTTACATCTAGTTTTATAAGCATACTTGGTTCCCTACAACTTGTAAGGGAGTGAACGACTTCTGAGAGGAGTAGTGTGCATTCTGTGATCTCTCTACCTGGCACAAAACCACATTGTTTCATTGATATTACCTTTCCCACGACTAATTTCAATCTGTTAGCAAGCACTTTAGTAATTACTTTGTAGATTGTATTACAAAGTGAGATTGGTCTGTAGTCATTAAACGTTTTGCATTCTTATTTTTTGGGAATTAGAGCTATCACAGTATTATTGAGGTCTTTCACAAAACACTTGTTCTTTCTAAAGTCCTCAACTAATTTCTAGACATTGTTGCCAACAAAGTTCCAAAAAGTTCAAAAAAATATGGTTGTGAATCCGTTAGGTCCAGGTGCTTTGTCCGGGTGGAGCTGAAAGACTGTTGTTTTCACCTCTTCTTTTGTGATTTCTTTGTAGAGCATTTTATTGTCTTCTAATGTTACTTTGTTGCTGATTGCCTCTAGAATACTTCCATTTTGTGTATTCAGATTTTGGTTTCCCAATAATTTTTCAAAGTGCTCCACAGCCGCTGATCCAACATTAGTAAGACCCCTAATAGATTGCCCTCTTGCTTGGATTTCTTCGATTTTGTTGGCTGCCCTTCTGGCTAGGACTAAGGCGTGGAAGAATTTTGTTTTGGAGTCACTATCTTGAAGCCAGTTTTCTCTCGACTTGTATCTCCAATAAACCTCTTCTCTTTTGAGTAATTCAGATAAATTGCTTTTTAATTCCTTTTCTTTTATGTATTCTTCATTCCTCATTCCATCCTTAATTATTTTTTCATTTAGAGACTCTAACTCATTTTCGACCTTGGCTTTCTCTGTGAAAATGTTTAAGAACTTTTCTTTATTCCATTCTTTCAGCCGTTGGTTTAAATGTTGGAGTTTTTTCACAATTTTAAAACTGATTGAGCCTCCCACCTTTAGCTCTTTCCACCACATCTCTAGGAGTTTGACTAGACCACCATCGTGCCACCACATATTTTGAAATTTGAAGCATGTCCCTACAGTTTCCAACTGATCCAAAATGGTTATTTCTATTGGGAAGTGATCAGAGGTAGAGTTTGGAATGATTTTTGTTTGTATTTGCCATCCGAAATCTCTGCAATGCTTGGTAATGAGGAACCTGTCGAGACGTTTTGCTATTGCTGTAAAGTGTTTCCTCCTATTTGTCCATGTGAAGACTCATTTCTTTGTTGGGTTGTCCATTAGTCCTGCTTCCACCACAAAATTTCCAAAATCAATAGAAGTCTGATACAAATTTTTGATACCACCACTTTTTTGTGATGTATCCAGGATGGCATTAAAATCCCCTCCAATGATTAATTTCCCTTTAAGGAATGGTTGCAAGAATTCCAATATCTTTCTCCATAGATCTGCCTTTTCCTCTGTTTTGATAGGGCCATATATGTTGAATAGTGTGAACTAGCAATTCAATGCAAAATTATACATTTTTGCTACCATCCAATTGGCTTCCGTGTGTATAATTTCTGTAGAAACCCCCTCTTCTTTCCATAAGATACCCAAACCACTTGCATTTCCTTTAGATCCCTGAAAATGACCTTTCCAATCATGACAATATTGGAGAAATTGCACTCCCTCTTCGCTGGACAGTTTCGTCTCTTGAAGTAAAATTATATTGTTATTAGTTTTTTTTATTTGGCGCCTTACTAGGTGTCTTTTGTCAAGGGACTTTAGGCCCCTAACTTTCCATGTAGTGATTTTCATTGTTTTCCAAGGGAGGATTTCCCTCCCTTGGTACTGAAAAATTTAATGATGCTGGGAAGATTCTTTTCCATAGCTTCTTCCTCCCTTAACTGCTTGCATGATTTTCTACCCCGCTATTTCCTTGTTGTGCCAAATTTGCCCAATCCTAGGTGGTTAGCTGTTGATTGTGAGATACACCTATCTTCAATAATATCTAGGGCATCGTCTGCTTCAAAGTCATTACTTGTCAATGATTCTATATCATCCCTTCCTTCACCCTCTTGGTTGGTTATGTGAATTGTGTGAACATGCTTGTTTTGTGGCTCCTCACTGACAACCTCCGCATTTGCAATGCCTAGGGGTTTGTCTTTTCTTTCCCTTCCTGGCATATTGTTTGTTGCTATAGGGCCATTTCTTTCTCAATTATAGGTATGTTATTGTTTTTGTAATTTATGTTCAACTGTGATTTGTTGCTCTCCTTACCCTGTTTGTTGGTAGGGCATTTTCCCTCATTGTGATTCCTGGCTCCACACTTTAGACAATACCATTTCTTTTCTTCCACTTCTATTTCTTGTACCCATTGAGCCCCATTTTCCACTAGATGGATTTTTTTTGGGATAGTATCTATTGCAGCTATTTTTAATCTGGCAAATTTGTAGAGACATCCATCCATAATATTTGGATCAATTTCTATTAGGGTTCTTAGTGTTCTGCCAATCTTTTCTAGACATTCTTCAGCCCAATATTCCATTGGGAGATTGTATAACCTTATCCACTGGGGTTGATCATATGGCTGCATTTTTAATGGATTGAAATTTGGCCTCCATGGTTGCATGTATAGGGGTGAATTTTCCATAGACCACATATTGTTCTATGTTACCCTTATCCTATCTTCTTCATTTGCAAATACTATTATAAAGAAACCCTTGGGTAAGAATCTTACTAGAACTTTTGTTTGCCAAGTCTCTTTTATCCATTTGTTGATTACTTTTCTGCTCAGGTTGGCACCGATAAAAGATAAAAGTGTCATTTTCAAGAATCTATATATTTGCTTTGATTTACTTTGTGACATCTATATTGATAATGTCTGAGGGTAGGTCTGTATATTGGTTGCCTTGTTGCCACAAAGTTTATGTTGGGATGTTTGTTTTCCGATTTTTTCTATCTTTAGGGTTTTTGTCGAATGTTCTATTTTTTTCCCCCTGACTATCTTGATTATTAAACCTTTGTCGGTCCTAATATCGAAACCCGTTGGTATTGATTTTGTTTTGGGCTTCGGTTCTGGGCTTAGGGATTTCCTTCCTGCCATATTTTAGATGAGATTTTGGTGTATCGTGTCTCTCCTTTCTAGGTCCCATAGGGTATTCAACCTCTTTCCTCTGGTAGATCTGATGACAGTTATCCACCCATCGGCCTTTGGAGAAGTCCCATTGTGGTTTGTAGTTTTTTGAGGTTTCATCCTCTGCGACCCTTCCGCTCGAATTCTCCACGGTGTTATTGCCTTCTTCACAACCAAAACTTGCCCCCTTCCTTGCATTTATGCCTGGTTCTGTTGGATCGCCAATTTTTTCCTTTGTCTCGTGATTGCCTTTGGTAGGAACCCGTTGGGTATCATAACCGGCCTGTTTGGAGGACACCACCTGGTTTGCTTCGACTTCGTCCGCCCATCTGCTTTTTTGTGTTTTATTTTTTTTGAGGCCCTTCCCTTGTTGCTTCACGATCTTGTCGAGCTTCGCTACTTCTGCAAACCCTGCGCTTGCACTGCTCTACTCCACCATTTTTCTTGGATTGCTCTTCTTACTAACATAACCTTTGATAGAAAATATAATATTTATAATTTTATTATTATATTTATATTTTATTTCTTGTGGATGTTGTTTTTCACTAAACATCAAGGTATTTATTTCACACATGCACAAATATAGAAAATTAGAAAAACAATTCGAAAAAATATGTATGCACTAAGTATTGATGTTCTTCTTTTATAAAAAAAAATTAATTTCAATACATACAAAACAAGTTATGCATGATGACATATGCCTATGTCCTGATCATAATTACTTTGACTTCAAAAATTAATTAAAAAAATTATGCAATAAAAAATTATGAAAAAATATCCATGCACTAGATATTGATATTAAAAATCTATCTTTTAAAAGTTATAATTTTATCCTTTCAATAAAAAAGTTATGCATGACGACATACACACCACTTTTAAAAAATGTTGTTTACTATAAAAAAATAAGTTATTAAATGTTACGTAAAAAAATTCACAATTTGTTTCAAAAAATATATTTAAAATCTACACACAAATTCTCACAAGTCACTAGTTTACATCATCTCCAATTTATTAATGGTCTAGTTTCTATAGATTTCATAAAGGGAAATTTTGTAAAAAAATGTTGATATTAATGTCCAACTTGGCCAAAAAGTGGGACATAGTATTGCGGGCTAACCTAGATTAAAATGGCCATTATATGGTTTGAAGTAGTTTCCATGTATATGGTATCAAAATTTTGATGCTTGTGCATTGAAGCTGTGTTTTCTAAAAAGTGAGGAAGATCACTTTATATATTTTAAAATTATTCGTGATCAATTATTAATTATTGTCTTGTATTTTGATGACATGTTTATTGGTAATAACAAGGTTATGATTAGATAGTTTAAAACTCAAAATTTTGGTGCATTTGACATGAAGGATTTAAGGGCTACAAGATTCTTTTTTCAAATAAAAATTTGTAAGGATTAGGTTCATAGAAGGATTTGGATTAGTCAAAGCATATTGACACTATTTTATAATTATTTGCTCTATACGACCCTAAACTAGTGAGTATTCCTTTATCTATAGGCACTATGATTTTATTGGGATGGTGTCCTAAGTCAAACAATCATTTTGAACATATGTACAATATTTATTATGCTAGTTCTATTAATAATGAATATATATGTCTCCAAGTTTCTTGGAATGGGTACTTGGATGCCCATAGGAGAGATGAGATATAATTATTTAAATATTATTCTCTAGGACTTGGAATATTATTGTAGTGAAGTTAACAAGGGATCTTATAATCGGTAGGTGTTACATAATTGTCTTTAGTATATTTGATCATCTCTCTAATGCAATTATGGGGAGTTATTTAGAGAAGAAATATGAATCTTATCATAATTGGTTGGACCCATGCTAGTTGGCATATTCATCATGGAGTGCTAGACTTGGGCATGAGTAAGCATATTAGAGTAATGACACCACATGTTCTTGTAATACTCACGTCTATCCTAAGTATGGTCATAATTACACATGAGGGCATGGGTTTTTACCATAGACCATGGTTTTGGTGCTTGTGGTTTCTAGGAAATGATTTATTGTTTCCTCTTCTCACTTTTCTATAAATTATATTAATTGGATAGAGGTTTTATGGATCTTATGTATGTTGAATATTTTTATTCTACTAGAATGCTATTAAAATAAGGAGTCGAGAAGAATATATTGATGTAAAGACCATTTATATCTAATATAAGCTCAACACCTCTTTGTTGGTGGGGTTTTTTTAAAATTGTTTCTCCATTTGTATTTGGTGTTATAAGTGTATATTGATACATTCCTACATGTTTCTTCATGCTTATTTAATGGTTAATCATATTCTATTTTAATTGATAAATCAAATTTATTCGTTATTTATTTAAGATTTTATTATAGTACTTATCCTATTTCTCTACATGTCTATAAAAAGTCCTTCCTTCATGAGCTTCCACAACTCAATTTTAATGTCATTAAAATCCTTAATCTCCATTTGAGATGTACCAATTATTTTCTATACCTAAAAATAATATCACCCTCATGCAAAACTTCCACTCAAACATGGATTACTACAATAACCTCTCCTCCAATAGATATGCCAATTTATTCTAGCTCTAATTCCAATTGAAAATAAGCTAGAATTAATCCACACTATTTTTTTTAGCAAAGTAACAACTAATGGATAACATAAGCATACCTTGAGATTTTTTTCTTCAGAAAACTTAGATTATGAATCAGACTCAACTTATTGATCTCAATAACAATATTATAATTTAATATAATGTACTAATGCTATAAATAAAAGACACAAGAGATATTCAACTATACTTTTTTTAGTCAATATAATGACATTACAATAATATGCTTCTCGCCCATAAGAATCCTAATCCATGTGTATTTATTTATAGAGACACTAGAATAGGAAGCCACTAAGTGGTAATAAAAAAAGAGCATGAAACTATGGGCCAACCAAGTACTTTGAAAAGGAGATCAATTTTTCCACTTATTATATGCATTGCATAAGGGGACATGACAAACAAAATTAATTTAATAGCAAGGGGCAATATCAATACCCATAGTGAATCTACACTATCTTTACTTCTCATGTAGTCCATTAGGGGTGTAAGATATATTACAAATTCCTAAAACTTTTCAATGCATCAACATGCAACAACTTCCTTCTTAACCCAATGAGGAAAGCAACATTAGTTAAATAGATATAAAACTACTTCAATAGAATCGCAAAACTTAAATAAATTTAAATGAGAAGAAAATGAAAACACAAGATATGCCCTAGAAGAACCCATAGAGGGGAAAGAACCAACAAGAAGAGATTTTCGCTATATCATTGTTAGCAAGAAAAAGGGGGGAACATAGACTAAATTTTCGAGCCCCAAGTAATTTTTGTATGTTGTATTTATACCCCAGGCTTAGTTATACAAAGGGAGCAAGGAGTTAATCTGGATAGTGCCTTTTTTAGCTAACAAAATATTGAAACATCAGACATTCATAATACATAGCATATTATATGTGGAACTCCAATATATTTATAATATCAAAGATAATTCATATATATTCATATAGGTCTTCTTTCCATTTGTATATTCTCATTACATTCTCTATCTCTTACATATTACATATTATATATTTCTCATATATCCTCCATTTTCTATATTATATCTTTAGCTATGCAAATATATATGATGGGAAGCAATCCATTCATATTGATCCTAGTCTACATGATGTCATTTCAATTTGAGGATTTGGAAGATCTTCATGGTAAGGTGTAGTAGGATTTGAGGTGACTTCCTAAATTTATACATTCCTACCAACATCATCCCCTCTTTCAAAATATTGGATTGTCCTTAAGACAAATCTGCTATGGAGGAAGAACCCCCTTATAAATTTATTTGAGATTAGCAAAACCATTGTGCCTTAGCTTTATGTAATTTTTTATTTTGTACCAAGATTTGTATGAATAGACACTCTGCCTTCGAAAGGGTTGTAGGAATTTGAATCTATTGGCCCAAATTCTATGCATACTTGATCAACTTGGTGATGTGAGCTAACCACAAGATTACAACCTCCCTTAGTTGTTGAAATTTGTGTCTTGTTTGATCTCATTGATATTAGAGTTATTGATATTATGATTCTATTTGAATCCTGTAGAGCATTATATGAAGTAGCCAATTACAAAATATGCCTCTCTATCTAATCCATTTGTGTTTTCACAGGGGATATAATATTGGGCCATTGTAGGAAAAATTGGTAAAGAGCATTGATGTCTCTTTTAGTGTTATTCAATGTACTAATATGTGATTTTAGGGTGGAGTGGGTGGTGGCACACTTTTTCCTAATGTGATGTTAGAAGCTACCATATACCATAATAGTGCCTTCTCTACTATTTTTTTGTTGTAGTCCACCATATCATCATAGATTTGAAATGTTCGGGCTAGGACATCTTCCTAGAATAGGACATTATATAGTTGATCTTCATCCATTGGGGGTTTTGTTTGAGCTTTCTCTAGAGATTTCTCCTGTATGCCCTCTTCTTCTAACCAAGGAGTTTGCTTATCTATGAGACTTTTAGTTTCTTATCCACACTCATTTTAATAATTATTTGAAGGCATTTTCAACTAATGGCTCCCTTTGCAGTGTTATAGTAGGTAGTCTCATTTTAGGTTTTCTTGTGTTACCTTTAGTTTGTGTAGATTCAACAAGTGGAGCTCCAAAAAATAAGCATCTAGACCTCCGTGAAGTGGTTGTGCTTTGTTCCTATAGTTCTTTCTTAGGGATGCCTTGTTTCTCTCCTATTTTCTCTATGTTTTTTTTTATCTATTTACTCCTCTAATTTATTTTTGGCCACATTATCCATAAACTCTCAATATGTTGAAAATTTTTTTGCTTGCAAATCCTTATGGATCCTAAGAAGTTTTGTTGCATAGGAATCTATCTCAACGTCTGTAACCTCATAGGGTAGCCTATGGATCCAAAAGGTTCACAGTTTAATTGATTCCATAAGTGTGAAGTATTTATCGAATAAGAAGACACTTGTGTCCATGTATTTCTAGACCATGTCGTATGATTTTCGTTCTCTATATTGCATCTTCTGTTGGAAATAATTGAAAAATACCCAATATGTAGTAGTATAGGAGGTAGCATCCTTAAATTGTTGCACATGCTCCTTACTTTGTGAAGAATTTGGCCTAGCAGTGTCCCATACTTTCCTTGCAAATGCTAGTAATTCATTCATGAAATAGAGTGCTACGGAGATAGTCAATGCATCATATCAGAATTGATAATGGGATTGTTTGATGTGCTCAAAATTCTCCAATAATTCTTTGTGCAATACTTCACAAAGGTCGATGTCTTTCCCCTATACCACTATTTGATATGTCACATGAATGGAAGTCGTGGTGGTGGGATCCTCTTTTTTGGTATAATAGACCTTATATGTGATGCCCAAGGTAACATAATTTACTTCCAAATTTGTGATCTTTGTTACATGCAAACTCCTCCCATCATAAGTGGCCCCAATTAGCTTAGTTACATCTATATTATTTATGGCTTTCTTTGGCAGTACTTCCTTGTGTGCATAGAGCCCTATGACAACTTAAATGGTTTTTTTTTTTATCTTGTAGGATCAGTCTAATACTCATCATGGGTCTTGCTCAAGATTATCTAGAGTATCAAAGTTAGCTAGGAAGCCTTTATTCACCTCTTCCCAATCCTTGTGATATTTTAGATATTTTTTTTTACCAATCCAATGTATCTTTTTGTAAGGAGGCCACAAAGTCTAGTAGTTTAATTTTATCCTCTTCTACATCCTGCCTTGCCTACAACGATTCCAATTGGAAAATATGTTTTGCATCCTCTATGGTATCTTTCCCTAACACTATTAGTTTAATTGTTGACTCCATTTTGGTCTCCTTCTATGTTTTGGGTTTGTGGAGTTGTGGAGTGTTTGTACTATATGGTGTTTATGCTCTCTACCCTTATCTCTCATTAATTTTATTTCAAAATACTCTTCTCTAGGAAATTTTATCCAATCTACTACATTTTCCTCTTTTTTTCTTGTCTCTTCTTTGTGAGGTACTTTTTCAACTAAAATCCTCTTAGTCTTATACAACATAGGGGATGAATCCTTGTCTGAGGTTTGTGACTCCTCATAGAACCTTGTTATTTGTCAATGACATCTAATTAGTTAATGAAAATAATTCTTCTCCCAAGTTAAACATGGCTTTATTTTTTTCTTTATTTCTTCATATCTTAATTTCTTTACACCCATGTTAGCTAATTATTCTAAATAATTTTATTTACTAGACAATCTTTCTCTAGAGTTTTAAGGAATTCAAGGAATCTATCATCCAGCTTAACTTTTATGTTTGATAGATCTGGTATGATTATTGAAATTTTGGAGAGTTGCAGGAGGGATGGAGCCTTCATGATATTACAGTCTTTGAACAACAACTTCTTAGATTTTCCATTATCACCAATGCTCTTCTCCAAACTTGTTATGAGTTGTCATGATTTTTTCCATCATGAATTCATCTTTCAAGAGTCTTCCATTCACTACAACAAATCCATGTGATTAGCTCCCTTTTTTACTTCCACCCATTGTTTTAATGTATTTATCTCCAATTTTTTTTGAAAAAGTTGGTGCCATTTTTTAGCATTTTTGCGTCGATCAAAACAAGTGGGCGCTAATACGGGCACTAGATTTAGCACTAGGTTAGAGTCGGGTTTAGCCCCAGGTTTAGCGCCTGGTTTAGCACCAAATTTAGCATCGGGTTTAACACTAGATTTAGCGTAAGGTTTAACAACGGATTTAGCACCGGATTTAGTGCTAAATTAGCATCTAATTTAGTGCCTGATTATTCTAATCTAGCAAGGATTAAGGGTGTTAGAAAAAAATCCTTCCCCAATATTCACTGGCCTTCAATTGCTTGCCTATATTTCACTTGCATCAAAAGATCCCTCAACCCTCAACCCTCAACCCTAATCCCTCAACCCTCAACCCTCAACTTTAAACCCTAAACCCTAAACCCTCAACCCCTATACCCTCTACCCTAGTATACATTGGAACCTCAACCCTAATTCTTCAACCATATACCCTCAAACCTATATCGACCTAAACACTCTACCCTCAACCCTTAACCATCAACCCTAAACCCTTAAACCTTCTACCCTCAACCCTATACCCTCAACCCAATATCGTAAACCATCAATGCTATAGGTCCTCAACTCTAAACCGGTCTCTACCCTTTACCCTCAACCTAATACCCTCAACCCTTAAACCCAAGTAAACTCTCTACCCTAATCCCTCAACCCTCAACCCTTAATCCATCAACCCTTAAACCCTCAACCCTCTACCCTCTACCCTCTACCCTCAACCCTCTACCCTCAACCCTTAAACCCTAATTCCTCAATCCCTATACCCTCTACCCTATACATTGGACCCTCAACCCTAATCCTTCAACCGTATACCCTCAAACCTATACCCTAAACGCTCTACCCTCAACCCTCAACCCTAAACCCTTAAACCCTAAACCCTTAAAACTTCCACCCTCTACCCTCAACCCAATACCCTAAACCATAAACCCTATAGATCCTCAACTCTATAACCTCAATTCTCAACCCTCTATCCTATATATTGGATCCTCAAACCTCATATATCTTTGTCCCTCCCTCCTCTTCTCTCCTTCTCTCTATCTCACTTATCCCTCCATTTATCGCTCCATCCATCCCTCCCTCTCTACCCTAATCCCTAAACCCTAAACCCTCAACCCTCAACCCTTAATTAACCCTAAACCCTTAAACTGACCTCTACCCTCTACCCTCAACCCAATACCAACTACCCTCAACCCTTAAACCCTTAAACCCAAGTAAACTCTCTACCCTAATCCCAAAACCCTCAACCATCAACCTTTAATCCCTCAACCCTTAAACCCTCAACCCTCAACCCTCAACCCTCAACCCTCAACCCTCAACCCTCTACCCTCTACCCTCTACCCTCTACCCTCAACCCAATACCAACTACCCTCAACCCTTAAACCCTTAAACCCAAGTAAACTCTCTACCCTAATCCCAAAACCCTCAACCATCAACCTTTAATCCCTCAACCCTTAAACCCTCAACCCTCAACCCTCTACCCTCTACCCCCTACCCTCAACCCTTTAACCCTAATCCCTCAACCCCTATACCCTTTATACCCTATACATTGGACCCTCAACCCTAATCATTCAACCATATACCCTCAAACCTATACCCTAAACGCTCTACCCTCAACCCTTAACCATCAATCCTAAACCCTTAAACCCTAAACCCTTAAACCTTCTACCCTCTACTCACAACCCTAATCCCTCAACCCTATACCCTCAACCCAATACCATAAACCATCAGCCCTATAGGTCCTCAACTCTATACCCTAAATTCTCAACCCTCTACCCTATACATTGGATCCTCAACCCTCATATATCTTTGTCCCCCCTCCTCTTCTAGTCTCCTATCTATCTCACTTCTCCCTCCATCTCTCGCTCCATCCATCCATCCCTCCCTCTCTACCCTAATCCCTCAACCCTTAAACCCTAATCCCTCAACCCTATACATTGGACCCTCAAACCTAATCTTTCAACCATATACCCTCAAAATTATACCCTAAACGTTCTACCCTCAACCCTTAACCCTTAATCATCAACCCTAAACCCTTAAAACTTCTACCCTCTACCATCAACCCTAATCTCTCAACCCTATACCCTCAACCTAATGCCCTAAACCATCAACCTTATAGGTCCTCAACTCTATACCCTCAATTCTCAACCCTACTATACATTGGATCCTCAACCCTCATATATCTTTGTCCCTCCCTCCTCTTCTAGTCTCCTCTCTATCTCACTTCTCCCTCCATCTCTCGCTCTATCCATCCATCCCTCTCTACCCTAATCCCTCAATCATAAACCATCAAGCCTTAAGCCCTTAAACACTCAACCCTAAACCCTAAACCTTCAACCCTCGACCCTTAAACCCTAAACCCTTAAACTGACCTCTACCCTCTACCCTCAACCCTCAACCCCTCTACCCTCAACCCTCAACCCTCAACCCTCTACCCTCAACCTTATTCCCTCAACCCCTATACCCTCTAACCTATACATTGGAACCTCAACCCTATACCCTTGGTGTGACTGCAAGGGTATACAAATTCAAATCTATCCCTTTTGTACATTTTATGGCATAATACACCTCATGCCTGCATTCAATCATCTATAAAATTGCTCATGTTTAAATTGTTTGCGTAAAAGATAAAAAATATTTTTAGAGGATAATATGAAGATAATAGTATGGTCTTAAATTGGAGAATTAATAGCATTTGAATTAAATGGCATTTTTATCTTCTTTTCAATTAAAATTGTAATATTTAATTTGTAAAATATTAGAAAATAAATAAATAATAATAAAATTTATATATTGAATATTAATCATTATTTAGAATTTATTTTTTACAATAATAATATGAATGGTTTGGAAGAAATGCAAGAGGCAAATCTATTTTAATTAAAAAAATCTTAGGGTGCAAAGGAATCTAATGTAATATCACAATCACACAATTTTTTAAAATTATAATTATTAAAATAATAATTTAATGATTAAATTATATATTTAATTCATATTATTTTTAGTTTTATTTAAATATTATATATATATATATATATTAAAATTAAAATTAATAATTGTTAAAGATATTTTTTATATTTTTATTTTATATAAAATAACATAAATAGTTTTTAATTATTAATTTAACATACAAATTAATAAAATTAATAGATAATAGTAATTTTTTATTATAAAATATATTTATTTTGTTTTCTAAATTTGTTTGAATAGATTCAATGATTAAACATATTTGAGTTTTTTCACATCAATATTTTTGCAGCCATGGTGAGTTAGAACAAAATACCCAAGCCCTAATTTTCAACTCTCATTTTCACTTGGTTTTTTTGAGCTCCCTTGTCCTACACATGCCACCATCATTAGAGTTTGAAACCTTGAGCTTTCTGAAGGAGTCTTTGTCAATTTTCTCACTGCTTTTGAGAGTTTTCTTCAAATAAATTTTTGTTGAGGCCGAATCAGGTAAAGCTTTCATGGTTCATCATTTGTTTCCACTTATCTGAATGTGTTTTCAAAGACATTCCTTCTCACATTCTCATGCATTTTTCTCTTGCTTTACTCTGTTGACGCCTTGCTTGTCTTGAGGCTGACATCAAAGCACTTTTTGGAGCTCGCATTTCTTCAAACAACAAGAAGTTGAGTAAGTTTTTGTGCACCATTTCTTTGTATCTTACCTCTGTTTTCTGTCAAAACAAGCTCGATTTGGACTCAATAGATACAAATGAATGGGTGTTTTGTTTCTACCATGCATCCTTATTTTGAAACCCTTCTATCTTGGCTCGACTTCTCTAGACTTAGCTCACTAGCAAAAGAAATGAAATAAATCATACTCTCCATATTTGGTTTGATCAAACGATGAAAGATTTTTTTATTTCTGCATTTTTTCTCTTTCCTGGTGATAGCTTGGTCGTGACATCTCTAAAATATTTTTTCTATTTCCAAAAAGAACAGAGTGTAAAATTTTCTTTATTATATTTTTAAGCCTCCTTCATGGCTCCATGATTATGGTTGTGGGCTCTGTTCAATAACATTTTGGGCTTATCTTTGATCTAGGGTTTTTCGAAAACTCGTGACTCCTATTGCAGATACGAGCTCTTAGGAAAATGAGTGCAAGCCTTTTGGAACGATCTTTCACTTCTCAAAAAAAAAAAAAAATCTTTCCACATTTGGGGCTTGGCCCAGAAACCCTAAACCATGGGTTTGTAATATTCTGCATATCATTCTCCTTTCTTGCAAGCATTTTACATTTTCATTTTTCAAAACCCACTTCACAAGACAATTGCACTATTTTTCTATATGTTCATTTTTCTCTAAAAAAGACAAAAATGAAGATGATTGATGTAGAGAATGGTGGGCTTCAAAGGTCTTCAAAGACACAAACACAAATTTTTGCAAGATCACTTAAACATTCACAAATTTACTTTAATGAAACATGGTTTTCCAAGCTCCAAATACACCAAAAAGAGGTTTTAAGACACCAAACTCTTACTGAAACTTTACCACACCTTAAACATCATAGAATTGAAAGGTTTAAGCCAAAAAAACACTCTTAGAACACTGGTTCTTTCATTATTGCATTATTCATACTGAAGAAGACAAATTGCTTGTAATGTTCCACATAGACAAAATCGAGTGTATCTTTTAAACCAAACCGAATTTCCAAAAAAAAAAACATTTTTAAGAACCCATTTCGGCCTTCTTAAACATATCAAAAAATAGAATGAGTTTTTCTTAGAAAGAAACCCTCAAAAAATGACTATCTTGTTGTCCTAGAGGCCTAATTTTGGCTCATATGCAAGAGGGTTTATTGGAAATAACTGCTCCAAACCACAAACCACTTTTCCAATGCTTCAAATACCTTATAATAGGTCTGAAAATTCTATCCAAACCATCTCCAACCCTTTAACATTGCATTTGTAGAAAATCCCAACTTGTAGCTATGCCTTCATGCTCAACATTCACAAATTTACTTTAATGAAACATGGTTTTCCAAGCTCCAAATACACCAAAAAGAGGTTTTAAGACACCAAACTCTTACAGAACCTTCACCACACCTTGAAAATCATAGAATTGATAGTATTAAGCCAAAAAAACACTCTTAGAACACTGGTTCTTTCACAATTGCATTATTCATACTCAAGAAGACAAGTTGCTTGTAGTGTTCCACATAGACAAAATCGGGTGTATCTTTTAAACCAGATTGAATCTCCAAAAAAATAAAAATTCAAGAACCTATTTCGGCCTTCTTAAACATATCAAAAAATAGAATGAGGTTTTTTTTTAAAGAAACCCTCAAAAAATGATTGTCCCGCTGTCTTAGAGGCCTAATTTTGGCTCATATGCAAGAGGGTTTATTGGAAATAACTGCTCCAAACCAAAAACCACTTTGAAAATGCTTCAAACACCTTATAATAGGTCTTAAAATTCTATCCAAAACATCTCCAACCATTTAACATTTCATTTGTAGCAAATCCCAACTTGTAGCAATGCCTTCATGCTCAACATTCACAAATTTACTTTAATGAAACATGGTTTTCCAAGCTCCAAATACATCAAAAAGAGGTTTTAAGACACTAAAATCTTATTTAACCTTTACCACACCTTGAGAATCATATAATTGACAGGATTAAGCCAACAAAACACTCTTAGAACACCGGCTCTTTCATTATTGCATTATTCATACTCAAGAAGACAAATTACTTGTAGTGTTCCACATAGACAAAATCGGGCGTATCTTTTAAACCAGATTGAATCTCGAAAAAAATTTAAAAAATTAAGGAACCTATTTCGGCCTTCTTAAACATATCAAAAAAAATAATGAGGTTGTGTTGGAAAGAAACCCTCAAAAAATGACTATCCCACTGTCTTAGAGGCCTAATTTTGGCTCATATGCAAGAGGGTTTATTGGAAATAACTGCTCCAAACCACAAACCAATTTTCCAACACTTGAAAAAAATTATAATAGTTCTTCACATGCTATCCAAACCATCTCCAACCCTTTAAATTTTTCTTTGTAGCAAATCTCAACTTGTAGCTATGCCTTCATGCTCAAAATTGATGAAAAATCACTAGGGCGGCAATATAACTCTTGTAATTTGACTACCCCTGCACTTGCAAACACAAAAAACATTGAAAAACAACCTAAACTAACCCATTCCACCAATTTACAGATGTCTACATCGGCGAAATGGTGTTTTATGCTTTTATTTGACTCTCAAACCCTTAAAATGAGGGTTTTTGGATTGCCCTTAGATAAATGGCTCTAAAAAGCTTAAAACTCAACAAAATTAACTCAAACCAGATTTATTTGAAATATAATTCAAATCTCTATCAAATCCAACCAAAAAAAATCTTGAGAGTACTGTACAAACTAGTACCACACTTGAGAACAACAAGAAAATGTTACAATCTGCAAAACAAGGTACTTTTATTCAAAATTTATTCAAGATACATTGTAATCTCTTCTTCCACGCCTTCAAAAGGCTCTTTAAAGGTGCATATGATAGTTATCTAACTGCCTCTTCAGTTACAATCGACCAACAACCTTCCCTTTACAAAATGACTCTTCACATTCCACTTTTTTGTATTTTGCATTTTTGCATTTTTTGCTACAAATGACAACTTTTGCATTTTGACTTCATAGACCTCCTAGAAACCTATTAATGAATCAAATGCATTTAAAATGGTCCAAACATGACCTTTTTTACAATCACAATATGATGAAGACTCAAATTTTGCAAAATTGCCCCATGGAGGCATGAAGTTGCATGGTGCCCTGCACCAATGATATGGTTTGAAAACAATTATGAAAATAAACATGGTTCTATTTCCTTTTGATCTATGTAACTGTAATTTCATTTTTCTTATTTTCAGAAATGAAGTCGCGTTCTCTTTCCAATAATTGAATAGTGTTATAGAAGCATTACAAAGAGGCAGTCTTAGGTATTAGATAGATGGTATGTTTCATAACACATTGCTTAGGCCATCTACTGGGGGAATGAAAATTATCCTTGTATAAGTAATGTGCTGGAGGATTCAATTCAATAATATGATTCACCATGCACTTCATATGCCACTAGAATATATTTTTACAACATAAAATCCTATATTAAGAATACTAATTGAAACCTCAAGGTCAAGTGAGCAATTTTGTATTAGATTTTTTATTTTGGAACTCGTGAATATTATGTGGCTGAGAAAGATTTTCAAACAAATTTCTTATGTTGTGGAGCCAAACAATTACCATGACATTAATTTTATGATCAAAGTTATGCATGTCTTTTGAGCTTCTTGATTTGTCTCTTGTGTAAGCCTCTAAGAAGCTTCTTAGGCTACTAATTTGTAATTCGTTTGCAAGGGATTGTTTGCTCTTTTTTTTCTAATTTCCTATTTTATAGGGAGTTATGGTTTGTTTCTTTCCAATCACAAGGTGCATTTACGTGAACTTGACCATTCTGAATTATTTAAATGTAGACACCATATGGTCGATGTTGAATGCTATTGCTGCTCCAAGGCACTTTGACTTCTTCCTTAGATAGGGAGATTCCCTCAAGACATGAATGTGGTTATCATAGCTCTAAACACTCATTTCAGCATGAAGAATGCATCAATGTGTAGTAGAATTTGTAAAGCACTTGTCTATGATTATGAATGTTTTAGATTGTTACATATAGTCATGGTCAAATTCTCATGATAGATTCCTTTGAAACTTATGATAGGTATGTATTTGAGGACCAAATTGAGTTAATCAAGGAATGGATACTTGAAGGAGAACAAGTACTTTAATAAATTAGCTCATATGTTGATGTTTTGAATAGTATATCAAATATCTTCTTTTGATTTAAATAGTAATAAGATATACGTTTCTTGCTTTGGTTGATTGGACTAAACTTTAGAGAACAAATGGAAAATATTTTAGAGTTTTATATGTATTTTTTTAAGACTTTTTAACTTTACAACATATATTATGTATTATTCACTTTTGATTTTTTGTTAATTTTCTCATTATCGATGTTTTATCCTAAATCAGGCTAAGGGTGATGATTTTGGAAAGGATTCTAGGGTAAAAACAATGTCACACAAACTCTAGGTGGGATGCATTTTCTTGATGCCTGAAATGAGAATAACATTTAGCTACAGAAGGCATCAAAAATAATTTTGCACTATAAACTGTTTGATGTACATATATTATATGAATCAACTAATTTTAATTTTTATTTTACTCCACTAAAATTAAATGAATCCTCATTTGCAATCATCAAGCCACTGGAAGGAACATTGTTTCCTTTTATTTTATTCCTGACATAACAACAACTAAAAGTTTTCATGTTATTTTCAAAATTGTTGGTTATTTGATGCTAGCTTAACTTTTCTTACAATGGTTGTATAGGATTAAAACAATAGCCATATCAAATTCCTTTTGCCCAAGTCCTACTCTCTCAAGGTTAACAATCTCAATCTCACTAATAGTGATTACTAAGAAAGGTAATTCCACCAACTCTACCAAATAGTTTACTATAGGAACAATAAAAGTAGACGCTTTGAAAGGAACTCCATGAAAACCAAGCTCTCTAAATGGTATATCAAACTCTACATTCAAAATATTTTAGATGAGGCTGCTCCTATAGCTCTGTTACTTGCTTGACAAATCCTTGAAACTTTGCATTGATTTTATTTTTCCTATCCCTCTCTTGTTGTTCTTCCTCAATTTCATCAGGATCATACATTGACCTTCTTGCCCTTCCTAAATTTTGGACCACATCCATTACTTCCACATAAAACTAGACATCCTTGGTCTTCTTGGTTCCCATGCCATGATAAGGTTACACAAATAAAAATGAAGCAAAGTAATCATCTCCTTCTCTGCTGGCTGGAAGAATGCATGCTTAATGTTTTTATACATGATATCATCTCTCTCTTCTTCTCTCATGGTTGAATACTGAAAGCCATTATGGTGGGCCTCCAGAGTTCTAGTCATCTTTCTTCCTCTTCCACAAAATGTTGGCATATTTTACTAACATTTATTAGAATTATTGCATGTTTTACATCATTGGAATGACATATTAGTTGTAACTTTTTTGAAATTTTATTATGGTATGTACACTTTGATATGATGTAATATGATTATGGTTTCGTTTCACATGTTGTAATATTAGATATATAACAGAAAAAACATTATTGCATGAAATAAATAATAACTTTTCATTTTAAATGTTTTTTTTGCATTACACGGGTCTTCCAGAAGATCAAGATGATCCTCATGATATAGATCCAGAAAATGTTAGTTCTCATACAGATCACATGGCAAAGGATGATGATGATGAAGATACAAAAGACACTGAGGCTGATGATGATGATGATGCAGATACAAAAGACACCGAGGTCGATGATGATGATGATGAGGCAGTTGTTGGTAGTAGATAGTGACATTCATGATCATATAGACTACATCATGGATCATTGTTGATATATCGTTATGATGCCTCTTTTCATGGTTACTATCATATGTATCATTTTCACGGCCTGCGAACCATATTATTTCAAGTTGTATCATTTTGACATGTATCATTTTGACTTATATCATTTGGACATGTATCATTTTGAGCTATATAATTTATCATTTTTACTTATATCATTTGTACATGTATCATTTTGACTTATGTCGATTGTTGGACATGTATCATTTTCACATGTTATTAATCTAGTGGCATATTTGACTCACTTGTTCTGATTTACTTATATAGATATTTGACTCACTTGTTTTAATTATAAATGATGATCATGTTATAATAATTATCTTGTTATTTAATCATATGAGTTATTTAAGAGGCATGGCATATTTAACTAATTAAACTGAAATAATACATATTAAATTAATAAATGGAAGCAAAACAAGAAGCATTTTTAGAAGAAGAAAAATGAAGCAACAATGGAAGCCTAACTAGAAGCAATCTTGGAAGCAAAACTTGGCATTATCTAAGAAGCAAAAACATAAGCAATTTAGGTAGCAAACAAAGAAGTAATAATGGAAGAAATTTTAGAAGCAACAAAAGATGCAACAATAGAGGCCATATTAGAAGCAACAAAAGACGCAAAAATGGAAGCAAATCTAGATGCAAGAAGCAGTGTTATATCAAAAGAAAAATTGGAAGCAAAATCAGAAGCAAACCTGGAAGCAAAACTGTAAGCAAAATTGGAAGCAAAACCAGAAGCAAACCTAGAAGCAAAACCCAAAGAAAAATTGGAAGAAAAACTAGAAGCAACACAAGAAGCAAAACCAAAAGCAAAATCGGAAGCCAAACTAGAAGCAAAAAAAGTTGGTGCTAAACCTGGCACTAAATCTGACGCTAAATTCGGTGCTAAATCCGGCATCGATTTGAACATACACCTTTTTGCACCAGGTTTTGTGCCAACAAAAGTGTCCAATTCATGAACTCAAATGCACTAAAATTCGGTGCTATTTTAGGTGTTAATTTATTGTTTTGTTGTAATTATTCTTCTTTCCTAGTTTCTTTCTCTTTTTCAGAAGCACCCAACTTGGTGTGCTCAATAGCACACTCATTGACACACTCACTTTTTCTCTTTTCCCCCTTCAATACTTTGTGGTGTCTCTCTTCCATTTCCACATTCTATCTCTATATTCTCCCTTCACCATTTGGGCTTGCCATGTTTTCTTTCCTTGTTGATTCAATCTACTCTCTAATCTCTCTTGAATTTTTCTTATCTCGTTTGGTCATGGGTGTGTTTGATTTGGGATAACATTACTTCTTTATTACATCCCACAATAGTTATTTTGTATTATTTTTATTGGTCACATCTTTTCAGGGCTTCGTTCTAGAGATCCCCTCCCCCTTCCATTCTCTATCCCCTTGATTCCTAGCCCCCTCTCACGAAGCAAAAAAAAGGAGACAATGTCACAAATTGTTAGAAAATTTCCACCCCTCTTTCTACTTCTCTGTATGATTTTAAGATTTGAAATTTTGGGTTATCCTTTTTGTCCTTTATACCACCTAACAAAGGTCCCAAAAATAGAACCGATGTTAGAAAGAAAAATGGGGAACACAAAATTAATTTTTGAGCCCCAAGTAATTTATGTATGTTGTATTTATACCCTATACTCAATTATACAAAGGGAGCAAGGAGTTAATCCAGACAATGCCTTAACTAGCTAACAAAATATTGAAACATAGAACATTCATAAGACAACATATTATAAGTGGAACTCGAGTATATTTTTAATATCAAATATCATTTATGTACATTCGTATAGGTCTTATTTCATTTTGTGTCTTCTTATTACATTATCTCTTACACATTAAACATTACATATTATATCTCTCTTATATCTCACCCCTTTGTTATATTATATATTTAGGTATACAAATACATATTTGATGGGACATGACCCATTCATACTACTCCCAGTCTACATGATGTACTTTCAATTTGAGGCTCAACAAGATCTTTGCAGTAAGGTGCGGTAGGATCTACAATGATTGTTCTTGCATTGCTACTTTCTTACCAGCAATCATCAAGAATATAGTTTATGAGACAACATAGTAGCATAATCCTAAAAAAGTTAATATTATAATATCTTGAATATTTAACTTTTATCTAACCTTCAAATATACAATTCTCTAGACCAAGATGATTTATAAACTACTCACTAAAGTCCTATTTATATAGGCTAGAGATAAACTTGCTAGTGGTTTCCAAAAAAATAGGATATCATGAAACCTCACTAGAAATTGTTTGTGTAAGGTGATATTCCAATACCCCATTTAAATTATTTTATAATTTTATAAGGTTGTTACTTGCATATCTCAAAAACCTAATAAAATAAGAGACTATATCTATATACATCTCAACCAGTTTTCCCAATAAAAATGGGGCACCCAAAGTCAACCTTATCAAATTTAGCCACCCTATCGACACCACACAACATTCCTAGCATCTTAGGATTGATCTATCCAAGTCACATGCCCAAATACACAAAGTTGACATTTTTCATAGTTACAAATTATTGACTTGGTAAATCAACTAAAATGTTCCCCATGCCTAAATACCCCATTAGAACAACATTGTTATGCAATGTGTAAGAAAAAACCCCAACAATATCCCACTTGTTGTACACATTGCATAAGGGTTCAAATTAATGAACATGAAACTAGACTTTAGGATTTGTGATGCCCATAGGTCTTTTGCAGTAATAAAAAATGTTTGTTAATTACGTCAATTCATCAACAATATTTCCAACAATGTCCAGTTTGTTCAACACAACTCTCTTGTTCTCTACCATATCATCAACAAAGTAACATCACACATTGATATGATTTATCTACACACGAAAGGTAGGATTCTTTGTTGATGATCTCTAACTACTAGACTAAACTGACACTATATCTTTCTTTAAATATATATTTTAGCATAGTCCTTAAAGCCAAATAGTCTCCTCATAGGCATGAGTCTATGACATAATTTTGTTGTCACAAGAGAAACCATATCTTATCTTTTTATCATCTAACTCACCATAATATTGAATAGGGTAAATAGATATCCACTAGCAGACCATGTGCTAACTACATCTTCAAGCCAATTAGAATCCATGAATTCCCCATGTATTCATTATATTTCTCAAAGTATATCCTCCTTGGTAACAAATATAATAATTTAGAGTACCACAAAGATATCTCAAGGCTATTTTCACTAAATCATGGTTCTCCTTACCAATATCAAATTATACATACTTAGAACTCTCACTACTTGGGTAATGTTTGGTTTTGTGCAAACCATATCATGTATTAGGATACCAACTACACTTGCATAGGGAATGTTGGTCATGCACTCTATTTGATTTGGTGTTGAAGGCCATTGGTCAACATAAAGACTCGTTCCCATAGAAATATGAGCACTCACTAGTTTGTTATCATGCATCTTAAACCACTACAAAATATAGTTGACATATTTTCTTTGATTGACCCAAAGTCTTTTGCTAGCTCTATCCTCCTACTCTCCATCCTTAAGATTAAATTAGATACCCCCAAGCCCTTCATATCAAATAGAATAGAAAGATGATATTTAAGAGCCCTAAGCATGTCCTTACTATTACTAAAAATATGCCATCAACATAAAGTGAAATAACAATAAACTAATTGTCATCATATTTGAATTAAATATAATGATCTAGCCTAACTCTTAACACAAACCAACTTCAAAACATATGTGTCAAATTTTTGTGACTACATTTGTGAGGAATAATTTAGACCATAAAGGGAATTATTTAATTTTTTAATTATTTACTCCTTATCCTTCACTATTAAGTTATTTGGCTATTGCATATAGATCTCCTTCTTCAAATCCCCATGTAGAAAATATATCTTCACATCTATTTTTCAACATCAAGATTAATCACAATAGGAACGTATAAATTAAACCTAATAGATGACAAATTCACAATAGGAGATACTATCTTACGAAAGTTAGTTCCCTTTATTTAGAAATAGTACTTGGGCATTAGCTTTGACTTATGCTTCTTGATCCTACCATTATAATTGAACTTATTTTTAAAACTCATGTGTAACCAATGGGTTTCCTATCCTTAGGAAGCTTCACCAAGTCATACATCTTCTTCTTCAGTGTAACAATCTCTACTTCTTGGAAATCCATTTATATATTTGATTGCCTCCTTTATAGTTCTAGGATCATCATCATTGGTAGACAAAGCAAAAATTATATGAAACTAGGTGGTCTATATTAGGTTGTATTCTCTATTGAGTATACCTCCTCATGAGTGAGGTTTGAGGTTGCTCTTGTTCTTCCTTTGAACTTTATGAACCAATATCCTCTCTAGGTCCATCATGAACTTTGGTTTAAACTTAGGTACAATCTCATATGTCTTTGGCTCCAACTACACCAATTTCTTCTTCTTATCATTTAGTTGAAATGGTTTAGGAGAATATATGGTCTCCTTGAAGATCAAATTTTGATTATACAGTGTATTTCCAATCTTAGGATTCCAAATCTTACATTATTTCTCCTTTTCTTTGAAATACCACTTGAACCTCTTCCTCTTAGGCACATGTAACCAAAAATCGTAATATATTACAATTAAGGCTACTTTCATGACCAAGCTTCCTAAGAGGTTTTTTCCATAAGAGATAGTGGAGGAGAACTATTAATTAGTGATGTTGGAGCATCTAGGGTGTAAGAGAAATCTTGTATCAACCAAAAATAATGTTGTTTCTTTTCAGTAAGGGCTAAATTTAACAAGTTACTATTTTTAGTAAGTCCGTATTTATGCACACATGGGCACAAAATCTTACACAAACCTCTGGAATGGTAAATTAAAGCCAATGGTGAAGAAATCACTTCAATATCATTTGTCCTTTGAGAGATTAAAATTTCAATTTTCGAAAATCTTGTTAAAAATATTCGAAGTCAATTTTGAGGCCCTTAGAGGCTCCATATGGGTCTGAAAAATGGTGGAAATCTAAAGTAGTCTATATTAAGGTACTACTTTGTGACCAAGCGCCTCCTTGAGAGATTTCCAAAAAGATATTATAATTAAAAATCCAATGGTCGGATCAAAATTTATGACCCTGCAAAATTGTACTATCAAATTGGATAAAATTTTGAAATATCTTCTTGTGGGGGTTACACTTTCCAGAATATGCTAGTGTGGTTACACATTCTTGATAAAGTATGCAAATGGGGATAGAGCAGAGAAGATTATGGCTTCGATTTGCAGATTCACAGATTTATGTAATTAGAAAGCCCATGTGATGTCAGTTGTAATGTTGTAATTTCATTTTCATTTAAGTGATAATAGAAAATCTTTGCTCCCTTCTTGCATTTTGTTTGTGCAATTCTTTGTTGTTTTTGTGAGTTTCAGATTGTAAGGGGAGTACCCTTCATCAATTAGATAACAAGATGTGCTCATAACTTCCACCCATTATTTTTTCTACCAAAAAATCAAGATCACTACATGTATTCTAGTTTTAGAGGTTAACATTTTGGAATTTGTCTTCTACGAGGGTCTAAACTTCTCTTCTTCAAGATGTTTCAATACTAAATGTTATCAAGACCCTCTAATGTTTATCAATATGTTTCCTTTAACTCCAACCACCCACTTCTTTAAAAAAGTGGTTTTATTCATAATGAGTTAAGGATGTACTTGGTTTGAGAAAGTTGCAAATAAAATTTCCACAAGATTAAGAAAAAAGGTGTCCATTCCATTTTCTCCTTTTCCATCTTCTTGAAGGTTAATTTTGACAATAGACCCCCACTTTGCTCAAAAATTTATTTCCAAGACCAAGTGAATGGCCCTACTAAGGCCTCAATGGTCTTTAAGATGGACAACAAGTTCTCTTAGGCTCTTGGAATTAGACATCACATTCTTGGACATCTCTTAGAGATATTCTTGCAAGATCCTAAGCTGATGCATATTAGTTATTTGTTGGTGTGTTGGATAATTTTTTTCTCCTTACAAAGCTTGCTCAAAAAGAACAACTTACCACCTCATTTATTAGCGATCTCAAATCCTCTCTAGAACTTTGATGAGGTATCTCTTACTATATCTTTCCACGTAGACCAACTTGGGTGGGCTACCCTTCAGTTTTAAATGATTAAAAATATTTCTTTACTTTTGTCCTTTTATATCACCTTTTTTTATATATTTTTTATTTTGTTAACCCATCTCTTTGGGCTATGACCTTTCATAAGGACTTAAGTTAAACTTGTATATAGGGGCTTCACTCATTTGTAACCATTCACTTACTCTATTGATGAGGACCTAAAGTGTAAAATGCATTGAAAGTTTATTATTACAAATATTTTCTTTTGCCAATAACTAAGTCTTCTCTCTTTTCTTTTACATTATATTTTTGTTCATTTTATTATCCTTTATATTGCTACACTTTCAAGATATCAATAATAATATTCAAATTAGGAGAATACAAATAGCCCAAATGGGATATCAACAATTAGTGTTCCCAAGCTAGTTTTCTCACATACATTCAATACAACTCATAGTCTCCTCTAAGACTTGGCTCTACATATTCTTACTCTTGCCAACCTTATTAATAACATTGAACCAAGTATGTAAAGATATTATAAATAATTTTTAAATTTGAACCATTCATCTTCCTTGTCAACCAATTTTCCATTTGTGATCCTTTATATCCCTTCCATTACCCATCTCAACTAATATAGTCTTCATCATTGGCAACAATTCATCTTTCCTCTATGTAAATGTGTATGAATGTCAGTAATTGTGTGTCATCATGTAGTCTACTCCATTGCATAGAGTCATGCAAGGTACCACTTATGCCCAATATTTCTATTTGTGTGTGACTACCATTTTAAACAATTGTGTCTAGTACATAGGTGCCAACTTCCACACAAGACTTTCTTTTGTGGAAGGTGTCAAGCTTATATATTATTATTACAATACAATATTGTTTGCACAAATCAATTATTCTCCTAGTCTATTTTTATGTGATGCAAATTGCTAATTCACCTAAATACTGCACACATATAAATGAAAGTGTATAAAAATTAGACTTACAAAGAATCAATGTAATGAATATATAAAAACGGTCTAATCTATTAAGCCATGAATTTGAACATTAACTAACCTAGTATATTAAGTGTTGAATTAAACTATACGCTTCATTCATAACATCCACTATGCATGCATATTGTTCATATGCATGTATAGATCATTGTCTATTAACAAATCTATGAAATGGGTATTCAAAAAGACTTGCAATGAATCTTATTATTCCAAATTGAGTAATCTATTCTTGAAATGAGTTGTGTATGCATGCTCTAAAAATGCACACATATGTGAGGTTAATAAGGATATTGATCAAACAAGAACTTAGGAATCAAATTTGTAAGGAATTTGATAAAACCTTGAAGCAAATATATGTGCATTATAAGTTCAAAGTGGAAGGGAAAAACAAAATCAATTATGAAACTAAAAGAAATCAATAATGAGATAAAATAAAATAAATGATCATATGAATCAACTAGAATCTTAACAGTAATATTTTTGTGGAGTAAACATAGTCAAATAAAAATATGAAACAAAATATAATTAAACATATTAATGATTTCAAAACTTTTTTTTACATAAATATCAACATTTTGATCGCCATTATATAATACAAATGAACTGTCAAATTCTATAATATCTTTAATATTAAATTGTAAAAAACTAATATTAAAACTAATTGATATACACCTCAACTATATTTTAGATTGATTATAGAAAACTTGACCATATTTTATTATAAGCATAGCAAATTGATTATAAAAAAGTACAAACATATTTGAGCTAATTAATATGCACGTCAGTTATATTCTAGTCTAGCTGTCCAAGACCTAACATTACAACAGAAAATGATGTGACCAAACAATAAAATTTTAAATGATTTGAATTTATAAATGTAAACGAAGTTGTGGCAAATGACAGAAACACAAAGTCTATGAAATTATATTAATCAATTGACAGAATATGTTTTTCTAAGCATTTCAATTATAAAATAGATTTGTCTTGATTTTGATGGTTGAATTTGATTGGATGATATTTTATGTTGTTATATTTTATGGACTATTATGAGAAAGTTCAAAAAATTAATGGATGGATTTGAATAGATGATTGTTTAGAATCTGCTAATAATAAATGATCTTATTGTATTTTTTCTTCCTCATGAACCTTGCACTCTATTTTTTATTGCTATAGACATTCAATATATGAATTAATTAATACTTGTAAATATTAACATTAAAAGTTGTTGCAGCAGTGTTAAAATTTGAAACAAAATCTCTCTTTAATAAGATAGCTGACATTTAATGTTGATTTAAAAAGTTTATATCTTGTTACAGAAATTATATTTAACTATTAATAGGTAGAAATGTATTCTCATATTTAATATGATCTTTCACTTATCTACATTCAAAATGAACATATTTCCCGTATACTTAAATCAGCACACTTTATTCCATATCATTATTTAAACAAAATTTTAAATAAATTTAAACTGTCTTACCTAATTTCAAACAAACACACTCCATTTATTAAACATTTTAATACTAAATATTGGTGGGCTACTTTATGATAACTATTAGTAACTTGCATTTCAAGTCATAACAAATTAATTAATTTAAATATATTATATTATGAACAAGTTTCAAATGAACTGTTTCAAATAAGAGAAGCCATATGGTCAATTCCTATTACACCTATAGGAACCTGCACCACCATGGGGCCCTCCCTCCTAATGAAGGAATTTGAAAAGGTCCAAGCTGCCGGTTATCTTGATCTTCTGTTAACTGTGAAAATTATAACTGAGGAGAAAGCTGTAGCAGTCAGATGCTTTTATTACTATGCTTATTTTTCAATCCCTCAGAGGGTACAAACTACTAGAGATGGTGTTGCTCAACTTTCTTTGGAACAAATAAGGAGGTTTTCAATTCCTCAGAGGTTACAAACTACTGGAGATGGTGTTGCTCAACTTTCTTTGGAACAAATAAGGAGGTTAAGTGAACTGCATCTGTCCTAACTTAAAAGTTAGGACATTTGTACATTCAAGGATTAAAGGAGATCTAAGACACCTCCTATTATGGGTATTCAGGCAGGTTTCAGTACTGTTGCATTTCAGCCTCTCAGAAAATATAAATCCAAAATCTGTATAGCTTCTGGATTTGATTGTGTCCAAAGTTTTAGATTCATATTATTCAGTCAGATCACTTTTGCAAGTATAAGATTCAAAACTTGCATAAAGAGTAAATATGTAGTCAAACTAAGAGCAAAAGATTTGCCATACATCTTGAAACAATTTGACTAAGAGCAAAAGATTTGCCATACATCTTGAAACAATCATCTGGACAGCCAATATCCTTTAGTCAAATAGGAGCTGAAAATTTCAAGCTTAGTCAAAGCTGTAATTTATGGTCGAACAGTTACCAATAGTGGCATGGTGCGATGGTTGAGTTGTGCTGTTATTCTTGCCATCAAGGTTCAAACCCCATTGAGATGGAATTGTTGAGAATTTATATTGAGGATGAGGTCCTCTGTTTGTGACCTCACCAATCCATAGCTCAGGGTCAAAAGCGTTTACCCTTCTTAGTAAAAAAATAATCTATGGTTGAACAGTTAATTCAGCAGATCATACATAGATGAATTGTTTCTCCATGAGGGTTAACACAATTAAATCAATAATTCAAAAAAAAAATCTCTGAAAATCAAATGCTGGTCAACTTAGTTAGAATGTCAAGGTTATAACTAAATGTGATCAGTCAATTTGCTGGTTAAACAGTGCTTCTGTCCACATCTCTTTTATGATAGAGGATTGGAGTTTCAGTGAATTCGTTAAACCAGGTTATTATTTGACCTATAAATAGTAATAAATTCCAAGCTAAACAAGGGTGATGCCATGCTGATTTGCCCAGTCAAATATGGATGGATGTATGAGAAAAATTAAGAAAACTACCAGGAGGTTGGCTAGGAAAGAAAACTTGTGTTTTGACCAAAATATGGTTAAAATAACTAGAAGTGATTGCAAATGTTTTTAAATGCTTTCACAAATTATGCCATTGTATTTGTCTTCTCAGTTGAATGTTCTCCGTGGTATCTGCCATGAGAACACCCTTCATTACTTTGAAGATATATTGGATGAAATAGTAAAAGTAAATTCTGGAAAATAACAATTCAAAAATCGATGAAGACAACTGCACTAAACAGGCATGAAGATGCTGGTTCTCAAAATAGCATCAAAACCAAATATTAGCAGCATACTTGTCCTGAATGTGGACTTTTAACTAGATCAAGCTAGCATCAATTGTGCATTCTTGTTTCTTCTCGTGGATACCTGTACAGAACTCTTTAATTAAAAGTTCCAATTACTTTTGCATTGGTTTTAGTCTTATAGACTTAAAGTGAGATTTACCGCAACACTAAATGTAATGCTATGAACATGATATAAAAGATAGATGATTTGATTGATGGAGTGCAGAACAATACATGAAATAGACTTGAAAGAGGTCAATAAACAGTTGCAAAAGCATTGGTAACTCATGCAGAAGAAATATATCAAAACCATCAGATGCTTGAAGTCGAACCAAGAACTGTGGTTCTAAACCAGCACCAAAGGCAACAAAATCCTAGCTGTTCAACTTCATTTATCTGGTGTTGCAACAACACTTGGTTCTCGCATCAAGAGTGCCCTGTCATCCATATTAAATGTCTACCACAATTGGTAGTCTTCATTTTATCCCGTTCCAGCACTTGTCAAGAATTGCTGCCCACAAATTTACTTGTTGAGTTGCAAATAATAATTGGACAATGATCAAAATATGATCAGATGTTTATTTGACTCAATTGCATCTAGCGATCTCCCAAGGACTGCAGGTAATGAAGATGTACAACATAGTTGCCATACATATTAATTCCAATCTTGATTGCCGTCTAGAAATAGCATTAATCAAGATCAGCTCAGGAATTTACAGTCATAGATAGAGGAAAAAGCACATGATAAAAGTTCTTGAAAAATACAGTCTAGTAGTTGTAATTACAGTATATTGAATAAGTATATCAGCAGATATAAGCTGTCCTCTTCCATCTGGTTATTATTTGTGATAGATTTACATACTTGTCCTCTGATATTTTTAACATGTAAATGCATACCAGCCCATTAACTTTTTATAATTTATGGCTATTCCTATGCAATTTTTTTCCTTTTACGTTATTCTTGCAACTCAATTATGTTTTCCTACAGGCATGAGAACAATTGTATGCCTGGTCATAAATTTTTTGTTCTCAAATGAATTTCGTAGAGCTAAATAATACCCCACACTAAAATTCTGCTTGTGAATTTCCTTATTTTTCCTTTTTTCTGCCTATGGCATCATGTTCCTAGATCACTTTCCATGTCTTTAAACCCCTTCAGCAATTCTAGATAACATCCAACTAGCATGTTGCTTATACGAAATGTTGATTAATGAACTTTTTTAACACATTTTCTTCTATCATACTATGATTAAGGATTACTTGATCACTTATAGACTCAGGCTATAGCAGGTGTTAGGCTAAATAAACTATCAATTCATCCTATTTGCCTCTATTGAGACTGGTTGAAAAGGCTGTCAAGAAATGGGTCATGCTAATCTCACATTAAAATGGCAGAGAAAATTTATCGTGGAAGAGGTGGATAACAAGAAGTATCAATAACAAACTCAGAGCAAAGATTTCCACATGATATAATCATTTCTTGAGAAGAAATACCAAATGGAGAGGATCATGACACTTAAGTGAATACATGATAAAGCCCGTACAAAGTTCATTTGATCAGATCTTGAAAGTTGTGACAGATCAAGTCATTATCCATCTCTGAGAAATCTTTTAACTGAAATCTGCTCCAATATAAAAGGACCCTTCAAAAGATTTCACATTTGCTGAGCATTTCAGCCTTATCATTCTTTTTGAAAGGTAGTATGCAGCTTTGTTTCCTTCCATAAAAGAGCAGCCAAATAAACTTTCAGTAAAGCTTTTAGCTAAAGAAATAGATTCCTCCAAGAAAGCTGATATTTTCCAGCAGTCACTGTTCATAGCATTACGATGATCTCCTAGTCTCCCCTCAAATTCAATTTGCTTGATATCCACATCAAGGGTTATCTCCATTTGAATGATAATGCCTTCAATTCAGCTGCACTACTTAAGCAAGTAAACAAATAGATGGGATGGAATCTTTAATCTTGGTTGATTCCTAATCAATGTGTAAACAATTCTCTTACTGGGCCAGGATTACTCCAGTGACCCCATCGATTTGAGCTTGTTAACTTTTGCAGTTTTAACTAATTTTAACTAACTCAATTCTAACTACACCTAACCTAAGCAAGCAAGGATGAGCCTCTAAAGTTAAAACACACTCTGCCCACCACCCATGCTCCAGTTCGCCCTCTCCTCCTCTCCATCCAAGTATGGTACAATACAAATAACAATAAATTACATGTGTCACTTTCAAATTCTCAACCAACAACAATTTGCCACCAGGAGAATTGTTTCGACCACAACATTTGGAGATCCACCATTTTGGAAGTGGAGGGCACTCACATAGAAGGTTTCCCCGACAGTGGAAAAATGCATTTATTTCTGCTACAGTTGGCAACTATTGGCGAAGACTTTGCTGCTCATTTATGCTTGTCTTCTTGTCATCGTGCAAATTGATTGTGTCTCCCTTCAAAACTTAGGGCACGTAAGGGACAAACAAAATTTTCTTATAATCTTCATCTCTTGTCAAAAATAGTAGTTCTTATTGGTCTTTGCTTCTACCATAGTTCCTTAAGGTCTCAACCTTCTGTAAAAGGAAAGATAATTCACAGGTAATTTCTGCACGAGCAATTTAATTTAGGATTTCCAATATAATTTGATTTCAATATTGTTTGCCACTTCAAATTTCTATTGTGCGCTCATAGTCTAAACAATAACCTTTGATATTCCACTAGTAAATACATTTGCATTAGCAAAACAGCACGTTTTGTACCAAGATATGTGATCTCTCATGCACAAACCTTACCGCCCATTGTTTACTGTTCACCTTCTTGGATGTTAGGACTATCGATTTGGCAGCTGAATACTGTGGTCAATGATGAGATATCCCATCTATATTTGTCAATGGTGACAATTAAGGCAATGGTAGGGTTTGGGAAGTTTATAAGGTTCCACCTGTTGTCACATTTCCACCTGTAGATCATTGGTTCAGCTGGACTCTTTCCAGTATGGACTTGCTCGTTTCCATGTAACCCCTCTTTATGGTCAATACACTTGCAGAAGCTGCTGGCAGCTTCAGGGACATTTGCCATTCCCAAATGCCCCTTTACCATAGTTCATCTCCTTACACTGCCTTGCTCACTGCCAAATCATAACTGAATGTGTAAACTCTGGATATTTTTGCATTTTAACGGGCATTCAGGATTCAGATTTGTGGACCATGGCAAGTTTGCAGACCTAATAAGCAGCAATGTTGCCATAGAGCTCAGGTCAAGAGATTTTATATCCAAAACATGCACTACAAATCTTCGGCATAAATATTTCACGACGTGGGATTCACTTGAGCATATCTCTGCATCGATCTTATTTACTCGTCATTGGAATAAGAGAGATCAATAAAAAGAACTTACTTGCAGTCCAGAATCTCGCCAACATGGAGTTTAGGAAGAATAATTCATCTCACAATCAACTGATTCTTCACTTGATTGATGGTTGTAAACTCCAAGTAAAGATATTTGTGAGTCGTGACAATGCCTTTTGCTAGTAATCATTTTCCTCCTACCAGACAGTTCAAACATGACATGCTTGTTTGCCTTATCAATGTTTAATTGGCAACTATTGTTTTGTCAGTTGTGGTGCAATTTTCTCTTCTCTCGAAGTGTCTTAATGTGCATGTTCTACACATACCCAACATGATGTACGAGACAGATTATTTGATGAAATCATCAAAAACAAAATCACAACTATTTTACAGGCATCAAGCTCTAGTTGGAGCTGCAATACAGTGCTGGGATGTCCTGCATGCGTTAGCTCAATAAAACATAAAATTAAGCAAATTCCATAGCGATAAAAAATAATATTTTACACTAGTGAATATGCAGACATAACTAACTTAATTTTATGTATTCCTAAAATACACATGTGAGGATGAATCTAAAGTATTTAGATAGAGCCTCTAAGGGCTAACTTGGCAAAACAGGAGGAGGGGGATTGATTACACACCAACCTGCATGTATTTCAGAGCTTTCATGCCTGAAATTTGTGTTTACCACTTATTAATCTTTTGAATGAAAATTACCCTTGATATAGATATTAAGTGCTTTAACATTGATGAAGATTGATTAATATTAAAGCAAAGTAATCTGTGGAATGTAATGCTGAATGTTTGTATTTCCATCAGACAAAGCAGTTTCTTTACAATAATCCTTAATGCAAATTCTATTTGCTTGCTGTTTTAGTGAAAAAGAAAATTAAAGCTGCAGATTATTTAGCAGATAAAGAGTTGGACCTGTAAAAATCAGCTGATGTCAAATCCTATAATAGATCATTGAAGTTCATTTCAAAATTTTGAAGGATTTAGTGAACAGAGAGATTCTCAGAGGTAGATAATAACTTAACATGTCACAATCTTTGATTTTATAGATCTTGGATGGATGCTAAAATTCTATAACTTCAAATCAGTTAAAAAATGATCCGTCTTTTATTTTTGTGAATAAACACTCAAAGATAATTTTTCTCATTCCCCAGTTGTCAATCATCCCCATTCTAGATTTTATCTATCATTATGGATCGATACAGAGCATTTATGTCTTTTGAGATGTACCACATGCTGTCATTACTTGGTATGGTGGTGACTTGTTGGTGGCCCTCAATATTTGGCATGGAACTATCTTGTGCTTCGATCTATCATTAAAGTCTCCATGGCAGCTATTGCTATGACAGGGTTTGAATTTTGATTTCAGGAAAGCCATAAAACAGATTCTGTAAAGCTCAACATCTTTCATTTGCAAAAGTTCTTTATCCTTTTCTACTACCGTCAAAGCATCTCCATGCAAGACATAAAAGTGAAGAGGCATAGCATGAGAACAAGTGGAAACTTAGGTAACAAAACTGAGGATTCCATCCACGGAGATATCAAGCCCGAGTTGAAGAATAGGCTAGGTGGCACTCAGCTGCAGCTTATCAGGAAAGGGGGTATAGAGAGAAATGAAAAATAAAATTAAAGTTCCAACATAGCTAATTGGATTGATTCCACTAAGTTTTATGAAAGAAACCTTCAGTTAATAGGTGGTGGTGATGGTACCCCTGCAGAGCAACTAGTAGATCTGGAAAAAGTACGTCTGGAAACTGCCAGTACACAATCCAGGCAAAATGACTTCAAAATAGCAACAAATTTAGTGGATGAGTTTGAAACCTACATCAGTAGTAATGATTGTTACATTGAAGTTTGAACCTCTTCAGCAAAAGTATTGTGTCGACACCAAAGGCAATCTCATGCTTGAATGGGTTGATGAAATCTCTTTGAAGTTAACAGGTGTGAAAGAAAATCAAAAGAAGCTCATGGCTAAGTTAGAAAAATAGATTTGATTGCTTGTCAATTCAACATTCATGAAGTTGAGTCAATACACAGAGATGAAGCTATTACATGTTAATTTGATTTGTTCCGTCTGTTTCTTAGGCTGCAACCTATTAGTGGTTAGCTTCTTCCTGAATCTGTATGTTTAGTTTTGCCTGGTCCAATTTCCAATCATTTCTCCGTATATATAGAACCATCTGAAGGATTTTTTATTTTTAACTGCAAAATGGCAGTACAATTTTTTTAAGATAACTCAAAATCAATTGAACAAATCATGAAAACTGGCCAAATCACGATACACCAATACCCTCGAAATCCTAAAAGTTATTATAACTTCAAGTGGATGTTACGAGCTTCCATATAGTGCCAGCCACATAATATCAGTTAACAACTATTAGTAACAAAACATGTAGACCAGATCTTAGTCCAAGGTAGTACTAATATAAAAATTATGCAACCTTACTTTAATTAGTTAGCAGCTGTCTTTATTATCTGCATTTTGCTGCTAAGCCAAAAACATGACCAAATACACCGAGTATTAATGTTCCATAAGCTGATCAAATTTTGAAAATACATGGGGAAGAGAAGAACCAAGCTACCATTTAGAGACATCAACTCCCTAAAATAGAAGAAGTGAAAATTGCAAACCCCTTACAGTTTGCATGCTATCCACACTCTGTTGCTATGCTTACATTATGTTGCCTTTAGGGACCGCTGATATAAATAATGTGAGTAAACACCAGGTCTTGGGAAACTAGAGGAAGGATACATCATGTTCTTAATCTTAGGTTGTCCATTAGCATGCCTGTTTGCATCGGTAAATGATTGTCTCTTTCCAAATTGTTCGATATCCAAATTCCTTGCTGTATCTTTGGTATCCTGCAACTCTTCTAGTGTTTCAACCACATCAGTCATAGTAGGCCTGAATTTTGCTTCTGTACAAAGGCACTGATAAGCAACCATTGATACTGTTTTGGCACTCTTCATTGAATATTGACCGTTCAATCGAGAGTCTATAACACGAAACAATTTGTGTTTATCATTCAGATAATGCTTTGCCCATTCTACTAGATTCTGCTCACCAGGAGCACGGTTCTTATCTAAAGCTCGTCGACCTGATAGCATTTCCAGTAAAACAACCCCATAGCTATAAACATCACTCTTAGCTGTCAAGTGGCCTGTCAGCATATATCATTCAGCAAAAAGTGTTACCATAAATGCTTCCAATTAAGCACAGGAATATATCAGAAACAGGCAGAACGATAAACTACTTCCTATATCACATTTGATTAACTATCCATACTAGGTAATATTAGCTAAATGACTGCCCAAGAAACTGAATATCCAATCACCTGTCGCCACATATTCAGGAGCAGCATAACCATAAGTCCCCATGACCCTTGTAGAGACATGTGTCTTATCACCAGTTGGACCATCCTTGGCTAGGCCAAAGTCTGAAAGTTTGGCATTATAATGCTGCAGAAGTCATAAAATCAAGCTCAAACTTAACTAACAAAATATTTAAGGTAAGATTAAATGGAATCAATTAGAAGCAGTACTCCAGCTTCAATGCTGTAGATGTAAGAGTCAACATACTGAATCAAGAAGGATGTTTGATGTCTTGAAATCGCGATATATTACTTGCTTTTCTGCATTATGGAGAAAAGCAAGCCCCTTGGCAGCTCCAGTGGCTATTTTCATCCTTATATCCCAAGAAAGAGGTTGGTAGTTAGAACCTCCTGCAAAAAAATAAAAAAACCAGAAACATCATAAGGTCCAGGTCCAGATCATCAACATAAACAAGTCAGTCCAGCTAATATCTCAGGTATAACCCTAAAATGAGTTGATCCTGCATATGAAACTGTGGGAACTTAACCAAACTTGTTTATGTAATAGTTACAGTTCTTAAAAATCAAGAATTATTTATAATAAACCTATGAGTAAACTCTGAAATAATAATATACTACAATAAATTGGAATGAAACTAAGACATGCAAACTATGACTAAACTCAAGGGAAGGGAGAAACTAGTCCCTTCTTTTTGTTTGAGCTGGTAAAAGAAACCACAAGATCGAAAACTGACAACTGACAAATCATAGAAATTAATATGTGTTTTTGCAAATTCAGAAGGATATAGCAACCAGTTTTAATGCCATTACGGACAACATTTGTGTCAAGATGGCAGCATTTTCACAGAGGGAAGTACTCACTTCTAAATAGGTGATTCTCCAAACTCCCTTTTGACATAAACTCATAAACCAAGAGGCGATGATCATCTTCAGCACAGTATCCAGTTAGCTTCACAAGATTAGGGTGGTACAGTTGACCCAGATAATTTACTTCTGTCTATTCACATGGCAAACCAAAATAAGTCATGCCCTCATATTGCATTTCATTAGCCTTACAAAAGTGAATCTGCTTATGTACCTTGAATAAAAATTTTACCATAATTTTAATAAAGTAAAAAACAGGCGAGGATTGAGAAAGACAATTATGCAGTAAAGCTCCACTTCGAATAAGTACTTACCAACCATTCCTTATGACCTTGCAAACTTTCTTGGTTCAGTTTCTTCACAGCAATAACCATGCCCGCACCTGGCTTGCTTGCCATGAAACCTTGATCATCAATCCATCCCTTGAAAACACAGCCAAAGCCTCCTTCTCCTAAAAGATGGTCTGGCCGAAAGTTCCTGGTGGCACTCTTGAGTTCATTAAAGGTGAAGGACTTCAGATTAGCTGAGGGCAGAATTTGACCTTCGGACAAAGGGTTTGACAAATTACTGCTATCTGTCCTATAACTGAGAGACGACATGCTTTGAGTAGAATTACTGGAGGATTTGACATCTTTGCTAGTAAACTTTGAGTTTTCTGCAAAACATCACAAGACAAATATACATAAGCAGATTAGAACAGGATCTAGAGGGATGTCATCACAAAGAGAAATCAAGTTAAGATATAAATGGACATGGCAGAGTTGACTTTTTTGAATTTAATGTAGTCAGACTCAGGGCTCAAATACTAACCCATGCTTATTAAGGACATCCAAGTACAAAGCTAAGCTGAAGGGAAATTCTTTGGCACATTCCGTGGAATAGATATAATTGCAAGAGATCACCCCGGCCCAGCTAATGGTAAAACTAAAAACCCAATGGTGTTATTTCTGTATACCCCACAAGATGATCTGCCCAGCTTGGAATAGGCTTGAAGAGTTGTCAGGGCTTTTGGTACCAGCTGGTTCACCTTAAAAAAAACTTAAAAGGCATCCCTTTCAAGAGAATCTCAAGCCAGTAAACAATGCCTTGAATAGAACAGAGGATCGCCCCAAAAATCTGCTATATAGATACCCTGGGTAACCTTCCTATGCCATTGGGCATTAAGGTTTCTGTACAAGATAGATGACAGTATGGGATTTACGAGACCAGCGCTTGAAAATTGCCACCCATTCATCTCCACAACCGATCAAATTCATCTATACCTTCCGTTCTACAGTTCCAAACTCATTCACCATCCCTGTGCAATATGGACATAGCATACTACTACAAAAATGCCTTAGAAAACTAGTGTTTTAAGACTTAATAAGCCCATCTTCTACAAAAATAATAATGATGTTAGCCTAAAAGAAAACACTTACAGATTTTGATAAAGAATTTTCTACTTGAAATATGTTTGCAGGGTCAGTCAAATGGCTATACAAGACAGCTGAATTCATATACAACCACCAGAAACAAGGATGCTGAAATTTCAGGTTTTACTTACCAGATGGTGATGGGCTAAGTTGAGTTGAAACCTCAGCAGCTCTCAAACAATTGCCCATGGAGTCAAACGGCTGGAAACTTCAGACCCACATCCTTGCCTGCCGTTTTCAAGCTTCACAATTTGTTTCAATTAGATTACAGGAATTTACAGCAATATAAATCCAGCTAATGCCAAATGCATGTCTGAGCATTCATTGTAGTTTGTACTAATCAATTGGTGCAACCAAACAGTAAAAAATAAGATGGGTTGTGCAGAAGACCGAATCCCAATATATTTTGACTACCAAAAACTTATATTTCCGAACACCATAGTTTTGATTCTTTCAAGGCTCCTACAGTCCTCCTTAGGACAATTATATTAATGATATTTGTTTGCATGACCCATTTCAGTTCTTTTTCCTCCATATGTGTTCAAAGGTCACTCCTTTGAATTTTACTTTTACTCCATTGACTGGTTGCATCAAAGACTTCCTAAGTTCTAGGTGGCATTTCAACCAGTCCTCAATGATGCTTGGTATGCTATTCGAGTCAAATAAAGTGTCGTCATTTTTCCTATACATTGTTACTTTCCTTCACACGAGAGTCATGGAAAGCTTTTGTTCTATTAGGTATCAGTTTTCAAAGCCTTAGACCCCCTTCCAAAAGGCCTGGTTTTTCTCAATCAGCCTATAAACAATTAATTGGGCTTTTAGCCATATGGTACTTGATTTATCATTATATAATGCTTTAAAATCTTCATTGGGAGGAGCATTTACTTGAGTTAAACAAGCAAGCTAACTTATATGCAAGATTGATTATTAAATATATAATGTACTTTTTCTATTCTCCAACACTTTTTTCGAGGAAATCAATTGTCCTCTTTGGACTTGACCTTTAGTGATGGAGATCACTTCTTTGTATTTTTGGAAAGTTTAGAGAACACGTCTTTACAACTCTTAAAAGAACAATAAGACCAGCTTAATTATCTAGGCTAATTAAGTTGGGATAGATATTAGAATTAAAATGAATATTGTAATAAAATGGATTATAGGTGTATATTTAGTTCTAGATCAATGATAGAGAAATGGTGTTCATGTCATTTAAAATCAATTTGTAGTGATAAAAGATTAATTGTCTTGGTTTTTGAATGTTTTAGAGCTTGAGTCATCAAAGAAAATGTTGTAGATCGATTTTGAGTCTTATGAGTTTGATCTCAACTATTGTGAATGCACTCTAACATATTGAATTGATTTGGGTCACACGGAACTAATATGAAAAAAAGTATGCCTAACAAATTGTTAACCTTTGCCTTTTAGATATCTAAATCTAGTAACCTATTTAGAGATGTCGTTGAGGAGCTTACCAACTCAATAAGTGAAGGGGTTCTCCTAGGTCAAACACCTTGGTGGACTGAATGAATAGTGATGAGAAAGATCAATGACAACATTTGCAAACATACATATGCCCTTATGATGATGGTGTAGACTTGATTCATTTATTACCCTTTAGAATTGAAGTGTGTTCTACTTATTCTTGTTTATCATTCTTGCACTCCTCTAGCATATGTTTAAGTGCACAATGATTATCTTTAAATACTCTGACCTAGTAACATGTCATATGAAATGTGTGGTAAGTTGGCTCATAACAACTAATGAAAGGGGCAAGGAAACTAGAATTTGAATTTAATGTCTAGAAATTTAGTGACCATTAATGTGCCCCTCAAGATTAACCTAGATCCATCTTGAGTCACTTGAAAATTATTTGTAGGGATAAGATGGTGGTTTCAAGGTAGGAAGTCAATGCATAAAAATAAATGTCGATGGGGTGAAATGAAGATGGATAAGGGTTAGGCCTTAAGCCAAATTAAACACAAGAGTATGTCACTTGTCAATATGTTATTGCATTAAGACATTCTCATCAAGGTGGCATAGAACTAAATGGGAAATGTAATGAGCATGCTAAGTTCACCATTACAAGTGTAAAATTTAAATTGATCAAATCAAAATAGATTTATATAAAATAAACTAAGCAATTGAAAGCACATGTAACTATACAATTACATGTCAAATGCCCTTTTCCCTATGGTTTGGGATCACTTTGATTTAGAGTTTCTTGATGCAATAACTAAATTACAAGTGGTTTATGTTGTCACATGAAATTGCACCCTTCTAAACAAAGGCTCAACATTCCAATGACAATGGAAATAACCTCAAGGTGTGGGACCTTGCAGGTGAGGTTAGATCTTTGGAGAAGGTCGATTTCCTTTTCTAAACTAGGTGCAAATATGTTGGTCCAACCTAGCATATGAAATACTAACGTTGATCCTATTCTACCAGCTCACAAAGGAAAAGGGAGAGAAATAATTGCATCAAAGGGGAAGGGGAGATGATACACCAAGATTAGAAATGTTTCTTCCTTTAGAATAACACAATGCATCGATGAAGCAAAAGGGACACCTACAAACCATAAATGAAGCATGGTTGTCATGATCCTTTCCCCAATCTACACTCAAAGTATTGAATTCGCTCTTTGTAGCCTTAAAAACTAAGATTGGATGTTTGAGGAGAGTCGTTGAGCATTAATGGCATTTACAGCGTGAAAATACACCTCCTCAAAACATCACCAAAGCTTCAAGTTTGAACCAACCATTGGATTAAACATTAAATTGTGCACAACCTCAAAAATCTACCTTCGTCAGACGTCGGGCATCGAGCCTACCATATATCGCATATCGTGTCTATGAAGGAGATGGCATGAAGAATGTCAAAACCGTAATCCTCAAAAGATAGGCTTTGTCAAACACCAAACATTAGGTCCACCACATGCTAGAAGAAGCGAATGAAGAAAGAAAAAACCAAAAGGTTGGAAAAAATATGAAAGAGTGTGGAGGAAAGGAAGATGTTTGTGATTGGGGATTAGGGAGGAGACTTAAGCCTTATTACAAAATAAGATGGAAGATAAGAGGGAGAGCTAATCACCAAAGGTCAAAGATATGACATTGAGGATCAAAAGGAAGGCTTATGTCTTATCATAAGGATAAGATAAAAGATAGGAGAAAGACATGATCACCGAAGACTAAAGATATCATTGGTTTAAAAAACCTTGTTGAGGTTCGAAAGTGGTTTCAAAACCTTTGTCGAAGCTCGAATGTGGTTTTGAAACCTTTATCAAAGCCCAAAAGTGATTTTGAAACCTCTATCAAAATTCGATAGAGTTCTCACAAAATTTCAAAGTTTTGACAAAACTCTTTTGTTTCAAAAAATCAAAGTGTTTATTTTTTATGTGTCGACCTATAAGCCTAGTTTTGAAACCTTTGTTGGGGCCCAACAAGGTTTCCAAAACCACATCAAAGTTCAAAAAATTTCTCATAACCTTTCAAAGTTTTGACAAACTTTGATCATTTGTGGCTTCATTATGAGGTTTTTGAATCACTTTCAAATTCCAAAGAGGTTTTTGAAACTATTAAAATATCCAATCAGTGATCAAATGAAAGACTTAAATCTTATCATAAAGATAAGAAAAAATATAGAAGAAAACTTGATCGTTGAAGGCCAAAGGTAAGACATTGAGGACCAGGGATTGGAAAGAAGACTTATGGCCTAGAAAGGAAAGTGATAAAGGTTAAGGGTTAAGGTCAATGATAAAAAATTGAAACATTTATACTTGTGAAAGCGATGGAAAGGAGTTAAAAAGGTAGGAACCCAAGAGCGATAGAGATGGTATGTGAGTACACAAACAACCGAAATCCTTAAAGTTCGAAAAGGATAACACAACCATTTTTGGGTTTACTAAGGTATAGTTCATGCAAGATGACCCATATAAGATCTCTCAAATCAGATTTTACTAATGGGCCATATAAGGTGACATAAAATGTCAACAGTATCTTCTTGCATGAATTTGGCTTATAATTTTTTTTTGTCTCATTCTCATGATAACTCATCCCCATAAATTAACCTTGATCCTTAGATATATTTTCATCACCTTGGATCAAATTTGCAAGTGTGGGCTTGATCTAGGCCACTTTTATAATCATTAATATGAACCTTGAACTTTTAAAATTTAAATGCATAATGTATGTCACCAACTCCCTATTAATAGCCATTGTGAGCTAACCTAACACACATTTTTTATTTGTGTGTTTGATTGTCGTATTTAAGAACATTTATTCATTCATTTTAAAATTACCTAGGAATCTACCGAGCACAAATATAATCTAGTTTGAAAAAAGGGATAAGAGAAATCTAGAAGCATTATTAGAGAAATACATCTAACACATGTCATCCGAGGTCCATTATATGCATGGTTGTTGTCTTTAATTTTTCCTTAGAGTTGTAAATTTGATTCAACTAGTATTTTAACTAAGGAGAACTTGACACTTGCATTCCAAGAAATTCCTAAAACATGTTCCTAAATGTTGCATCCAAACCTAAAATTCAAGGCAAGATAATTTCAATAGTCCCTTGTTTTCTAGATCACATATGTGAGTTGTAAATTAGGTCCATATGCAAGTTTAGATTTATATATGCATATGTGAATTAGGAAGAAAAATAGTTTATTTGTAAAATTTGATATCTTCATCTAAATGAATATTAAAATTTTATCTTTTTAATAAATCATCTTTTAACATTTACAAAAGTGTATTCTCATTTTAAAATCTAACTATATTATTTAAATTCCATTTAATCTAATATTTATTTCAATTATCAATCACAACTCTTAAATATAAAGTAATGAAAAACTCAATTCAATACGATCTACCTTTAAATGCATGAAGTGTTTGTTTTCACTTAGATTGAATGTGTATAGATATCAAAATAAAGTAAAAAAAATATATGTTTATAAGTTATATATTTCACTTAGATTGAATGTGTATATATATTAAAATATACTTTAAAAAAAAATATTATGTTATTAAATTATATATTTCACTTTCATTCGAAACACATTTAAGGAGAAAATTTGTGTAGTATTTTCAATTAATATTTTTATTATTAGTTATGAGGACAAAGTTTGTGGAAAAATAAGTGTACCTTATAAATATATCTATTTAAAGATAAATTAGTAAAATTTAAAATTTAAAATTTAACTAAATTATGAATTTAGAATGATTATTGAGTAAATTAAGATAGAAAGTGAATTAATAAATTAAATAAAGATTTATTTTGAAATTGGTGTAATGTAGATTTTGAGTATTGTGATATTATAATAGAGATAAAAATTAGAATCTAAATTTAGATGTGATATTAAAGATCTAAAATGATTAAAATCTAAAAAATTGAGAGTTTAGGATAAGGTCATGCTCACAATTCAATTCAAGATCGTAAATCCGAGGGCATAATTAGATTATGTATGGTAGACGTTATTTTAATCAATATCTATGAAGAGTCTTTTGCAAAGAAACTATGGAAGAAACTTATCAAGCCAAATATTTGGAGAAAATATTTTTTTGATGAATAAATTATACTATTTGAGAATGGAGGAGGGTGGATGAATTTTAAACCACTTAGAAGCATTTAATATGTTGATGGCTCAATTGGAATTAGTTAGTGTAAAAATGGACGGGGAGGAGAGATGTCATAGCTTGCTATTAGGAGTGCTTATATTGTCATCTCTCTTCCTCGTCCATTGGGAGAGGCCAAAGTAAGTATGTCAATTTAATTTTACAAAGGTTTAACATGCATGATTTTAGACCATGGGGTGTTCCTTTTATATTTGTAACAAAGTTATCTACATTAGATTGTCTAACATCCCCATCAAAGATGGAAGACATGAGCAAAGTGCCATACCAAAGTGCATTCAAAAGTTTGATGTATACTATGGTTTACACTAGACTAGGCATTGTCCATGCAATAAGTGTCCATTTTAGATATATGTCTAATCCTGATAGAATTCATTGGTATGTTGTTAAAAGAGTCTTCATATGATTGGATGCCCTAGCTCTTGCTACGTGCATGCCTCCTGTGAGGGTGTTGGTTGTTCCTTCCGACCTACAGCCTGTTGTTGCTCGCGAGTGTGGGTGGGGTGGGGTGGTGTGTTGGGTGTGGAGGGGTGCGCGGTGTGTTGTGTACGATGTGGGGTCTAGCGTGTGGGGTTGCTACCGGCGGTGAGGGGTGTGGTTTTTGGTGTGTGGGGTGTGGAGGCTGGTGTGGTGGGTTTTGGGTGCGAAGTTATGGTTGGGGTCTCCAAGTTTTTAATGCTTTCGGGCATGAAGCCGTCTCCGACTTACTTTGCAGACGTGCATGCTCCAATGATGGATTCCTCATTTGTGGGTGAGAGCTCTAAGCTTAAAAAGGTGAATGGGTGTTTGCCGCGAAGTCAAGATCGCCCAGTTTTGGTTATTTCTCTGGAATCTGTGCAAGAGGACTTTTCTTATTTGAGCCAACATGTTCTTATTTGTAAATTTCTAGGTATCTGTATCCCTCTTTTGGCTTTGGAGTCCTGGATTCGTAGATCCTAGCAAGTTGAAGGTGACTTTGATATTTTGGTGGTTGGGAATGGTTTTTTCATGGTTGATTTTTCTTGCATGTCAGATCGCAACTGTGTTTTTGAGGGGGGGCCGTACTTTTACAATCATGTGGGATTGTTCATGAAACCCTGGTATGGAGGATTCAATGTAGCTGAGGACCTACCTTCCCGGGTTCTTGTGTGGGTCTGTCTGCCATGGCTGCTGTTGGAGTTTTGGAAAGAGGATATTTTGCAGAGGATTATTGCTTTGTTAGGGAAGTCGGATGCCATTGCTTAGAATGCTTTAGATAAAAAGGTATTTTCATTCGCTTGCATTTGTGTTGAAATTGATTTAAATAATCCATTTCCAGATTCTTTGGAAATTTGTATTGGCTATGCCTCGTGGATTCAGCAATTAGATTATGAGTCCCTTTCTTTTTGATGTCGATTTTGTCACGAGTATGGACACCTTCAACGCCAATGTCCTAGGACTACTAGAATGGCAGGGGTTTCTTCTCCTCCTTCTTCAAAGCCTTCAACTGAGAAGGGAGATAAGGGCAAGGTGCCTATGACTGAGGGGGGGCCGAATGATGGTTTTATACCTATTAAGTCGAAAGCTAAGGGGAGGCGTTAGAAGCGGCCCTTTAAAGATAAACAGAGTGATCAGGGTTTCAACCTTTTTGAGGTTTTGGATAGTTCGGCCTTAGAGGAGGGGATTCTAGCTAAGATCTTGAGTGGAGCCACTAAAATGGATACAAGGATGGAGCAGGCTATTGTTGTTAAGGATAAATCTTTGTTGTTGGTGTAGGGGGGTGTCGGGCCTCTTGATGCTGCTATAGATCTACAAGATGATATTGTTTTAGTGAATTTGGCTAAGGAGGCATTGTCTTCAGGTAGAGTTTGGGGTACATCTCCTAGTCTTGGGGTGCTACAACGCCCTCTCAAAAAGGGGCATTTCGACAATTCCTCTAAAGTTGGTCGTAAGAAGGATGCAAACAAGCTTAAATTTATTAGGGATTTGTTGGTGGAATCGGGGTTGGTTAAGACCATTGAGGCCTACTTTGTCCAACCTTCCTCATGATTATTCTATCATGGAATGCAAGGGGGTTGAATAACACCTCCCGTCAAAAGGCTATTTAGGATCTGATTGGGGTTCACTCTCCGGAAATTTTCTGTGTGAAGGAGACCAAGCTTCAGGTGGATCTTATGCTTCAGTTTTCTCCCCGCGTTTGGGGTTCTGGGTAGTGCCAGTGTATTGGGTCTAGGGGAAGTTCCAGAGGTTTGGATCTTTTTTGGGATCCTCGTAAGGTTGTTCCTCGTTGGTGGATCTCTAGCCATTCCTCTATTTCTATGGTGGCTTCTATTTTGGATTCTGGTGAGACTATTTTAGTTAGTAATGTTTATGCTTTGATTTATATTCGTGGTAAAATCCAGCTTTGGGCCCATATCAGGTATGTTAGGTCTTGTGCACCTTATTTTCCTTGGATCTTAGCAGGAGATTTCAATTATGTGTTGTGTTTGGAGGAGAAAAGAGGGGGGCTTCTAAGACTAGGTCCTGCTTCTGATTTGTTCTATGCTAATGTGGATTCTCTTGCTCTTGTTGACATTAAACCCTCCAATGGAATTTTTACTTGGAATAATAGGTGGAGTGGGCTTGCTGCAATTTCAGAGCGGCTGGACAGATTTTTGGTCTCTTGCTTTTGGGTTGGGGGTAGTTTGGTCACTTGCTCTGAGATCCTGGATTGGTGTGGCTCAAATCACTGGCCAATTAAGTTTTTTGCTTCTTCTTTCCCTAATTATAAGAACCCTCCTTTCAAATTTTAGCATATGTGGTTGCGTGATTCATCCTTATATAATCTGGTTGGTCAGTGGTGGAGGGATGGAGCTCCTACATATGGTACTGCTATGTATGCTTTCATCAAGAAGCTGCAATATGTCAAGTTTCATAGTAAGCGTTGGAATAGAGCGTGCTTTGGCAATTTACAGGCAAAAAAAGGGAAGCACAAGAGAACCTTGTTGTTATCACTCACTAGATTAGGGATTTGGGTTTTCCAGAGGCTCTTGGGTATGCTGAGTCCCAGGCCCTAAAAGTGTTGGAGGAGTGGGAACTTCGTGAAGAAAATTTTTGGAAACAAAAGGCCAAGGTTGATTGGCTTCAAGAGGGTGACAGGAATACTGCTTTCTTTCATCATTCTATGCAGGCTCATCGAAATAAATGTCATATCCCTTCTCTTGTCAATCATGAGGGCTCTTCAATATCTTCACAAGAGGATTTGTCCAGAGAAGCCCGTCAGTTCTACTCTGCTCTGTTCACTGAGGACTCTCCCCCTGCTGAGGCTGATGAAAACATGGTCATTTCCAGTATTCCTTCTTTGATCTCTAATGACTTGAATGCTTCTTTGGTCCATCTCATTACTTTGTTTGAAGTGGAGGAGGTTGTGTTTGGGATGAATAAGGGGAAAACTTCTGGCCCTGATGGTTTCCCTGTTGAATTCTTCCAAGAGTTTTGGGATATTGTCAAGATGGATTTGTTGGAGGTGGTTCATGATTCTCTTCATAATAAGCAGATGCTTTATGCCCTGAATGCTACTTTTATGGTTCTCATCCCTAAGAAAGATGGAGTTGATCGGCTTGATTTACTATTGTGCTCTACAATGTGGTGTATAAGATTGTTACGAAGTTGATTGCGGAAAGGCTTAAGTCTTGTTTATCTACTGTTATTTCTGAGGAGCGAGGAGGCTTTGTGGAAGGTTGTCAAATTTTGGATGGAGTGGTGGTTGCCTCTAAGGTCATTCATTCCATGGCAATCTCTAAGGTCAAGTCTATGTTCATTAAGCTAGATATGGCCAAAGTGTACGATAGAGTTAAATGGGGATTTATTTAGAAGATTATGTTGGCCTTTGGTTTTTCTTCAGATTGGGTGAATTGGACTATGAGATGTGTGACTTCTTCCTCCTTTTTGGTTATTGTGAACGGTGAGCCTTCTGAGCTATTTGGTGCTTCTAGGCGCCTTCGTCAGGGGGATCCGCTCTCTCCTTATCTTTTTATTATCTTGGCGGAGGGGCTTGGTCGCTTCCTTAAATTCGAGGTTTCTCAGGGTTTAATTCATGGTTGGCAGTGGGGGATGGGTCTTCCAATGCTTTCTCATCTCCAGTTTGTGGATGATACCTCCCTTATGGGGTTGGCTCGTATTCGTGAAGTTCAATCCTTCAGGAAAACTTTGGATATCTACCTTGGTGCTTCGGGTCAAAAATTCAATGAGCAAAAGTCCTCTATTTTCTTCTTTAATACTCCCCAGGCTATCCAATGAAGGATTGCTGGAATTTTGTGGTTTCAAATTGGGTCTCTTCCCTTTGTCTATTTGGGGATTCCTCTTGATGTTGGCAGGCAGCCTCGGTCTTCCTGGAAATTGTTGCTTGACAAGTTGAGAAATAAGGTAACTCATTGGACCCATCGGTGGTTGCCTACAACTGCTAGAGTTACTCTCCTTAAGTCAGTTATTCAGACCCTCCCCATCTACAGGTGTTTTGTTCATTCGACCCCTATGTATTTCCTTAGGGAATTTGATGCTCTCTCTCGTCAATTCCTTTGGAGTGGAAACTTGATGTCCTCTAAGTGGAGTCTTGTTAACTGGGATTCTATGTGTAGACCAAAGTAGGAGGGGGGTCTCGGCTTACACTCTACTATTCTGAACGGACAGGTTCTTGTTGCTAAGCTTTATTGGCGTTGGTGAACTAATCAACACCAACTATGGGCTCAGATTCTTAACCATAAGTATCTTAGAGGTGTTTTTTCTTTTGAGGTCCCCCGCTATCCTTTGGAGGGGAGTGGCTCTATGATTTGGAATACTTTGAAAGTGGGGGCTTAGTTGATTAAGCATGCTCTTTTCTAGATCTTTCACTCAGGATCTCAGGCTCTTTTTTGGTTTGATGCTTGAGATGGTCACCCACCCCTTCTTTCTGATTATCCTCATCTTCAACCACTTTGTGATGTTTTTATTACTACTGGTTGGGACACCGTGGAGCATTACAAGATCACTGAGCATAGTGGTTATGTGGTTACCTTTCGCTGGAAGCATCTTGCTGAATGGCCTCTTGGGGGGGGCTGAGGGGTGCAGGCAAGAGCTTGCTCATCTTTTGGTTTCCTGTGCTTGTAATTATTTGCGAGACCTAGATATTTTGGCTTGGGATGGCTCTGATAGGTTTGGGAAGTACTTTGTGTCTACTGGCTATAAGTAGCTGGGTAGGTATTTGTTTGGAGATATTGAGGTCCCTTGGTGGAAGCTAGTCTGGCATAAGTTGGCTTGGCCTAAGTGCAATTTCTTCATGTGGTTAGTGGCTCAGAGCAGGTGTCTTACTTGGGATAATCTTTGCAAGCATGGATTCCAAGGTCCCTCAAGATGTGTGTTATATTGTAATTCAGAAGAAATTGTCTCTCATCTCTTCTTCCAATGCTCGTATGCTAGGGAGATCTGGCATTTTTGGTGGGGGGTGTGGAATACACCCTGCTGGCATGTTTGCTCGTTAGCTAAGTTTGTGGATCGTTGGGGCAGGGCCCCTGTTTCTACTTCCTTTCTTCAAGCTGCCTAGGGGATTGGCCCTTCCTTCATTATTTGGAATCTTTGGTCGGAGAGGAATCGTCAGGTTTTTCAGGATGTGTTATTGGTGGCCCCTTGTCTATGGCAGAAAATTCTGCATTCCTTGGGTGAAACTGTTGCTGCTAAGTGTGATATGTCTGTTTCAGTGGCCCCTTCTAATGTTAATTGTTTTAAACGTCTTCATCTTCCTCCTCCACAACAACAACTCAGGTGCAACAAATGTCGTCAACCTACCCCAAAGGTGAATAGGGAGGGAAGATGGTCCCCTCCTCCTCAGGGGGTCCTCAAGCTTAATACCGATGGCTCTTCTCATGGAAACCTTGGTCATACTGGTATTGGTGGGGTTGGTCGGGATAGCTTTGGAGATGTTCAGTTTATCTTCTCAGTGTATAAGGGTTTTCATTCTAATAATCTTATGGAGGCTCAGGCAATCCTTTTGGCTGTGAAGAGTGGAAGTCAATTGGGGTGGCGCAAGTTCATTTGTGAATTTGATTCCCAGGTTGTTGTGAACCTATTGAATAGGCAAAATTTAGATGATGTTAGTTGGCAGTTGGCTCTGATTGTGGAAGAGATTCTCAACCTTTGGACTTCTCTGGAGTTCGTTACTTTTACTCATATTCCTAGAGAATGGAATGGTGTTGCAGATGGTTTGGCTAAATGGGCTTCAGATCATCTTCAGGACTGGAACATGTTGGATCGGGGTCAATTACCCCCTGATTTGTCTCAACAGTTGGACCGCTTGTTCAATCTGGATAGGGTTGTGTAACGGCCTTGCTTTGTACTTTTCTTTGGTTTAATAAAGTTTTTACCCCTCTTTTATGAAAAAAAAAAAGAGTCTTCATATATTTGCAAGATATCTCAGATTATTCCTTGCATTATCATGGTAATTTGATAGGAGATGGGAATTCCCTTGACACATGGTTATGCAAATTTATATTGAGAAATTAATGTTGATAGTAGATAATCTACCAGTGCTTGTGTGTTTACATTATTTGGTGGTTCAATCAATTAGATGAGTAAGTGAGACTATGGTTGCCTTGTCCACTACTGAAGTTGAGTATATGGAAGCTACTCACACTTGTAAATAAGCCATTTTCTTAAGATATTATGTTCAAATATCAGAATAAAACAAGGTGCAATGATAGTTTATTGTGATAATCATAGTGCAATTTCCCTAGCTAAGAACCCAATATTTCATACCAAGACCAAGCACACTATGTATAATATCATTTTTTCAGAGATATGGTCTAGGATGGTAGGGTGAAGCTAGTTAAGGCAGATACTTTGATGAATATTGCAAATGATTTAACTAATCTTATGATAATAGAGAAGTTCATATGGTGTTCACAACCAATTGAACTCTCAAACCCTAGTAATTAAATCATGGTGTTGATACTCTGTTTGCTATTGCAAGGTGTTCAACAAGTGGAAGAATGTTGGGAAAAAATGTCTCAACCTTACAACTATAAAATGTTAAGTTATTTATAGTAAGTTTACATTTGAGCATAGATGGCTTTGAGATTTTCCTAAAGCTACAAAAATGGAAAAATAAACATCTTAGTAAATTTTCAACCCAAGGTCATGTCTAGATTTCAAGATATTAAAGTTTGTATTTTTGAAAGTTTTGAAGTCAATTTTGAGGCACTTCGAGGTTTTATTTATCCCAAAGTGGTTGTAACCCACACTTATAGTTATAGATTGATAGAACACTTCACGAGCTTTCCAACGGTTCAAATAGTTCATCAATCAAATTCTTAGATCAAAAGTTATGGCCTTCAAAAGTTGGGCTCCTAAATCGGGAAATATGAGAACATTTTGGACACATAAAAGAGTTGTACGAGGGAGTTACACATGTTGGTGTGTAAATAGACATATCATAGGGAATATTTGATTGGAAATAATTTGGGTGCCACTTTTTGGATAGTTTTAGCTCATGAATTTGTGAATATTATTTAATGGTCTCATGTATTGCATCTACTATATATTAAGTTCTTGAGATGGAGTTTGAGTGTGAGAGTCTTATAAGTTTTGAGTTTCTTCCATATCTTTGGTTGGTGATACTCTTGAGAGAGCTTACTCTACAAGTGTATTGTAATCTTGTTGAGTTCTAAATAATATATTGTGCAATTTTGGAACGTGGGGTTTTTCTCCCAAAAGAGTTTTTCCCACATAAATCACCACGTTATGATATGAATAATATTTATGTTTATTTCTATTTAATTTTGTAACTATTGTAAAGATCTTTTTTTCACATAACCCTCCTCTAAATATTAGTGTAGGACTTTTTTCTACTACCATAACTTCCTACAGTGATGAGGTAGATGGTGTGAGAGAATTGGAAAATGATGGCCACCTTCCTTTTGGGATAGGAAACTAATTGAATATATGATGTAGGGGCATCGAACAATTTTGTTGTGTGATCTTTTGTTTTTAAATTTTTTATGTTAAAGTTTTTTGTTCTTGTTCTTCTCAGTGATAGTTGGCCATTCCTGATTGCCCACAAGATGTTGACTCTATCTTCTAATGCAACCTTGTTAGTTAATTTTGGTAAAAAGATTCAAGAAATGTAGAACGGTGGAAAATTTGGGGGAAGCATGGCCCCACGTTTTTGGGTGTGTGTGATTGCCAGGAAAAGAAAAGAGGTGGTTATCAAAGGGAGACAAGCTGATCAAAAGAAAAGAAAACTAAGAAGCAATTGGACTCGAAGAGAATTGGCCGATTATGTGTTTGGAAGAACCAGAAAATGAAAAGGAAAGGCCGATTTTGGATTTGATTAAATAAAAAGAGCCTGATCCAGTGTTGGAGAAGTAAAAGGCAAATCGATCCTTGAGGAATTAAATGTTTTGTTTGTGATCAAATTCCCGAAGTCAGTTCTTATGGAATCAAATGTCTTTGTAATCAATTTTTGAAATCGGTTCTTGAGGAGACGAATGTTTTTGTAGTCAATTTCTTATGGTTCTGTAAAATCATGGTCTTTGGTTGGTTTGATGGAATTATTTCAATTTTGTTCATCTCTTTTTGTCACCTAATTTGGAAGATGATTGCATTGTATCAAGATTGGTTTATGTGCGGTTTGGGGTTTTGTACATTAGTTGTTTGAATCATTAAGCTTGTAGTGCCTCGTGCAGATTTGTACCTGGTCGATGAATCTCTACCTGTTTGTATTAGTTGTGTTTCATAAATGGTAGTGACTTTTATTTGCCTTTGAAATTGATGCTTGATCTAGGAGTGTCTATGCCGCCTTGAATAAAGGTTGAGTATTGTTTTTTTGTGTGCTAACAACATGTAACACTGCCTTTACATTTTGGGAATCATCGTTTTTAGTCAGACAAACGAAGACTTTGTTTCTTATCGTATCATTTTGTAGCTTTGATGCCTGTCATTGTTAGTAATGTGGAACTGAGATTGTTTTTGTTGCCCTAGTCTATGGATCGGTCTAATAGTTAGAACCATCATTCTATAAGAAGCTTCCTTTTCATTTAGTAATAGAGTTTGTTGCTTAGCATTGTAGATTGTTTGGGTTATATTTAGGTTGCCATCAATTTCGCATCAGAGCTCGAAGATTTGGGGTTGTTGAGGTGTGGGTAAAATGCCTCCGAGAATGATGAGAGGCAGAGGTGCTCGAGGAAGAGGTGGAAGAGGATATGATGATAGAGTCCTCGAAATGTTGCAGAACTCGACTGCACGAATGGATGCCATGGAGAGGGCACAACGAAGAGGAACCCCAATGGATGATGCCAATAATATTGAAGAGGAAGAGTAACCACAAGCAAATAATGAGGAAGATCAAGAAGAACCCAAAGGAGTGGAGGAAATATTGATCAGAGTAGTGATGAATGTAGGATCAAAACCAAAAATAGAGGTCCCCATGTATTCTAGAAGCTTGAATGGTGAAGAGCTCATTGGCTGGATCAATGATTTGGATAAGTACTTTGAGTAGGAAGGAGTTGCAGAAGAAAGAAAGGTAAAGTTTTCCTTTACACGATTAAAAGGCCACAGGACAATGTGGTGGGATTATGTGCAGGCTGAAACATGCAAGAAAAATAAGGAGAAGATCTCTTCTTAGGATCGAATGGTTTCCAAATTGAAGATAAAGTTTCTTCTAGAAAACTACCAAATGAATCTTTTTAGGAGATTGTAGAATTTGAAGTAGAAAGATATGTCAGTCAAAGAATACATGGAAGATTTCTACAAGTTGGTGATTTTGTAAGGCCATAACGAAGAGGATTTGGAAAAGGTGGCAAGGTACTTGAATGGGTTGAGATACAGTTTGCAGGATGAGTTGAGTTTAGTGTCACCAAGAACTTTGGAGGAAGCCTACCAATTTTCCATTAAAGTAGAGGAGAAGCTGATGAGGAGGCAAAATCGGAAAGGTTGGGGTAAAGGACGAGGGTATGTAGAAAAATGACAACAACACCATCAAGATGGAGAGGAAAGTAGCCCCAAAGGGAAAGCTAAGTCACAAAAAGGAGGTTACCAAGATAGAGGAGAAAGAACTGTTAGAAGTGATGGTTATCAAGGAAGAGGAAGAGGTTTTTGCAAGTAAATTTTTTAAGTGTAATCAGTATGTGGGTCACAAGAGTTAGGAGTGTCTAGAATCTTCCCAAGGAGGTTGTATAAGGCTTGAAAGGAGGAATCAGGTGGTGCAAGCAGATCAAGAGAGTGTAGGATCAATTTCTCCAAGAAAAGAAGAACTTGAGTTAGGAGAATCTCTTTTGTTCAAGAGAGTGTTGCTGAAACCGCCAAAGGAGAATCGTGAACTGGTACAAAGGAAGGCTCTATTCAAAAAGAAGTGAAAAGTTGAAGGTAAGTGATGAAAATTAATTATTAGTAGTAGTAGTACAAATAATTTAGTGGTTGAAGAAATGGTGGACAAGCTAGGACTTAAGAGAACTAAACATCCCACTCCGTATAAAGTTTCTTGGCTTTAGAAAGGGCATCATTTGTTGGTATATGAACATGCTTTAGTAGAATTTTAGATTGGTAGTTATAAGGATAGTGTGATTTGTGATAATATTCCTATGGACGTGTGTCATATATTGCTTGGTAGACCTTGGCAGTTTGATCAAAAGGTTGTACATGAAGGGAGGAGTAACACATATACCTTTGAAAATGATGGAATCAAGCATACTTTGTTGCCTGTGTGTGAACAAGAAGAGGACAATAGTAGTAGCAGTAGTAGTAAGGTGATGTTGGCAGAAAGAAAAGAGTTTATAAATGGCATAGGTAATGGTGAGGTTGGGGAAACCATTATTATTTTGGAGGATGCACAAATACATGAAAGATTGGAACAATAGTGTCCATCTGAATACATGGGTATGAATTTGCATGGAAAAAGTGTAGAGAAGGCAAAAGAGCATGTGGAAGATGACTTGGCTCTTTGAATTGCAGTGGTTGAAAGAGAGTGGCTTGAATTGACAAGTGATGAGGTTAATGGTATAACCATTAATGGTGAGGTATGATCTCAGTTTTCAAAGCCATTGGATATAATAGACATTGATTTTGATGCATATACAATGATTGAAATGGAGAGGGAGATGCAAAATGAATGAGAAAAATACAAAAATGAGAGGTTAACTGGAGAGTGGGAGTAGTATATTTTAGATGATGAGATGGGGTGTGGAAAAGGAATTAGTTTGATGGTTTGGGATAACATGAAGCCAACCAATGGAATGAACATGAAGAGAATATGGGGAAGTTCAATGTATGGATAAATTAATCCAGCCATATGTTGGAAGAAAAGGAAGAAATGAAGGTACAGGTCGCCAACATAAGGGGGTATGTTGCAAAGTGCATGGAGCTTGAAAGGGTAATTCTATTACCCAACTCTTTTTGTGAGCTACACTCACAAACAACTCCCCCGAGGAGCTTGATGTAGGGGCATCGAACAATTTTGTTGTGCAAATATTTTGTTTTTAAATTTTTGATGTTAAATTGTTTTGTTCTTGTTCTTCTTGGTGACAGTTGTCCATTCTTGATTGCTCACAAGATGCTGACTTTGCCTTCTAACGCTACCTTGTTTGTTAATTTTGGTAAAAAAATTCAAGAAATGTAGAATGGTGGAAAAAAATGGGGGAAGCATGGCCCCATGTTTTTGGGTGTGTGTGACTGCTAGGAGAAGAAAAGAGGCAGTTATTGAAGGGAGATGGGCCGATCAAAATAAAACAAAACCAAGAATCAGTTGGACTCGAAGAAAATTGGTCGATTTTGTGTTTGGATGAACAAAAAAATGAAAAGGAAAAGTCGATTATGAATTTGAATAAATAAAAAGAGCTCAATATAGTGTTGGGATCGTCAGTCTTGGGGAAGTAAGAGGGAAATCGATCCTTGAGGAATTTAATGATTTGTTTGTGATCAAATTCCTGAAGTCGGTTCTTGTGGAATCAAATGTCTTTGTAATCAATTTTTGAAATCGGTTCTTGAGGAGCCAAATGTTTTTGTAGTCAATTTCTTATAGCTCTGTACAATCATGGTCTTTGGTTGGTTCGATGGAATTATTCCAATTTTGTTCATCTCTTTTTGTCGCCTAATTTGGAAGATTATTGCATTGTATCAAGATTGGTTTATGCGCAGTTTGGGTTTTGTTCATTAGTTGTTTGAATCATTAAGCTTGTAGTGCCTTGTCCAAATTTGTACCTGGTCGATGAATCCCTATAGGTGCTTGTATGGAAGTCTGTATTAGTTGTGTTCATATTTCCTATAAGTCAAATGGTAGTGGATTTTATTTGCCTTTGAAATTGATGCTTGAACTAGGAGTGTCTCTTCCGCCTTAAATAAAGGTTGAGTATTGTTGTTTTGTATGCTAAGAACGTGTAAACCTACCTTTACATTTTGGGAATTACTATTTGTAGTCAGACAAATGAAGAATCTATTTCTTATCATATCATTTTGTAGCTTTAATTCTTGTCACTGCTAGTAATGTGGAACTAAGATTGTTTGTGTCGCCTTGGTCTATAGATCGATCCAATATTTAGAACCATCATTTTGTAAGAAGCTTCCTTGTCATTTAGTAACTTTTGCAGATTTTTTTGTTTAGCATTGTAGATTATTTGAGTTATATTTAGGCTACCATCAATATATTATCTCGATGACAAGGTTCTATAAGGAAGTAGGTGATTGTTTTTAGATTTGTTTTGTTATAAATGGTGACTAAGGTAGTGGTGGAAGTGAAACATTATGCAAATAGGTAATTGATCTAGATAGATTTACTAATATTTGGCCTAGTTTATGGGGCTTACATAAATGGGTGATTGATACTTGAAAACCTTTTTCCTACAAATCCCATTGTTATTCTTGTTGAAAATGAAGGTGAAATTTGTAGCTTAAAACTTGGCTAAACTATGAGACTATAGATCTAATTAAGTGTTCTTTGTCACAATTCTTTGTATATGATTAATCTATTTAGATATATTTTATCAATTATAGAAATAGACAAAAGATAGAAGTGACACACCGTATACATGGAGAAACCTTTTTAGGAAAAAACTAAACTAGAATCAATAGTGCTTGTATTATTTAACCTTAGAATAAGATTACAATAACACTGTATCAATCCTTGATTGATATGCTTCCATGCCTTCAATAATCCTTCTTCACAATCTGCAATAAACTCTCTTTGACTCTCATTGAACTCACTTAGAATTCTCATACACTTGCTGCAATTTATAGACAATTCTGAGAATGTAAACTCACATAAGAGTTATCAATACAAGAGATAAAATCTCGACACAAATATCTACGCCCAAATTGTTCAAGTAGAGTTTCATAATGTAACTTGAAGCCAAAACCAAATTATCCTCAATTTAGGCATCCCAAACTAAACACTTAATTGAACTCTAGATAAGAAGATATCTTGAAATCATCACCTCAAAGTTGGTGCCCAAGAATGGGCCCACTTAACTGAGCCTTGTAAATATCTTCCCATGCAAAATGTGTTAACTTAAAGATGACAACTTGGGCGCCCAAGGTGGGTCCAAGTCAATCTTAGTTAACTGAAACATATCTCTCCATCAATTCATGCAAATAACATGCATGATTGATCACCCCCACTTAACTGAAAGTGTATCCACCTATTATTGGTCATGCAATTGAAGTCATTAGGCATGCAACTCAAGTCAACTAACATCAACTCAACTCAACTAGCATGTAACTCAAGTCAACTAACATGCAACTCAATTCAACTAGCATGAAACTCAAAATAATTACATGCAACTCAAGTCAACTAACATGCAACTCAAAATAACTACATGCAACTGAAGATAATTGAACCATAACTGAACTAAACTAAAATAAACTAAACTAAACTAAACTAAACTAAACTGAATTGAATTGAATTGAATTGAATTGAATTGAACTGAACTAAACTGAACTGATACTGAACTGATAGTGCCACTCCACTCTTGTAAATATCAATCCCTATTTTACAGGAACAAGACATGCATTACTGAAGTGTTATCAGTCCTCCAAATAGTTAACTGAAGCAAGGTGGATTCCACCTTCCATGTGGGTTCCCCGTGTGCTCCTATTATTTAGGAACTCTTCCTGGACATCCCCACATGTTCCTATTATTTAGGAATAATTACAAATGTCAATTTACATGTTCATTTCATTCGAATTTAATCTCTTTTTAATCCTAGTGTTGGGGAACACTTTCCAAGGACTTAGGAGATACATGAAATATGTTTAGGATTGTAATTAAATGGTATCCTATTCCCAATATTCTCTCACTTGATATTATACATTGCAATTATTCTAAACAATGAATTATTATTATAAATCAAGTACAAGACTCAAGGTCAATTGCCTTCGTGCACCAAGAGAACTTATCTACAATGTTGATCAAAGTGTCATCTTTCTTAATCAATACCTTTCCCAAGTCTCTATAACCAAACTATCATAGGTAGAACTTCATGCTATCAACATAACAACACAAATCTGCAAACAAGTCCTTGTATATCCACCATCCTACAAAATAAGACTTCAAGGTAATAACACACATAAAAATGCAATAAAAAACCTTTGAAGTAACTCACTGTAGTAAAGTTTAACTAGTCCAAGAGAGGTGCCCTTCTTATACAGAACACATATACCTTCTAGAACTCCCACTACATAGGTAATGTCAAATCTGAAAACAAGATCACAATATTAACAAGTCCTTCTATAACACTTCATATAGAGGATGTGGCTAACTCCTTTATCATAGTGTCAAAGAAGCATATAATGATATGCAAACATACATCTCTCATTACCAATCCAAATAACTCTCCCAAGTTCTCTAACCAATGAAGAAAGAGTTCAATGAGCTACCAAACTGTTTCCAAAAAACAATGAAGTACAAATAACAACACATAACTCCATTCATGAACCTCAACTCCATAAACATAAGAACCTTTAAGAAGAAGACAATATACCCAAAAATAAAGAACCTGCAAATCAAACCATGTCCTTATACCACACTAACATGTGCCAAACTATGTAAAGTAAGATCTCCTTCAACACTCCCAAATTGAAAGGATATCAACATCTAACCATTCAACTTATAATGAAACATGGCAGAACTTAGATGTAAACCTCTCACAGAAAGTAGATCAAACTTAGCCAAACATTCCCACAACAAAATGGAATATTCCCAAAGCCACTAATAATGCATCTACTTCTCAGCAATACCTTAGAACTCAATTTTCAAGACTAATGCATAAGAGAAGTCAAGATACATATAAATAATGCATCTAATAATTAGGTGAGCAACACCTCTTAGATCATTTACCTACCGAGTAGACCATGAGTGGGATACAAGATTGTCTGGTGGATACAATATACAACCTTCTCATCAGGTATATTATGGACTCATATCCATTTCCAGGTGTAGGCTCCTTGATCTTTAGTGCTAAAAAAACTTTTATAACAAGTAACCATTCCAACACATATCTCTTAACAATAAGAGAACTCACGCCTCACCTATGTCTCCAAGCATCCATGAGTACTTGTAACCAACCAATCCATGCCAAAATCCAAATGCAACATAGAACCATCATGAAGTAATCAAGCAAATGATCAATGTACCCAATATAAAGAGAACTACTGCGATCAATGTCAAAGCTCCAATCATAAATTAAGAACATAAACATGACATCCGCGATCTAATAAATATGAATATAACCATCATATCAAAAAATAAAGCATGACACCTCAACCATAGACTAAATAATTCTTGCATGATAACCAAAGATGTCAACATATCCAAACCACATGAATATAACCATTCTTTGTCAATGAAAACAAAAAATGCCAATGAGCCCTCACTATAGAAGATTATTCACCATTAAATGGTGAATCCACATTACTACCAACAACTCCCACTGAATTGTGATACTGAGTCACACATGGCATCGTGACTACCATCCTCTCCATGAAGATCATCCAGGTCTACATACACAATTGCAATGTCAGTAACATAACAAGTAGAACCAAAATCTCCAAGCCAAGAAGATACCTACAATCGCCAAACCATCATAAAAAAAAATGGATCCACATCATTTCCAATTGCTCCACTGAACCGTGATACCGAGCAATCCCATGGCATCATGATGGAAACAACCAACACCATGTCACTATCATAAGCTCACACCAAACCTGTGAATCCAAGCTCTTAGTGAAAATGTGATAACAGAATAGCACAATAGTAAAAGATCTCACTACAACCAAAAAACCTTCAAGCTTTTAAGAGAAAGGTGTCCCAAACTCTACCCAACCATTAACTCTGATACCAAATGTTTAAAATGAAGGTAAACTTTGTAGCTTAAAACTTGTAAAAACTATGAGACTATAGATCTAATTAAGTTTTCTTTGTCATAATTCTTTGTGTATGATTAATTTGTTTAGATCAATTTTGTCAACTGTAGAAATAGACAAAATATTGTAGATGAATGAGACAAAAGATAGAAGTGACACAACATATACGTGGAGAAACCCTTTCGGGAAAAAACTCCACCAGAATCAATAGTGCTTCTATTATTTAACCTTAGAATAAGATTACAATAACACTGTACCAAACCTTGATTGATATTCTTTCATGCCTTCAATAATCATTCTTCACAACCTCCAATAAACTCTCTTTGACTCTCATTAAACTCACTTAGAATTCTCATACACTTGCTACAATTTATAGACAATTCTAAGCATTTAATCTCACATAAGAGTTATCAATACAAGAGATAAACTCTCCTCACAAATATCTATGGAAAAATTGTGCAAGTAGAGTTTCACAATGTAACTTGAAGCCAAAACCAAAGTCTCCTCAATTTAGGCATCCCAAACTGAACACTTAACTAAAATCTAGATAAGAAGATATCTTGGAAGCATCACCTTAAAGTTGGCATCCAAGAATGGGCCCACTTAAATAAGCCTTGTAAATATCTTCCCATGCAAAATTTGTTAACTCAAAGATGACAAATTGGGTGCCCAAGGCGGGTCCAAGTCAATCTTAGTTAACTGAAACATATCTCTCCATCAATTCATGCAAACAACATGCATGATTGATCACCCCCACTTAACTAAAAGTATCCACCTATAATCTGTCATGCAATTGAAGTCATTAGTCATGCAACTCAATTCAAATAACATGAAACTCAAGACAACTAACATGTAACTCAAAATAACTACATGCAACTCAAGTCAACTAGAATGCAACTCAAAATAACTACATGCAACTCAAGTCAGCTAGAATGCAACTCAAGTCAACTAGCATGCAACTCAAAATAGCTACATGCAGTTGGAGACAACTGAACTGAACTGATATTGAATTAATACTAAACTGAACTGATGTTGAACTAATAGTGTCACTCCACTCTTGTAAATATCAATCCCTATTTTGTAGGAATAGGACATGCATTACTAGAGTGTTATCAATCCTCCAAATAGTTAATTGAAGCAAGGTGGGTTCCACCTTCCATGTGGGCACCCCATGCGCTCCTATTATTTAGGAAATCCTCTTGGACGTCCCCACATGTTCCTATTATTTAGGAATAATTAAAATTATCAATTTACATGTTCATTTCATTCAAATTTAATCTCTTTCTAATCCTAGTGTTGGGGAACACTTTCCAAGGACTTAGGAGATACATGAAATATGTTTAGGATTGCAATTAAATGACATCCTATTCCCAACAATTCTACCATACACTCAGTCAAATTGTATTATTGATCATGAAAAAGATGTTGATAGAGTTATTCCTTGTAAAGGGTCTATGGGTATGGGTCAATAATTCACTCTTTGCTAATCCTTTATATCCAAATTTTAATTCATTAACAAATATTTTCTTTATTTTTCCGGTTTGGGTTAAGTTTTCAAATATACCTTTATAATTCTAGACTGAATCTTCTCTATAAAAGATTTATAATATCCTTGGTATGTTCAATTCATCTTATTTTGAAACTTTTGAGCTATCACATCCTAGTTTTGTTCATGTTTTGGTAGAAATGGATTTACTAGGGAGTCTTCTAGCTAATAATATTTGAAAACAATAACTTGAATATGAGAGGCTCAATTTTAGATGTATAAATTATTTTGATCTTTGTCATATGTCATATTTATGTTTAAAGAAAAAAATGAATACACGTAGTAAGGATTTTTATTGGTAAAATGTATAATCATTTCATCAAATTGATTATAACCAACAAGAAGAGACTCTTTTAGTTTACACTTCAAAATATTCAAGGATTACTCATTAAGGGATGCCACCTTATTTAGATGATTTCTTATCAAATGACGAACTAGAGAAAGAGGATGAGAAGCAAGGAACATAGACATACTTCCTAAGCTAATCTTAGAGAGATTAGTTAGAATTTTGGATCTTTACAATTACAACAAAGAGAAACACATATACAATATGAAAAAATTATACCATATGTAAAACAAGTGTATCTAGGGAAAACCATTTTAGGATAAAACCTACACTCTAAAATATGAACCAATTGTGTTATCAACAATAAAGGTTGCAATACAATATTAGGGACATGCCCTTATAAGAGCACCACCAACATACAAATCTCAAGTAATTCCAATATTATAATAATTCTTACAAATCAAATACAAAACCTCCATCTCAAGAACCTAATAAATAGGAGAAATAATACACAAAAATATTAAATAGTAATTCAAAACCATGAACTAGAAAAACAAAATGTGGCACCCAAATCCCAAGATGAATCCACTTACTCATCCATAGCACCATCAAACATAGTGAAAACATATCCACTTGTGGATCTCCTAATATCAATGTCCCTAACCTAATATAAATCTATAAATCTATAAATAACCACTTTAGTATATTTCACTATCAAATTACCATGATAATAAATGGAGTACTTGAAGGTACCTTGCAAATACCTATATATCCTCTTCATTATATCCCAATGTACTTGTATAGGATTAGCCATGAAATAAATGACTCCCACTACTTGGGCAATGCATGGCCTTGTGAAAACTGACATACATCAAAATACCAAATACACTAGCATAATATACTATAACTTATTCTCCATCTCACTAAGAGAAGTCAAATACTACTCAATTGATAACTTGATCCCTATCAAAATAAGGACACACTGTGGTCGCCAAGTTGACATACTAAATCTCTCCAACATTGAATTCACATACTTACTTTGCCCCCAAAAAATATTTCTAGTTGAACTATCTCTTTTGATATCCAGCCCTAAGATGAACTTGGCTACCCCTTAGTCCTTCATCTCAAATTATATTGAAATTTGACACTTCAATTAAAAATTATATCATTTCTATTACCAAAAATAGCATATCATCAACATATAATACAATAATAAGGAATTGATCACCATTCATCTTGTAATATATGTAATGATCTAATTTAGACTTTATAGATTCCAATCCCAACACAAATGTATCAAACTTTTGACACCACATCCCAAAATATTTCTTAAGACCATACATAAATTCCTTCAACTTATAAACCAAATTTTCCTTACCCATTTCAATTTAGTTCTTTGGTTATGACATGTAAATATCTTCCTCTAAATCACCATGAAGGAAATATATTTTCACATACATTTTATCAAACTCAAGATCAAATGATACTATAACAAATAATAAAAATTGAATGTATGTTAGCTTGGCAACAGGGAGAAAATATCACCATAATTAATTCCCTCAAAATAGGGATATCCTTTTGTAACTAATCTTGCTATATAATTCTCAACATTTATAACTAATCCATTTGCACCCAATATTTTATGTTCATCAAGAAAAAATTACTAGGTCCCATGTGTCATTTTTCTTCAATAAATCTATCTACTCATTCATGACCACTTTATAACATTGTACATCATTCATACCCATAGCCTCCTTTGTAGTCCTATGCTCACTAGTGTTAGTGATCAAAGAAAAAATATATCTCCAATTAGGAGTATACATATTTTTTTCTATCTTTGTTGAGTGGATATCCTTAATTATTGAGGTGAAGGTTATATCTCTTCTTTGAAACTCTCTAAACTATTTGATCTCTTTTCCTCATCAGATCCTTCATGTGATTTTGGTTTAACTTTCTTAGTATTTAGGTAGTTAATCCGCATACCTTTTTATCCTTTTCTAGTTGTAAAATAATTTTAAAAATTATTAAATTCTGTAAAGATAACACTTCTACTATATAAAAATCTCTTAGCCACATGATCTCAAAGCTGGTATCCTTTCACCCTAATTCCATAACTAATAAAGATACATTCTATAATATTTATCTCAAACTTTGACCTCTTCTCCTTGGGAACACAAACATATTCCTCACAACCAAAAAATCGAAGAGGCATAAATGTTTTTTTACCACACTTCCACAGGTTTCTTATGAACAAGAGATGATGTAGGAGACATGCATACTACGTAATAATTCATACCAACTATTTCTACTCAATTTTTTTATTCCAAGCCAACCCCATTAAGCATACTCCTAGGCCTCTCCATCAACATCTTGTTCATTATTTATACATCACCAATCTACTATGGGGTGTAAGGAGTTGATTTATGTATTTCTATTCCATTATCCTTGGAGAACTTATTGAAATATACTAAATAAAATTCATTGCCATTATCAATCCCCAAAATATTAATCTTGTTACTAGTTTTATTCTCTACAACAATCTTAAAATCTTTTAATCAAATTAAGACTTCAAATTTAATCCTATAGAAATAAACCCATGTCCTATTGTAATTATCAATGAATGAAACAAAATAAATCTATTTTAAAATCAAAGGAACATAAAAAAATTAATATACCATAACATATCAAACTCAACACCCTAAAAGATTTATGAGAACTAAAATAAAAGTAAATATGATTTTGTTTTCCATAAACACAATATTCACAAAAAATAAACTCAAGGTTACAATCATTTATCACCTCAATAAGGATTTTATTTTTTAATATCCCTAGAAACTTTTGAACAATGTGACCCCATCCTATGGTGTCACAACATGGTTTTCTCTATATGAAGCCCAGTCTCCAAATCATGAGCACCCCTAGGTATTAAAAAAATATGCATTAGAAATGGATACAAATCTCCTCTTTATTGTTGGTTTTAATGACATGAAGGTGAGGGTTGTGCGCGAGGGTTTGAGACAACCTGCATTGCCTGGTGAGGTTGTTTCCTCTCTTCTTTGTCATGCAATGGACTATAGGGGGAGCGGATGGGGTTTATCTCCCTTGTTGTCTTCACTTATCTAGTTTTTCCTCTCTTTACTGGGTTTTAGCATTCATTTTTGTGTTGTTTGAGTGTGCTCAGTAGGTGGTGCATTGTGCAGGTTGCATGGTTCTTGCAGGGGGTCTGAGAAACCCCCATTTGTCCACCTTTGAAGCCGCTATCATCGATGGGTATGCCTCATCTTTTTAGCATGCAGATGCTAATGATTTCCTCTTGCATGCGGTAGAGGAGTTGAAGATTAATCAAGCTCGGCCAATTCGTCCAAAACCCAATGGGTGTTTGGAGAGATGTAAGGATCACCCGATCGTGGTGATCAATCTAGATTCAGTTGTCGAAGATGTTTTGTATTTGTTGAAGCATGCACTCATTTACAAGTTCATGAGGGTCAAAATCTCCTTACCTTTTCTCAAAAATTGGGTTTGCACCAATTGGGATCCTAAAGGGGATTTGGAAGTTATTTTGGGAGCTAATGTGTATTTCTTCATGGTTTTCTTGTGAATTGCTGATCACAACGTAGTTTTTGAGGGAGTTTCATATTTTCACAACCAGGCAGGTCTCTTCATCAAACCCTAGCATCTAGATTTTGATCCTTCTAAAGAGATGTCGTCAAGGATTCTGGTTTGGATTTGCCTCCCTCATATTCTGATGGAGTTTTGGCGAAAAGACATATTGCACTCTATTGTAGCTATTTTAGGGAAGCCTTTGGGTCCTCCCCATTAGACTCTTGAACGAAGGGTAACTTCTTTTGCTTGTTTTTGCGTGGAAATCAATTTAAATAATCCTTTACTGGAGTCTCTTGAAGTTAGGCTGGGAGGTATGTACTAGATTCAATGGGTGGATTATAAGGCCCTTCCTTTTCATTGTCGTACTTGTCATGAATATGGAAATTTGCAAAGGAGTTGTCCTAAGTTGCGTGCCAAATCCCAACAACCTCTTCCGAGTGGGCAAGAAAATCCTTCCAAAGCAAAGGGAAAAGCTTCGATTTAGAATGTGGAGCCTAATTCAAATGGGTTTGTACCTATGAAAACCTGATCAAAAGAGAAATTATCAAACCATCATAACAAATCTACACTCAAAGAGGCTTCTAGTAACCGATTTGATGTTCTTGAAAATTTTGAAGAGTTGGATTCGATGGAGCATGACCTTAACTTTGGGACTTAGAATGTTCAAGGCTCAGATGTTGTCAGACATTCTCTTCTACTCCCTACTCCAACAATCGATATGCATGCAATTATAAAGGAAACACTTGTTAGTTCAACACCCCCATTTGAGCAGGAGGTTTCTAGGCTGGAGACTGTGGGGATTTGGGTGGAGGATTCAACTCCTAACCTCTTGGAGGAATCCCCTCATGAGCTTATAGGCATTAAAGGGCTCAATGAGCAAGAAATGGAATTTGAGGTCAAAGAGGATGGGAAGAAGAAGAATGCGCCTCTCTTAGGCATCCACCAAAAGAGCTTAAAGAAATTAATTGGTGAAAAGATGGCTAAAGTTGGGAGGAAAAAGGACTTGGAGAAGATGAAGATTATTGGAGAATATTTGGTTGAATCTAGTGTTGTCAAGACATTGGATTCCCATTTTTCTTCCTCTCATATATGATTGTGATACCTTAGAATGTGAGGGATTTGGGTAGCAACCCTAGACAAAAGGCTACTCAAGATTTAGTTTGTGATCACAAACCTGATATTCTTTTCATCCAGGAGACCAAGCTCTTTTATGATAATATGATGAAGAATGCTTCCAAAATTTTGAAGACTGTTTAGTGTCAATGTGTTGGTTATCAAGTCTTTGCAGGTGGTATGCCATGTATTTGGGACCCCTGCAAGATTTCACCTCTTTGGTGGATGGTTGGAAGGAACTCCCTGTCTCTATTAGCTTCTTGCTTTGATTCTAGAGTGGTGGTTCTTTTCGCCAATGTTCATGCACCTAATGATTTTCTTGGTAAGATTCTACCCTAGTCCCACATTAGATTTATTCGCTCTCTTCCACCTTCTTGCCCTTGGGTTTTGATAAGAGACTTTAATTCTATTTGCACCTTGGAGGAAAAATTGGGGGGATTAAGTCGTTTGGGGCCTTCTTCTTCCTTACTTCAGGACAATATTAAGTTCCTTAATTTAGTGGATTTTTTGCCTATCAATGGGAATTTTACCTGGCACAATGGAAGATGTGTTGGATTCTTCTATGGCATTTGTCCTTGATGTCAAAATTGCCTTGGGTTGGTGCCTTGGCATTTCACAGCTGGTATATGGTTATATATTTCAGGTTGATATATTATTTTGTCATTGGCATAATTGGCATAATTAATTGATTGATATCTTGATTTTTCATTTGTTGGTGCTTAGTTCACTTTGATATGGTTGACATTCTATTCAGTTCTACTATCTTTGGCTGGACTAATCTTTTCTACTATCTTTGGCTGGACTAATCTTTTGGATACATATGTAGTTCATGATCAGGTTTCAATGATATATGGTTGTTTGGAAAAAGTTTCAAGTGATACATTATTGATCATAGGATTACTCCAAAATCATGCAAGGCTCAATTGATGATCATGCTACAGGTTCTTTGATTTAGATTGAATAAATGGTGGCACATTTTAATTATGAGAGGTTGCATGGTTCATTTTATTTGAAAATTTAATTAATGACTTTACATAAGCCATTTGTGATATATTTACTTCTCACATTATTTTGGCATTTGTGAGAGTTTTTTCAAGCATTATTTATATGGCATATTTATTTGTGATGTAATGTCCCCGTTTTGGAGGTAGAAATGATTTAATTAATTTAATTAATTAAGTTGTCCAATTAATAATTTATCTTATGGATAACTTAGTTGATTATTTTAATTAAAAAGTATTAAGTTAATTAATTATAAAGTTATCAAATAAATTAAAATTAAAAGGTAACTTTATATTTAATTAATTTAATAAAGTGACTTAAATTAATAATATATCATAAAAAGTCAAATAAAATAAAGTTCTAGAAGGAGGCCGACCTATTGAGGAAAATGAATAAATAGACATCATGGGCTTCATTCTCATCATCCAGATTTGTTGTTGTTGATGTTTGATGTTTTTTAGTTGTGGAGCCTAGGGTTTCTGCAGTTGTTTCAGTTAGCCATTGAGAATGGAAATTCTCAATTGGAAGGCAATTTTGAGGGTGTGAAATATCACTTGAATTATTGCAATTGGAGGAAGGTATCTCAGCCTTTCTATTTGTGCTTAATTTGTGGCCAAGGGCCAAGTTCATTTGCAGATTACAAAAGCATTGAGGAGTCATTGTGGAGTATATTTATTGCTACTTGCTACAGTACCCGCTACGTGAACAGTGTCGCGCTATAGTACTGCGCTACAGTCTGATTTAATTTCAGTCATATTCCAGACTATGCAAGTGCCACAATTTTGCTTGAGGTTGAGTCAATGTGGTCCAGCTTGTATGTTTAGATCGAAGCTTGCAGTGGAGACATTCTTGGCATCAAATATTTTAAGGGGGAGGTATGATTTCGATTAAAGAATCCTAAAGCTAAATCTGAAATAAAACAGGGACACCATTGGAGACACATTTTTATTCATTGGAGCTCATCTGCACATCGATTCCTCTTGGAGATTGGGGTGCTTCATTCCTTGGTTCTTGCTGATTGTGTTTGGAGCTTTGGAGGCTTGAAAACATTGAGAATTATTTTATCTCTCCATTCCTATTAGAACAGGGGCGACTGCTTTAGGAAATTATTTTGGGTTCCATAAGGTTTTCATTCCCCAAGATATTGCTTGCTTCTTCATTTGGGGATCCAAGGCGCCACCAAGCTGCAGGTTCCTTTGTTTGTTTCATGCCATTTCATGACATTTATTTGCATTTTAGAAGGCACTGCTATAAGTGATAGTTTATACCAGATTCAAGCATTTTTATATGTATGTAAGCCAAGAGTCTTGGCGTTTCATCTCATTGTCATTGTAGAAGGATTGCATTTCAATAAAGGTTCCATCCGTTGGGAGTGATATATTGTTGTAATGATCATTTGAATGATATTTAGGATGCATGCCAATTATTTGACGAAATGTCCATTGGCTGTAGGTGATCATTTTGTCCATGAAATTCATGTATTTGCATTTGAAAGGTCAAAAAGAAGTTGCATTTGCATCTAACTCATTGTTTAGACATCCTAGCATTGATTGTATACATCTAGAATTGCATCTCACATCAATTGGTGCCTATATATCAAACTGAGAAATTCAGACCAGCAAGTTTAAGGTTGCATGAAAAGTGTTTGACAATATTCCTTGGGTGGAAAACTTCAATTTTTACATCTATATTAGCAAGGGATATTACATGTGACTACCGGTTACCTTGAAATATCTATTGTCGGTCAAAATGCACTATGGCTTTGATAGTCGACATTGGTTATCACATTGGCACTATGTTAGTTTGTATCGGCCTAATCATAAATTATAGAATAATTTGTCTTGGACAGTTTGGGGTAGAGAATGAAATTGAGGTATTCCCGACTCACCTGGACAATAATGAACATGTGGATAGGTTGACTTGGTAGCGACAACATTATAGGTATCTCGAACTTAAAATAAATATTCATTATGTTTTTTTCGGACTCCAAATGATTGTTTTGTTTGAAAAAGGGAAGTGTAAAGCTTTTTGAAGAAGATAGTTGAGAAATCCTAGCCGCCATCCAAAAATTGCAGAGCTAGTATTGAGACTTTGGTGAACTCTTGTTCGAGCTAGCTAGAATGAAGGAAGAAGTTGCAAGGTAGTTGTTTGTCTTGCAACTAGAAATGAAGGTATTCTTGGTGAATTTTATGAGATTTATGTTTGACATCTCGCCAACATAAAATGAGGTAAAATCTTGACAATATCTCTGTCATTTCAAAATGAAGATTGAAAAATGGTTTTTCTGTTTGCAACAAAAAGCAGTTACAGATAATTGTGTTTTCTGTTTTGGTTACTCAAGTTTGAGCTTGAGAGTTTTGATGATTTACACAAGTTTCATTGTTTATTTAAGCATGGCTTTCCACCTTTGATCTATAAGAGATTAAAAGGGAATATGCAGAGATTATGTAAAGAAGGGTCTTTGGTATTTTTGTGGATGTATCAGTGAAGAGAAGGGGAGATTTTATGAGTACTCTTTAAGGAAAATAGAAAGTTGTTCTATATTGAAAATTTGTTTATTATTTGAGAAGATGTTGATATACAACATTCTTCAATGGGCTTATTGAAATTATTTCATAGTCTTCTATTGAAATTATAGAGTTGCAAAATGTGCACTTCTAGGGTTATGATAGGATGCTATAATTGTAATGCATTAATTGATGTTGGTGTTTCAGTCTTTTTGGTGTTGAGTTGGTGCTCCACCATTGTTACAGAGTTGGTGCTCTTTGAATGAATAAAAGGAAAATTTTATGAGTGGTTTTTTATACCCCATGAGGGTTTTTCCACTCAAGAAAATAATGTATCATGTGTTGAAGTTTATAAAACTATGTTTTAGTCCATGTGCTTAACTGTTTAAGTTTTCATTCTATGATATATCAAAATAATTTCATGCAATGCTCTAATACATGTTAAACGTTTCATTCTGAAAGAATTCAAAGTATAAAGTTCAATTTATCATGAATGTATGTTGTTCAACCTATTGTAAAAGAATGTTCAATCTGTCATAAAGTGCATAGAATCCTATGAATTTAAATCATTATACAGAGAATTGTTCAATCTCTTTTATATGAACAATTTATATTATTCTTTGAATATGGTTTGCAAAGTCACTCAAAACAATCATTCTATTTAAAAGTTTAGTGTTGTTAAAATTTCTCTTTGCAATCAAAATTTTCACTTAGTTTCTTTCAAAGTCATCATTTATATTTGCATCTTAAGTTACAAAAGTTAAATTTGTTCATTACTTTGATTCACCCCCCCTCTAAGAGTAATTATTCTTCCAACAAGATGTGGGGAGGGTTCTATTTCTGAGCGATTGGATATATTTCGTGTTGCTATTGAATGGATTGAGAATATTTGGTCTTCTTCCTCTAACATCCTGGGTTGGAAGGGGTTAGATCATTGGCCGATTAAGTTTTCCTCATCTCAGTTCTCTATGGTTAAGCAACCCCCCTTCAAATTTTAGCTAATGTGGCTTAGGGATAATAGTTTATATCATCTTTTGGAGTAGTGGTGGGTTGAAGGGAGGCCTGCCTTTGGCATTGCTATATTTATGTCTTCAAGAAGCTTCAATTTGTCAAATTCAAATTAAATAAATGGAACATGGCAGTTTGGTGTAGGGGCACCCTAGGTATTCATGCCTCAAAGAGGTCAAAGTTAGAATTTTATTTTGTTTTATGATGTTTGCATGTAATAAGGTCAGAAGACCATTTTATTCTTGTTTAGGTCTAGTTTGAGTGCTTAAGGCTGAATTAGAGTCTATTTGCAAAATATTGTCAATTTGCACAAATGTTCTTAAAGCAACTTTGCATTTTATTGTCAAATGGGAAGTTGAACGGTTGGAAGTTGAAACATGGTTAGGAATCATTGGGATTATATTGGAAAAGGTTTAAAATTTATTGTATGGTCGAAGAGGAGTGGGTTGCTGAAGTTTTGAAAAGAAATCAATAAAGGAACACTATTTTTTCTGAAAATTAGAATGTGTATTTTGTTTTATGATGTTTGCATGTAATAAGGTCAGAAGACCATTTTATTCTTGTTTAGATCTAGTTTGAGTGCTTAAGGCTGAATTAGAGTCTATTTGCAAAATATTGTCAAGCTACACAAATGTTGTCAAAGCAACTTTGCATTTTGTTGTCAAATGGGAAGTTGAACGGTTGGAAGTTGAAACATGGTTAGGAACCATTGGGATTATATTGGAAAAGGTTTAAAATGTATTGTATGGTCGAAGAGGAGTGGGTTGTTGAAGTTTTGAAAAGAAATCAATAAAGGAGCACTATTTTTTCTTAAAATCAGAACGTGTTCTTTCTTGATCTGGTGAATAGTATGGTCTATATAGACTAGTAATGAATCTAAAACCTATTTTATAGTGTTAACATGTGAATCCTCTAATTTTTATTTTTGTTTCATCAATTTTCATTAAGTTTTGTAGAAATTACAAGCATTTTTCTAAAAATAGTCCAAAATCCTAGGTAGGGTTCCTAGTGGACTTGTAAAATGCATTTCTTGCCATTCCCACTGTAGAAATTCATAAAAGTTGGTGGAATGGCTTATCATAATATATATTTTCATTTCTCAAAATTTTAGGTTCTAGGGTTTTGGTTGGCACATGTTTTGGTGATTCGCTAGGTCTGATCTTTTCATGTTTTAGGCCTACTCAGGAAGATGACAATGAATTTTTGAAGGATTCTATACAAAGGACCCTGCCCTAGTTTTGAGATATGTTTAGTAAGGGCCAAAAGGGTATTCCAAATAGATATTTCATTTTTAATAGCAGGTCTACAATGAAATGTATGACCAAAAAATCTAAATTGCTTCCCCCATGTTTTAGGCTTTAAAAGCAAGTTATCAAGAATGAACAAGAACGTATATTTTCACCATTTGTATCGAAACCATAGTTGTAATGTGTTAAGTTTATTTTGAGTGAGGCCTTTGTCTATGGATCACAGTTTTTGGGAACCTCTTTCAAAAGAGAAAACAAGTTCAAGATCAACTTGATAACATCACTTTCAAAATCAAGGAAGAGGGGATGATTGTGGATTTCCTTCAAGAAGAAACCAAATATTATAGAGAGCTTTCTAAATGGGAGCTACGGGAGGAGATTTTTGGAAACAAAATTCTCGGGTTGATTGGCTCCAAGAAGGCAATAGGAATACTGTTTTCTTTCACAATTCAGTAAAGGCTAATAGAGGTGGGAATATTATTTCTTCTCTCAAGTTAGCTTAGGGGGAACAATTGAATTCGATTTAGGATATTTATGAGGAAGTGGTTTACTTCTCTTATATTTTCTTAGAAGATGCTCCTCTGACTTTGGAGGAGGAGAATTCGGTTCTGGCGTGCATCCCCTCTCTGGTTTCCGTGGAGATGAATAATTCTCATATGGCACCCATCTCTTTGGTGGAACTTGAGGATATTGTCTTCCATATGAAGAAAGGTAAGGCCCCTGGGCCTGATGGTTTTCCCATTGAATTCTTCCAAGAGTTTTGGTTTATTATCAAAGTAGATCTGTTGGAGGTGGTTCAGAAGTCATATACTAACAAGCTAATTCTCAAGGCGATAAATTCTACCTTCCTCACTTTAATTCCTAAGGAGGGGGGCAATTCCTTAGAATCCTTTCAGCCTATCACATCGTGAAATGTGACCTACAAGATTATCACTAAGTTGATTTTTTGTAAGACTAAATAAATGCTTGGATACCTTGATCTTCAAGGAGTAGGGTGGCTTTGTGAACGGCAGGAAAATCATGGATGGTGTAGTAGTGGTGGACGAAGCTATTCAATCCATGTCTTCTTTCAAAGAAAAAGCCTTGTTCATCAAATTGGATATGTCTAAAGCCTATGACAAAGTTAGTTGGTCTTTCCTTCAACACCTACTTTTGGCCTTCGGGTTCCACACAAAGTGGGTTTCATGGGTTATGAGTTGTGTGACCACGTCTTCCTTTTTTGTTCTTGTTAATGGTTCACCCAAACCTATCTTTTATGTTGGTCAAGGGCTCAGACAAGGGGAATCACTATCCCCTTATTTTTTTATTCTAATGGTTGAAGGTTTTGGGAGGTTTCTAAAGCAATATAGGGATAGAGGATCAATTCATGGCTAGAGTTGGGCTTAGGGGTTGGAAGCACAAACTCATCTCCATTTTGTTGATGACAATGCTCTAATTGGTGTTGCTAGGATAGAGGAGGCAGTCAACTTTAGGAAGACTTTGGGTGTGTATTTGGTTGCTTCTGATCAACAAATTAATGAGGGTGTCTCACATTATTATTTTTAACATTCCTATTCTGATTCAGCGTAGGATTTCCAACATTCTCCACTTTCAACTTGGTAATATACCCTTGGATTATCTGGGGATCCCTCTTTATGTTGGTACTTTGAAAAGGAATGATTGGCAGAAGATTTTGGATAAATTTCTCTCTAAGGTCAATCACTAGACCTTTAGGTGGTTATCTTTAGTTGGCAGGGTGAAGTTGGTGTCATCTATCCTCCAATCTCTTCCTTTGTATAGGTTCATGGTTTTGTCTACTTTCGAAGAGTGTTCTCAAGGAGTTTGAATCCCTTACCAAGAAAATTATTTGGGTAGGAAATCTTGACATTTGGAAATGGAGTTTGGTGATTTGGGACCAAGTTTGTGAACCAAAGGAGATTGCTAGGCTTGGGCTTAGGCAAGCAAAGCATAATAGTCTTTCTTTGGCATAAAAAAATTATTGGAGATGGTGTAAGCTTCTTGAGTAGCCTTGGGCAAAAATTCTTAATTAAAAATACTTAGGAGGAGTGGCCAACGAGGATATACCACGTATTGTTTTATCTGGTAAAAGTTCTTTTATTTGGAGCACTATTAAGTGAGGTTCAACTCTCATTAAGGAGGGTATTTTTTTGGATCATTTAGAGGTGGGAGTAGGCTCTCTTTTGGATTGATTCTTGGGATGGGAAACCTCCAATTATAACTTCTTTCCCTCATCATTGTGCTTTAAGTGAGGCTTTTGTGGCTGCTAGTTGGTTCAGGGTGAGTAGTTTCAAATCATATACAATTTCGAGAGATACTAAAATTTATTAGTGGTGTGATCCTGCTAGTTGGCCGAAGGGTGGCTCCCAGGCATAGAGAAGGTTTTTGGCATCTATCTTGGCTAAGAGGCCTTTTTTTTCTTTAGGAGATAGGGATTTGTTGGCTTGGGGCCATGGACATAAGGGTATCTACTTTTTTGCTCAAGGATATGCTGCTCTGGTATCTCAATAGGCTAAGGTGAGAGGTTATCCTTGGTGGAAACACATATGGAACAAGGTTGGGTGGCCCAAATGTAATTTGTTCTTATGGATTCTAAGTCATAACAAATGCCTCACCTAGGAGAATATCAGGAAACAAGGTTTTTGTGGGTCCTTTTTTTGTTTTTTATGTGGATGTAGTGAAGAAAGTACTTCTCATGTATTTTTTTAGTGCTCTTATGCTTTTGAAATTTGGTGACTGTGGTGGAAGATTTGGAGAATACCTTTTAGGTTTTCCTTATCTTTGCAAGATTTTTAGGAGAATTTGGGGCATCCACCAGTGTCAACATCTTTCTTAGTGGCTTCTTGGGAGTTTGGACCTTCCATGATTATTTGGTAGATTTGGTTGGAGAGGAATCTACATATTTTCCATGAGTCTCGTCAGATGGTTTTGTAGGTTTGGCACAAGGTGCAAAGTATTTTGAAATAAATAATCTCATCTAAATTTGATTTGGGTGAGCCAATGTCATCCTACAATAGGTAGCTTTCTTCTATTATTGAGATTTTTTCTCCTCCTGGCCATGAGGGGATTAGGAGGAGCAGTTCAAATCCTTCTAAAAAGGTGAATAGAGTGGGGCGGTGCTGCTCTCCCCCAGATGGGTCTCTCAAAACTGACACTAATGGCTCTGCTCGAGGTAATCCAAGAGATGCTGGAATCAATAGAGTGGGTTGTGATAGTAGGGGATTCATACACTTCTTCTCCATACACATGGTGTGTATTCTAACAACCAGATGGAGGCTTGTGCTATTCTTAAGGCTCTCGAGAAAGCTTTAGAATGTAGGTGGAGGAATGTGATTTGTGAGACCGATTCTATGATTTCGGTCTCTCTTCTCAACATGAGAGATTTTCAAGGCTCGGTGTGGAGATTGGCTATAATTGTGAAGAAAATTCTTCATCTTGCTTCAAATTTTGAACATATCTCATTTATTCACATTCACAAGGAATGGAATTGCCAACTATCTTGCTAAATGGGCTTCTGAAGGTTGGGAGGCTTGGAATGTGGATGATTGGAGACAACTGGATCTGGATAAAATTAAATCTTTGTCTAGACTCTTGGATGAGGATTAGAGGGTATAGATTTGTGTTCTGGCTGGTTGGTTTAGCGTTGCGGCTTGCAGTGGCTTATTTTCTGCTAACTTTGGCCATTTCAACCTCTTATTATACTTGTTGGCTCTTTCTTGAATGAATTTTTTCACCCCTTTTTTCAAATAAAAAAAATGACTTGAAGGTGAATATTATATAGGTCTCTTCACTATAGGAACATAAGAATTATTGTATTGAACCATGTGTTGGCATTTCAATTAGCACCTCTAGAGTGCTTATTGGAAACAAATAGCTATTGCAAGTGTGTTAGTACATGCTCTTCGAATTATAGAGAGGAAGATCTCTCTTTGCTGATTTTCTAATGTAAAAAAGGGATGTACTAAGGTTCCTATCTTTTTTACTCAGCAGTAGGACACAAGGGTGCATAAACACAATGCGCCATAGCTAAGCTTTTCTTTGGTTTCCGCAGATCTTAACTATGACTAACTAAGCTTCTAAACTATCCTACCTCCTCAAGATAAACAAAGCATGAGGGCGTAGGAGCAAAATGGATGGGTTGGATCACTTGAATCCTCCGTCTCAATGGAATATGGCCGAGGCTCTGAACTCTCAAATATATATCAAGATAGGGCTCGATACAAGTAAACACTCTCTTATGGTAAATTGGATCTGAGACTTTCCAACAAGGAGGAACCCCTATCCGAGGTGTAGGCTTGGAAAAACCTCACTGGAAACAACAAGGAATGATGGCCTGTCTAATAGGATTCCCGAGGAGGTGATGAAACCTATACAAAGTGTAGGCTGCAAGAGAAATCTTTAAAAAAGATCAAATGATAATGATCAATGAAAAAATATCCAAGGAGGCGATGACACCTGTCCAAGGAGGAAATTGAAACAATACACTATTTGAAAACAAGACTTTGAAAGAACTCAAGTATTTAGATCAAGCAAGCATGCACCATCTGATTTATTTCTTCAAGTTTCTCCAAAGAATTACAAAGGTTGGGACAACAAAGGCACGAAATCATGCACAATTATGATTAACCAACAAACTCTCATCCAAGAGTGAACATATATGAACAAGCTAACTCTGGCAACAATGGCGCAACTATTTTTTTAGCACATAAAGGTTAAACAAATAATGAGCCTAAGGCTCTTATTTATAGAAACTCAAAGGAGTAGGTAACCCTAAAATCTCCTTGAGTTAACAATCAGTTCTTGCCAATCAAAAAGACTTATTATTATGTCTAAAAGTAGGTGAGCAAGCAATTAACTGGAAATCTACTTCAGTTAACTGAAACTAAGCAAAAGTCAAATTGGGAGTCTACCTCAGTTGACTGACACCTAACTAAAAGTGAACTTAACTTACAAATGTGTCTCCAAAATAGACATCCACCTTTAAAGGATATCTAAGATCCACAAATCGTGGGAGTCAATTAGACATCCTAGATCAGTGGGATCTGACATGCATGATTTGTGGAGATTTGGAGTCAACTTGGAAAGGGGCATCAAGTTGCCTTCAATCATATTTATTGCTACTTTGGAGGGTAGGACGTACTTCTTGAGGTGTTTGACACCTCATCACCATTGGTCAACGGTGCTTTTGTTCATTCGTTGACTTCTTCATATGAAGATCGTTACATGCCTGTCAATCGTCAACTTATCACTTGTCAGCAACTTGATGTATGCATCTCCTTTATTTTGCGTCCCTTAGGAGGGTTACTCCTTATATTTTTCTCTGTGTTTCCACTTTGATGTGGAAGGTAGTGTATTATTAACCGATGGTGGCTCTGTGTTGGGAATGACTACATTTTGCGTTCTTTTGCAGCTTTGTCATTTTCCTTGATCTTTCTCAACGGAAGAGTGTTGTATGATGAAACCATGAAGCTTGATGATGAAACTGTGAAGTTTGACCACGATCACTCCAACCTGAGAAATGCACATGAACTTACTGCATGTGTAAAATTCCAATGATTACAATCCTCTAAACTGGCCTTGGAAGGCGATCAGATATACGAGGTGAAACCATTATGGAGCCTATGGACTTGTGTCTATGCTTGTCAATCTAGGCAAATTGACCTTTGGGTGTGCCTGACGCAGATCAGTGCCAGTCATTTTCAGAAAATCATGAAGATCATTTTGGTTTTGTATTCATCTTGGGAGAACTGTGTTCTGAAAACCTTGAAGATTGACTGTGCACATGATGTTGCTCAGACAACTTTTTCTAGAATTGCTAAAAATAGCCTTGTCGGGGGTAATTTTTACAAAAAATTCGAAGACATGGGTTTTGTTGAGAATAATTCTCTAAACAAACCCAAATCATCAAAAATTCAAAAAAATGAGTTTTTCTATGACATGCAAGAGCCCTTCGATGGCAGAGGCAGCAAGGCACCAAAAGGTGATTTTTCTCAGAAAAATTCAACACATGGGTTTTGTTCGTGCTTTAGAGCTGAACAAACCCAGTTTGTCTGATTTTCAAAATTATGACCTTTTCTGGAAACCCTAAAAAATAGGGGCAGTAGGGCTACTTTTTTTGGAAAAATCCAACATGTGGGTTTTGTTGAAAAAGTTGTGTTGATCATACCCAGTTGGCCAGATATGTGATTATCTGTCATTTTCTCAAACATGCAAGAATTTTAGATAGAAATAGAGGAAGTATATAGAAGTTGGATTGGAAGTTATCGACTGTCAATCTGGAAGAATTATGCCTTTTGATGCAAACTCTAATAAATAGTCCCTCTGTGCAACAGATCTTCAAAAATATGAAGAACAGTGAAAACCCCTCTGTCAGATCTTCAAAAAATGTCGGAGAAGAAAAATATCCGTTCTTGAGCTCCTCAACTTGCAAAGAAATAATGAATAATGGATGCCTAGATGCTTTGATATGTCAATTTGGAGTTGCAAGCATCAATTGGGAATCAAACTCATGATTGAGCCTGGTTTGGAGTTCAAAAAGGTGATTTCCACTGATTGTGGAGTGTTTGGCCTCTTTTTGCCTCCAAAATTTGCTAACTCAAGTCAACATTTGCTTTTTGACTTTCTTAGGCATCCCTTTTGGAGTTTTGATCATTTTTGCAGGCTGAAGTGACTCTGTTTGATCTTCGATCCTGGCTGCTTTATTGTTCTTTGGAAGTTGTTGATGGATCCGTTGTCGAGATGGGATCAGCCTGAAGAGATATGCCTAGGAGAGATTAACTTAGAAAACTGAGTTTGAGCCTCCAGAATGATGGGCGCCTTTCTTCAAGACGAGCACTTTTGGTTGTGCCTTAGTCAATTTTCATTGACTGTTCTTCGTTTTGGCCTTTTCAAACCCTCTATGCTTTGATCTAACGTTCTCGTTGATGGATGAGTCAGATGACTCTCCTTGACGATGCATCGAGTAACCAACTCGGTCCTGCAATGGATGACTGATTTCTCAGTTGACGATAGTGAGTTTATGTCCTTCAAACTCAAGGGTGTCCCTGTCCAGTAGGGGCGCTTTTAGCTTGTTGACTGATTTTGTCTACTCTGAAAACTACTTGCCTTGATCTCTGTCATTAAATTATTTAGTTGTTGGATCCTTTCATTGACAGTCTCGTTGTCGAGATTGATCATAGCTGAGAAGGTTATTTTGGAGAGCAGTAAGCATTAAGACTGCATCTACCTGCCTCAAAGAAAGGGTGCCTTTCTCCAATAGGGGTGCTTTTCCTTTGTCCTTAGCCAATTTTTGGCTTGTCTTTTCAGTCTCAAGTTTTGGCTTTTTTTGCTTGATCTCAATGTGTGATTGTTTGGCGTGTCCTGCGAACCTATTGTTAGATCGATCACGTAGTTGGGAGGAAGCTAAAAATATGTCATGTATGAAGCAGATACTGATGGATTCATCTGATACCTTGAACTGAGGGGCGCCCTTGCTAGCTTGAAGCTCTTTGATTTGGCATTTTTATTGTTTATAGATTCTCCATACTTCGCTGACGATTGGCCAATGATCACTGAATCAGATGATCTTGTTGGTAGTTGCGTTGTCGAACCAACACGAAAGTGAAGAGGAGGACTAATCTGAAGATTTCAAATGATTACATTTTCCCTCTGAGATCCAAGGGCACCTTTCTTCAAAGGGGTGCCTTTTTCAACTGTGACTGTGTTTTGCCTTGGTAGACAAAACATCCATCTTCCACAGTTAGCAAAATTTTGGCCTTTTTCATTTTGAGAATCTCCTTCGTTGAACAACATCATTTTCATCATTTTCCACCATAGCTTCTTTGTTGGAGTTCTTGAAGCTTAGCTTTCAGCACCGGGTACTGGCCAATCTGCCATTAATGGCTGCAAAGCTCCTAACTTCTTTCCTGAAAAATAGAAATAGACCCACCAGAGTAGAACATATCTTTCAATTATTCTGACTTGATCAGTGTGATCGTGAAGTCAATTAACCCTATCAAAATTATTTTCAATCATTTTTGAGAAGGTCCTATTTTTAAGGGTTTCCCTAAAAATAGGGGCATAAAACCCTAATTTTTAGATTTTCAAAATTTTAACCATAGGTTCCTTGACAGAAACCCACAAAGACTTCATGTTTGTTTTGACCTAAAACATACTTTTGATGACATTTTTTACATTGTTTAGCTCAATTTAATCAGAATGCCAAAAAATTCATTTTGCATACAATAGCACGCATACATCCAACTAGAACAAAATTCCTAATCAAACACTTTTAGAACGTATGATAGCTCATCTAACCATTTGGCACCCTCCACTTGAGAAATAACCTACACACTTAAATTATTAAATTTACCCTCCACTTGAGAAAATAGCATACACACTTAAATAATTAAATTTAGTTATTAAAAGTAGGTTCTATGTCAAACCAAGGACATGTAGTACACCATTAATTCCCTTTAATTTTCCATTAGGGAATTGAATCAGGAATCAACCATGACCAACAATCTTCATATGAGGATAATCTCTAAGGTACACCTTACCACCATTGTATTCTTAATTTTTTTAGATCAATACATATATGAGGTAATATGAAAATATTTACTAGATTCAATCAACCACATATTTTGATGTATATGTAGTGAAGGTTATGCCAAAGAAATAATCACCATATTGGGATGAATTCTCAAAATTATCATCATGATCTCTCTTTTTATTTTTGTCTCCTCAAAATTTATTCTAAAATTTCCAATATTTTTATATTTCCAACATTTTTTCTTGAAATTACTAGGAGACTTAGATCTCCCACAAGATTTAGATTTGGACTTATCTTATTTCTTTTTCTTGTTCTTACCTTTTTCTTTCTATCTACCACAAATATCTAGGCCTCCTTAGCATTTGTAGAAGTGTTTCTTTGCATCTCTTTAGAAATCAATGATACCGCCACCTCATCTATTTTTGACTTAGTGGTAGTGCTCCCAATAGTCATAACAAGGCGGTCCCATGAAATTGGTAAATGGCAACAAAGTTATGCAATGATCCTTCTCCTTAATTTTTACTCTAGTGGAGTTAAACTAGACCAATTTCTAATTGAATGCATTCAAATCATTATCTATGGATCCACCATCGTCCATCTTGAGGATATACAATTTTTTTGGATATAGTTTGTTAAATGAAATTTAGCTTGATACAAATCTTCCAATTTCTTCCAAAGAAGTTTTATGACAATATCTTCATTAGAATTCAACAATATTGAGTCTTCTAATTATATTCTAACAAGATCCTTCACCCTTGTACCCATAAAGTTCTCTTAATATTATGAATTACAATGCATAGATATCCATATATGACTATATTCCATTTTGGGTTTCCACAAATCTAAATTTGTACCAAGAAAATTTTCCATTTCTATTCTATATTTTCTTTCTATATCTTAATACAATAAGGCCAAAACATTTCTACATTAGTTCCCACTCAAACAAAGATTAGTAAAATCCCTTTATCCAACACCTAGAATATGAGGTGATCACGATCTAGTATGAAATGAAAGGAAGTGAGGTATGTGGAAACACTTCCTAAATTAATATTAGAAAAAAGTAATGTGAAATTTTTAGATCTTAAAAATTATAGAAAGGATAAACACACATAAAACATAAAAACATTATACCACAACCTAGGTAATTATGGGGAAAACCCTTTTGGAAGAAAAATCACATGGAACAATTCTATTATCAACAACAAAGTTTACAATACAATCTTAGGGTCATGCCCTTATGGTACTGCCACATACAAATAAAATATCAAAACCACCATCTCAAGCAACCAATAAATAGGAGAAATAATATACTGAACCATAAAATGATAATTAAAAAGCCATTATCTAAAGAAATCTAAAATGTGGTAAATCCAACATCAAAATGTTTAGATGAGTCCATAGGATAAAAACATATTATTCCTTCCATTGACCATAATATTTTCACAATCCAATTACTAAATTGGTAGTTCCATTTTGGCTCCATTGCCTCCATTTAAATACACCTTTTGTTTCATAACATGTGTTATATATTGATTGACAAGTGTAGCTCCCTCTGACAACTCTTTTCTATGTCCTATATGTTTTTACATTTACAATATGGGATGCCCAAATTTCAAAGGACATAATTTTCTATTTGGGAGGCCACTGGATCCCCTTTCTTTAATTATATAGCTCAAAATTATATACATAATAGGATTTCTAAAATTGATGTTGAACAACTCAATTTTTACTTTGGAAAAAAACTTTGGGTAGATCCTTAACTCAATATAGTTATGAATATCCTTAAATTTTTCTTCCCCTATCATCATAGCACATACTAATGCAAAACTATCTTATATGGTAGGCTTTTATCATCCCTAAATAATAAATGTAAAACATGGACCACCATCACTCATAGTCATTAAAGTATATACTAGACATAGCATCAACACATCTATTATTTTTTCGAGGAATGAAATCAATCATATATGTCAAATAATTAAGCAAATACATAACTAACCCATGATATTGTTCTAGCAAATTTTACCTTTGATATAATAATCCATTATGATTTTAACCTTCAAGGATAGTACCACTTAGAGATCTACAATTAGAGATTCATATTCAATAATATTATTAGTGAATTAAAAAAATATTATGTGATAAAGGGATCAATTCTCCTATTTGGAATCAATATCACTCCCGCTCCCACATAGGTTATACATCTAGATCCATTAAAAAACATATTTCGAGGATATAAAAAAGTCAATAGTAAATATTTTCTTGTCTAGAAATGATGTATCAATAGGCACATAAGTAAATGGTGAATAATTCAATGCTTGAACTACCATTTATTGATCCTTAATAGAATTAATTTATAAATTTAAGGTCAAATTATGCCAATAGCATAACTCAATGGTTAACATATTCTAAAATATTATCTTTATAAAGTATATACTTCAGTGATCACTTTTATTATGATGCAAGTCTTAATTTTTATGATGAGAACACCATTATTAGGAATAATTTATCTATTAAGATAGTTTTAGTCTCATAATCAAGATGAATGAAATATATCACATATTATTTGTCATTTTTATGAGTTTGAGACAATAATTCACCAATAGTATTTTTAGTTTTCCAAAACATGTAACAATAATGTTTTACATGAAAACTAGCATAACACCAATGAATTCATCAAGTTATATTTCATATTATTAAATACCTTTTAACAACATTCATTTAATTCAAATTTAACATTTTTTCATAATTTTATAAAGGATAAAGTGCAATTAGATAATTGAGTATTGAGTTGTTATATAACTTGGATTTTTTTTCTAACATTTTAAACTTGTGAGAGATTCTTAGATGGAGGCATGTTTGCAATAACATTAATATTCTTGGTATCTACCTCAATGCCTTGTATAGGTACAATGAAGACTAATAAATGCTCACTATCAACTTTGAATATGCTTTTTTTAGGGTTAAGTCTTACTTGGTATTTTAATAATAATTTAAAGACAATTCTTATATTATGATTTATCTATTTTTTTATATTTTACCAAGATTTCATCTATATAATCTTTGAAAAAATATATATGTGGTTATAAAAATTAAATCCATAGCTTGTTAGTATGTAGCTCCAATGTTCTTTAGTCCAAATGTCATGACTAGATAACAAAATATATCCCATGGAATCATAAAAGTAGTTTTATGTTGGTCTTATGGTTTTCTAAGTATTTAGTTAGGACCCAATAATCCATTATGAAAGATAACATATAATGTCAGATAGTAGAATCTACAATCATATCAATCTTTGACATGGGGAAATCAATCTTAAGAGATACTTTGTTTAAATATCTAAATTCAGTACAAATGCAAACATGACCACTTCGATTAGTAGTAGGTACCATGTTGGAAATCTAAGGTGAATAATATATAGGTCAAATAAACCTCACTTTTAATATTTTATCTAATTTTTCTTCGACCATTAATGTGAACTTGGGATACATCTTTCAATCTATTTTGTTTTTACCAAATTTGTATCAACATGTTATCGTTAACACTATTTTTAGATATGTTAAGAATATCTTAATATTTCCATTTAAACAAGTCACATAATCTTGAATAAGTTTATATGTGTTGGATTTTTCAAAAAATATTTAAGCATTGTTTTATTTTTAACACCTTTTCTTTATCATTTTTATCCATTTCCACATTGAAGGTGCTCCCATTGGCTAATGTGCTTCTATCACCAATGAATAGTTTTACGGGTAAACTATCAATATTGCAGAATAACAAAGGATAATATTCTCCAAAGGAAGAAGAAGCCTTAAAGGTGAGGGAAATTCCTATCATGATAAAATTTGGAAAATAATCATATAATCCTAAGTATCTAGCAAGAGCTTCGCCATTAGAAAAATTAATTAAAGGGGGAGTAGTATCTTCTTTCAAGTCACTAAATCAATTTGATGTGCACTAATGGGTGAACCCACAAAAGTGGTTTACAATTCGAGTGAGGAAGGAAAACTTCCAAAAACCTCACCCATGCAAAAAAAAATTGTTTTGAGGGGTTCGAGCGAACTCAATGTTCAAACGAACCCAACAGGGGTTTGGTCGAACCCGGGTTCGAGCAAACCACTTTGCATGTGGGAACCCACATTTCCCATTGTGGAAAGGGGGTTTTATCGAACCTTGGTTTGATTAAACAAGGGTTCAAGTGAACCCCCTTTTTCCCACCTTCCCACCCTCTAAACCAAAAAGACTCCAGATTTTCGCCCTTCGAAGCTCGGGTTGAGGATGAAAATGGAGGAGACTTCACAGACACAATTAGAAGATGGTAGTCCTCAGAATGAGCTATCCAATGAATATAATTTAATATGTTTTGGTTTTATTATGTATGTGTTTTTTTAGTTTTATTAAACATAGGTTTTTCACCGAAAATCAAGCTCTTTGTTTCACACATGTGAAAAAATAGAAAATTATCAAAATATATATTTTTAAAATATGTTCTTGCTGGGTATTGATGTCCTTGATCCATTAAAAACAAAAATTGAATTTTGTTACATACGATTTTTTTTATGTTGTATACAATCCACCTATGTCTAAATTGCAATTGGTTTGACTTCAAAACTTGATTAAGTAAAAAATATTCAATAAAAAACTATGAGAATAAATGGAAGTGCTAGATATCATAGTAAAAAATCTAAATTCAAAAAAAAATAAAATTTATCCTTCATACCAAAAAAGTTATGTTGTATACGGTGAGCGTCTCTTTTTTAAAATGTTGTATGAAAAAACTAGTTTTCGTGGGAGATGGGAAACAAAGTGCAATATGATTCCAAAAATTTTGAAAAAAATATTTTTAGAATCTACAGAAAAAATTTCGATGAGACTCTAATTTGCATCATCTTAAAATTCCTCATGGTTTATCTGCTATAGGTGCCCAAATATGAAGATTTAGTTAAAAATAATAATTGCAGTGTCCAGTTTGACCAAAAATTGTAAACCACTATTGTGGGATCACCCTAACATTATATTTTCACCATGATATACCATGCACATTGATTTAAATATTTTCTTTGATAGGTCTTTGGAATCTTTATCTTTATTAGATGAATAACCTATACCCTCGATGACATGTTTTTGTGTTGATTGAATAGGTTATAATATTTTATGTTTTTTAAGCCTGAGATTTTCCATTATATCTTATTTTTTATAGGGTAGAGAATCACATACCATATTTTTGTTGGCAAAACAAAAAGATACAACTGAGAGGGGGGGTGAATTAGTTGTAACATAATCAACAAATTTAATCAAACTACTAACCTTTAATTCCAGATATGATGAATGATAATGAAAGCAAGAATTACACAACATATCAAAAACACATAACATGAATATTTTTGCATGGAAACCCTATTAAGGGAGAAAACCACGGTGGAGGTTAATCCATAATTATACCCTGTTAAAAGTATAATGAAAAATGAATAAGGAATGCACTTGCATTCAGGCATATTGCCTAGAGCACACTGCTCAAAAGGGAAGGCACACTGCCTTACATACAATAATCAAATTAAAACCATCTGAGTGAAATGAGCTGAGAAAGTAGCTTCTTCAAAAGCTTGATGGTAGTTTCGGTTAGGCATATATACTATGTTCAATCTTCTTTCATATTCTACTCTGCTCTTGAATGATTTGACCCTTGTTCGCACTTGTGCATCACTTGTACAGTAGAGCACACACCACCCACACACATTCATACCACAAAAAAACCTTGCTTACATATCCGCTACACAGATTTACATCAACAACTTTGTTGGCCACAAATAATAGATGAATTATAACTTTCGGCCTCAATACATGAATAAATATTTATGTGCACCAACACAAGTTAGCCACAACAAAAATAGATCCCAAACAAATATCTTCGAACATGCCAAACAACAAGAAATTAATCCATAAGGATCTGTAATACACTACCATTATCATGTCAGTCAAGAACATGAAAACATGAACATACATTGGAAAAATATTCAACCACGATCACATAAAATAGCGCAGACATGCAACAAAGATAAAACATGATCTAGAATCATCCACGAACATCACAAGAGCATAGGCAACAGCCAGAATGACCATAATTCCAACTTCCTCTTCCAAGAACAACTGCTATAGTGCCAAAATGACTGTAGAAACACGAAAACACTTTACTTGCACAAATCTTGATGCATACCACTGAGACTTCTAGACATCATACTAGATAAGTTCAACAAAAAACCCATTAGCGCACAACACCTGAATATCAGCATACATAATATTTCACCTTTCTGACCTTCTTGGCTTCACTAGCTACCTGAACTATGTTTTTAACAATTTTCTCAATCTCCTCGACATATACATCCTTAAGCAGATTAGAATACTAATAGTGTTGACATCAATGACAACCACATATCAGCAACACAACCACAATGTACAACAATATCCCCCTTTGGAATTGATGGCAACACATGATGTGAAAAAGAATACCATCAACCCAAACTAACTCTTCCATCTTCTCCCTTGCACTTCTCCCCCTTTGTTCCACAAAGGTTCTTCATTTTACACTTCTCACCTATTTGCACTTTTTCACATTGTACTTCTCTCCCCCTTTGAAATCAATGACAAAGATTCACATGCTCTGAACCACATATTTTAAAATATTTGACTACTTCCCCTGAGTAGCAATCACAACATCAATCTAGAATAAGATATAGCAATAAATTCATAGACTGATGCAAAAACATGCATCATCAGTTCTGATCAGGAGGGGAAATCACCCCTAATTTTCCTTTGAGGTACTCAAAAGTATCTTTAGAAAACGATTTAGTGAAAATATCTGCAAATTTCTCTTTAGTAGGTACACATTCTAGTTTGAATTCTTTCTCATTCACTTTATCTTTCAAGAAGTGATACTTGATGGAGATATGATTTGTATTCGAATGCATCACTGGATTCTTGGAGATGTTTATAGCACTTGAGTTATAACAAAATATGGTAATAGGCTCATCATACTCGATCTTGACATCACTTAGCATCTGCTTCATCCACATTACTTGAGTACATTTGTTAGCAACAACAATGTATTTTGCTTCAACAGTAGATAAGGAAACTGAGTTATGTTTTTTGCTCAACCAAGACACCAGCTTCTTCCCTAGGAAGAACACACCACCACTTATAATTTTACTATCATTAGTGTCACCTTCCCAATCCTTATCAGTATAAGCATTCAAAATAATATCATCATCCTTTAGATACCATAATACAAAATCAATTTTTCCTCTCAGATATCTAAAAATTATTTTTACAGCAGCTACATGTGATTCCTTTGGAACTGCCTGAAATCTAGCAACCGTGCATACAAAATTCATTATATCTGGCCTTGTCTGAGTTAAATACAATAATCCACCAATCATTGACCTATATCTTGTTTGATTTGCTTTAGGAGTCTCATCCTTCTATGTGAGTTTGCATCCGGTCACCATAGGTGTGCCAATTGGTTTTGATTCTTCCATCCCAAACTTTTTCAGCAACTCCTTTACATATTTGGATTGAGATATAAAGATTCCATCTTCTAACTGAGTGATTTGCAATCCCAGAAATAATTTTAGTTCACCTATCATTGACATCTCAAATTCACTTTTCATTTCATCAACAAATTTCATACACAAGTCATCATCACCTTCAAAAATAATATCATCAACAAAAACTTCAATTATCAGCTCTTTATCTTGATCCAATTTGAAATATAGATTACTATACACAATACCCTTACTGAATCCAAGCTTCAAAAATTATTTTTCCAATCTAGCATACCAAGTTGTAGGGGATTGCTTAAGTCGATGCAAATCTTTCTTCAATTGACATACCATGTCCTTTTCATCAGTCAATTGAAATCCATCTGGTTGTTCAACATAAACTTCTTCTTCTAGTTCACCATTCAGAAATGCTGACTTTAAATCCATCTGATAAACTCTATAATTCTTAAAAGTAGCATAAGCAAGAAATAATCTCACAGCTTCTATTCTAGCAACAGGGGCAAAAGTTTCATCAAAATATATACCTTCCATTTGTGAATACCCTTTGCAAACCAATCTTGCTTTATTTCTGACCACTTCACCTTGTTCATTCAGTTTATTCTGGAACACCCATTTGGTTCCAATCACATTTTTGTCTTTAGGTCTAGGAACAAGTTCCAATGTCTCATTTTTCTGTATCTGCAACAGTTCTTCTTTCATGGCCTCCATCCGATATTCATCTTTGCATGCTTCATTGATATTGTTAGGATCAACTTTAGAGATCAAACAATATTCTTCTAGAATTCTCCTTCTAGTTTGTACACCTTTGCTTTTGTCTCCTATGATCTGAGTATCATAATGATTTCTTCTTACATACTTAGGAGTTTTCAAGTTTTATCTTACCTCTTGTTCTTGTGTTCTTTCTTCTGCAGTTTTGCTTGCTTCTGCTTCTTGATTTCCTTGGTTCACCAAAACAATTTGCAGTTGACTCTGTGACTGGACATTTCGTCCATTGTTATAATTATCATGATCACCGTCTGAATAATATTCATTACATCTGGATGGTCTGTCAATATCTTCATCAACTTTGAAATGAGCACTTTCAACCATTTTCTTCAACCTTTTATTAAAACACCGGTAAGCTTTAATCTTAGTAGAGTAACCTAGGAAGATTTATTCATCACTTCTAGCATCAAACTTGCCTATATCATCATCTCTCTTGATGTAGCATTTGCTTCCAATTTTTTTGAAATATTTCACAGTAGGCTTATAACCAAACCATAGCTCAAAAGGAGTCTTATGAGAATTACTGCTTCTCTCCAGTAGAAATGAGGAACATTTGCTTCCAACATCATGGCTCTTGCAGTGTCTAGAACTGTTATGTTCTTTCTTTCAACAAATCCATTTTGTTGAGGGGTCCAGGGAGTAGATAATTATCTTTAAATTCCACGCTCTTCACAAAAAGTATTGAATTATCTAGAAGTGAATTCTTCACCTTTGTCTGATCTCAAACATTTAATCTTCAAACCTATCTCATTCTCTGCCATAACTTTGAAATTTTTGAACTTTTCTAATGCTTCATGTTTTTCTCTTACGAAGGCAACCTGATAGTCGATTCCACAAAAGGATATAAAAGTCATGGAAAATCCTAACCTGGGAATTGGACATTCCAGCAGGTGACTAACATATTCTTATGGTCGTTCATTTACATTGTCAAACCAGGGAACGTATACTTGAAATGGAGTGGCACTGTATGTGCACTAAGAACCAGTTTCAGCCACAATTTACTAGAAATAAATGCTTGGAAGGAATTCTACTTATGCTGCAAGAACGTAATGTAAAGTCTTCTTAACTTAAGCATAACTTAATCAAAACATAAATCATGACAACTATTACTAAGGAACAAACTATGAACTGGTCTTATGCTGCAAAAAAAAACAAAGGGATGGATTTTCGATGCTGTAGGAACAATATAAGATTGACTTTGTGCTGAAACCTTCAAGAATGAAATTCTAACTTATAATCAATAGGAAATAAACAACTTACTACAGATACTCACTAAGTGGGCCCCCTTAGCAAGCACCAACCATTTTATGCAAGAATTGAACTCAAAACTTCATCAAATTTTATTCATAAACTTGGAATCATATACATTGATCATTCTGCTTGTAAGAAAACTAACACAAATATCTGTTTTTCATTATAATACTAATCTTAATACACTTTGTTTTGTTCTGTTCACTCATGCAAGAGGAACACTTATTTATAGAAAAAAAACTAACTACCTAACTCTGACAGAGAAAGACATGGACATAAATGCCTCCTAACATCAAGGAACAAAATTCTCATAAATGAAAGCATATCTGTTCAACCGATTCAAAGAGAATCTAGCATTCCACTCTTCCTAGATTAATGATCATTTAGATTTCCTCCCAACAACCTGGTCAGAGAGTCTTTGCTGGAACAACTTCCTCGATGTTGTGCTAGAAATGGACTTTACTACAGGGTCGAGATCTGCTGCGCTTTGACTTGTTCATGCCTCTTTCAACAACCTGCGATACACATGGCGATGGAAGTGAAAGAAAGCACACACACAATAACACGATACACATTCATTAATCACACATTAAATCCATTTCATTATCCAAAAAACACATGCATTATATCAGTCATTCGAGAGGTCAAATAGGGCAATAAATACAAACACACAAAGACGTTAAGCTGCAAGAATATAGGAATGTGTTGCTACAAGATACTACCCGAGTTTAGATAAAAAGTCTTTAATCAAAGAGTTTAAACAACCATCAGCAAAAGAGTAAGGGTATTAAAAATACATCATAATATTCAAATTATGAGCATATTTCGAGCTCATCATTTTCCCCCTACTTATCCTAATGATGGTCCTCCAGCATTAAGCTTTCTAGTTGTTTCTCTGAAATCAGTAGGATTAGCATGGCCCTGCAATGAAGTTATGAATTTGTAGTAGAAACCTCTGAAACTTGGCCATCTCTCATACCTGCGGGTTTTTGCATCCTCATTAACATCTGTAGCCAAATAAGGGTAAAGTGGCCACATCAAAACTAGAGGTCGAAATGTTAATGGTAACCATAACTCAAACCTTTCCTGGAGACACAACTGCATATACTTCTTTGTCCTTCTGATGGCTGCTTTAAAGTTTAGAGGGCTATGAGGCACATATTTCTTCAGACTAGTAGTTAGTTTTTCCCATCTTGTTTCAATTTGGAAGATGAATGCTTCCAAAACAGATATGTTTGGTCTTTGAACTCATCATACACTTGCTTATTGATATCAAATACTTTCATTCTTGCTGTAGGATCATGGAATCCATATGTAATAGTAATCCAAGTTCTCAAAACTGTATGGGGATCTGAGCTTTCAAGTCGTAGCAAAATAGGTTCATTCCTTTTAGCCTCTAATTTTTTTCCATAGTTAGTTTCATTGGCCACCCAAGACATGAGTGACCTCAGATGAATTTCACCAATGTAGAGAGTCAGCTTCCATTTTGTTTCAAAGGGAATTAGCAAACCATGTAGATAAAAGTCACATAAAGAATTTCTCATCCAATTGGGTGCTACTTGATATGCATCATAAAATTCCTTAGCCGTGTGAATGTCAGGGTCTACATTTATGGAAATTATCATCAATTGGAACCATAGAAATTGCTCTTTAAGGCACATATCATATACCCTAGGTGGTGGTCTACATTCCATAATTTTACCAGTTATCTTCATCATTTCATCCATTTTCTCTTTCATTTCTTGAATTTCCTGTTTTTGTCTTTCAATTTCCTTTTTCAATTTCTTATTTTCTTCTTCCCAAAGAATTTGTTGAAGGTCAGTTCTAGTTAAATGGCAGAAACTCAAAGTGTGAAATGTAACAGGCCTCCATGTAATCCTAAGATATTCCAAATATTCAATCAACAATGTCCTTTTATAAACAACCAATGCTCAACAAGTTTTAGAGGGTAATGGTGTTACTTCAGATTGTTCAAGTTGTTCTTCCTCTTGCTGCAGGATGGACTCCTATTGCTACCTAGGAGGAGATTATGTTTCTCCTAAAATTTTCCCAACTACTTCAGCCAAGTCATCAAGACTTGTCATCTTCCTTTTATTATCACTACCGTGTTGTGCTTCCTCAACTTCCATTGTCTAAGTTTGCAGTTCCCCAGGAATAACAAATCAAATTTGTGGAACATTCTTAGATACACTCTGAGAAACATCATGACCGAATTCTTCAGATTCCCCAGGAATGACTATAATTTCAGGTTGAATAGAGGTTGAGGTAACTTCATGTTGTTTCCTTGATGAAAGTTTTTTTTGGCAATGTAACAATTGCAGGAGACTCTTTCATAGCTTTCCTATTTCTAACTTGCCTAGAGGATTTAGACTCGGCAGGAGAAGGTGATAGTGAAACTGTGGTGGCAACATGATTTGCTGCAGGAGAGAGCGGAGTAGAACGTTTTTTCTTTTGAACATGAGGGCTTGATTCTGGGGTTTGTTCTGCCCTAGATGACTCTCCTACCTTCATTTTCCCTTTTTATTTTCTATTAGCAGACTTGGTTTTTACTTGGGTAGAGGACTCTGGTGCGGAGGCTACATGATTAGGTGTTGTAGGAGCAGATGATTCTTGCTTTGCTTCCCTACTCGTAGATTCTACTCTCTTTTTCTTTTTCTTGTGTTGTGCAAGGAGTGCTCTAGGAGGTTCTGGAGGTTGCAAACCCTTTTGGGCAACAAATTATTGCCACAAAAGGGGTGATACATCCCTCAAGGAATGCTCAATCAAGAATTTAATGAGGGCATGATGGGTGATAGATTTGTCCTTACCCCTCTGGGTTTCATGGGCACTACGTTCCAAAAGGTTTAACAATTTTTTTGGAACATTGATAGCTAAACCGTGCCTCATATGACTCAATAGTTTGAAATGATAAGAATACAAATAGGAAAAATGTCCCTCACAAGTCAAATACCTAATTATGAAGGTGACATATTCTGAGTATGGAGGAGGCAGTGACATCTGTTTGTATCCTTGTTTGGAAACCTCTAAGGGTCCATTTGTTGGTATTGTGAATTCTGCCCTAGAAGAGACAACATCTCTTCCTAAAGGAAAGTTCTCTCCTACCACCGAAAGCCCAATTACTTCAGTAATCCGCTCTTTTGTAACAGCTACTGTCAAGCCCCACACTATCACTTCTCCCTCTGAAAGAGTTCTCAAAAGCTCACCTGCAGCTTCCTCATTAAAGGAATCTATCCCTAGAAAATAATTCAACCATCCACAATTGTTGAATGCCTGAACCACTTGAGGATTTTGTGTCAAGGCTTCATGAGCTGTAGCTCATGTCTCACTAATTGGCCACCCATATTCACAAATTATCCCTACTGAGATTCCTGAAACTCAAACTTCTTCTGAAAATTCAAAAAAACTTTTTTCCGCCCTGCTTCTTTCTTTTCTGGTGTCACCTTTCTTTACTTTTCCAAGAATGATACAAAGGATAATTGCATGAAATGATTATTACAAACTACTCACATCAAGCAGTTAACTTGTTGATTAGGATAAAAGAACGCAGTTGTACTTGGTAAGTACAAGAAAATAAAATTGTCTTAACAAACATGACAGTGGCACAAGAAAAAGTTTGAAATGGATTATCCCTACCCCCCACTTAAAATTTGGCATGTGTCCACACATGTGTGTAAGGATAGGCAAAAAAAAGGCAATAATGATTGATAGATACATAGCAATTAATGAATAAATGAAATAAATAAATGATGTGACAATAAAAGATATTGCGTACCTTATAATAAGTGCTCGTAGATGCTGGGAAAGATCACAACTCAACTTGAAATGACAACTAGAACGAAAACCATAAATGAAGGTGGTACGACAGGATGGATGACATGGATGGGTGACGTGGAAGAAGATGGAATGAATGATGATGATGGATGAAAAATGGAGAAAGTGGCTTCCTTAAAAAGGAAACCTTTACTATGGGCATGCAACATAACATTTTAAAGAGATGCTACAGGAACAAGGATGAAGCCTTTTGTTGTAGGAAGATTAGTGGCTACATCTGAAACAAACTGCTTCATAAATTCTTCTTTGGATGCTGGCTTATGATACAACCTAAGGCGATGTCCATTAACCAATAGCTTGAATCAGACAGGATCTATTGTAGCCAACTGAACTGAACCATTATCAAACACATTTTCTATTTCATAAGGACCAAGCCATCTTGTGGTGAGTTTACCTTGATTTTCCTTGTACCTGGAGTCATAAAGAATCACCCAATCGCCGATATAGAATTGCTTAGTTCTGATATGGTGGTCATGCCATTTCTTTCTTTGCTGCTGGATAGCTTCAGTATGCTGCAGGGCAGCTTTCCTTATCTCATCCAATGCATTCAACTATAGGAGGCATTCCTTTGGGATTCTGAAAGATCTATGTTAAGCTGAAGAGCATTTCTTAAGGTCTTATGCTCAAACTCTATTGGCAACATGGCAGTTTTTCCATAGAGTAATTCAAAAGGGGTAAACCCTGTAGTTGTTTTCCATATTGTCCTATAGGCCCAGACTGCTTCAGGAAGGCAACTGCTCCAATCCTTCTTTTGTAACTGTACTGTTTTAGTAAGGATTGCCTCTAATTCTCTATTGGTAACCTATGCCTGACCATTAGCTTGAGTGTGATAGGGGCATTCAAAAGCAAGAGGTCGATTAGGTGGATTACATGCCATATTTTCTTGATAAGGTATCAAAGAAAATGGATTTTCTTGAGGTTCTTCGTTAGCTAGGGAAAAGGGGAATTCAACAAGTAGGTTTTCAACAAATGGATTGATATCTTGGTCTCCTCCTTCCTCAAATAGATTATAAGTTGGTTCAAAATCGTTATCAATGAATGGAAGGTTAGGGAGGAATCTTACTAGAGCGTCTCTTCTTCTATGCATGCAACATACTTAATTGAAAATTGAAGGAATTTGAAAATTCTTGAATAATCGCACTAAACTACTGCTAACAATGACTATGACAGGTTCTTAGCTTGACACCATCCTCGAAAACGGCACCAAAAATGATGGTCGATTCCACAAAAGGATATAAAAGTAATGGAAAATCCTAACATGGGAATTGGACATTCCAGCAGGTGACTAACATCTTCTTATGGCCGTTCATTTACATTGTCAAACCAGGGAACATATACTTGAAATGGAGCGACACTGTATGTGCACTAAGAACTAGTTTCAACCACAATTTACTAGAAATAAATGCTTGGAATGAATTCTACTTATGCTGCAAGAACGTAATCTAAAGTCTTCTTAACTTAAGAATAACTTAATCAAATCAGAAATCATGACAACTATTACTAAGGAACAAACTATGAACTGGTCTTATGCTATAGGAACAAACACATGGATGGATTCCCGATGCTGCAGGAACAATATAAGACTGAGTTTGCAACCTTCAAGAATGAAATTCTAACTTATGATCAATAGGAAATAAACAACTAACTACATATAATCACTAAGTGGGCCCCCTTAGCAAGCATCAACCATTTTATGCAAGAATTGAACTCAAAAATTCATCAACTTTTATTCATAAACTTGAAATCATATACATTGATCATTCTGCTTGTAAGAAAACTAGCACAAAACTCTGTTTCTCATTATAATACTAATCTTAATACACTCTGTTCTATTTTGTTCACTCACGCAGGAGGAACACTTATTTATAGAAAAGAAACTAACTACCTAACTCTAACAGAGAAAGACGTGGACATAAATGCCTCCTGACACCGAGGAACAAACTTCTCATTAATGAAAGCATATCTGTTCAACCGATTCAGAGAGAATCTAGCATTCCACTCTTCCTAGATTAATGATCATTTAGATTTCCTCCCAATGACCCAGTCAGAGAGTCTTTGCTGGAACAACTTCCTCGATGCCGTGTTGGAAATGGAATTTACAGTAGGGCCGAGATCTGCTACACTTTGAATCGTTCATGCCTCTTTCAACAACCTGTGATACACATGGTGACATAAGTGAAAGAAAACACACACATAATAACATGATACACATTCATAAATCACAAATTAAATCCCTTTCATTATCCAAAAACCACATGCATTATATCAGTCATTCGAGAGGTCAAACAGGGCAATAAATACAGACACACAGAGATGTTAAGCTATAGGAATATAGGAATGTGTTGCTATAGGATACTACCCGATTTTAGATAAAAATTCTTTAATCAAAGAGTTTAAACAACCATCAGCAAATGAGCAAGGGTATTAAAAATACATCATAATATTCAAATTATGAGCATATTTCGAGCTCATCACAACCCATATCATTCTTGAATAATCATCAATAAGCAACATAAAGTACCTTTCACCTTGTAGACTTCTGATTTTGGAGGGACCACATAGATCAATATGTACCAATTCCAATACTCCATTAGAGTTGTCTTGTTTACTCCAGAAGGAATTTCTAGTTTGCTTTCCCATTTCACATTCCTTGCACACTATGTTAGTAGGCTTCACTATCTTAGGAAGATCTCTGACCGCTTGAGAATAACTTATCTTTACAATATTATCAAAGTTCATATGATACAATCTCCTATGCCATAACCAACTTACATCAATTTGAGCAATCAAGCAACTTCCATTAGCAATACTCAACTGAAATGTGTTACCTTTTGTCTTTGTACCCGAGGTAATTACTTTGCCTGTATTTCCCAATATCTTGCACTTACCATTCTTTAATTGAAGATTTTATCCCTTGTCTACCATCTATCCAACACTCAACAAGTTATTCTTTATGCCTTCTACATAAAGAACATCATTAATAATATGTTTACCACCAAAAGAAATAGTGCCTCTGCCACGAATCACACCAGAAGTGTTGTCTCTAAATCTTACAATTCCACCATCGTAGTTCTCCAAATTAACAAACTTATTCTTATTACCAGTCATATGATGTGAGTGTCCACTATCAATCACCCATTCATCCTTTTCTTCAACTTTTGCTGCAAGAGATTTTTCAACATTCACATTACTAGTAGATTCAGTGGACACTTGACCATTTTCTTTGATAGCAATAAATACCCAGTCATCTTATTTTCCATTGTCTTTATCAGATTCATCATCAGTTATACCTTCTTCAGTATAACAACACTTTCTTTGAAATCTAGTGTCTTCAGGTTTATACTTAGAAACTCTTTCAGGACACCTTGAGGCAAAATGACCTATTTTATTGCAAGAAAAAAATTTAATAGGTGGCTTTCCTTTGTACTTACCACAACCTCTGGATTCTCTTCTTACAATTAGTACTTCCAATTCTTCTAGCTCTCTTTCTTCTTCTTCAATCTTTCTCATCTCATCTTCATACCTAAATTTCTTCTTGGAACTTTCTCTTGTATCTTATTTATTTTTCCCGAATATAGTGGCTTTGAATGCAGATTCTACTTTAGGAGTAAATTCACCAAATTTACTCAAATCAAAGGCTGCAATTTTTCCAATTAGCATGTATCATGTTAATTTAATCACTGACCTGAGTTCATCAATAGCATGAGATTTCCCTTTGTAGGAAGGAGACACAAATCTGAGTATCTTATAAATAATTTCTTCTTCATCCAAGACACCACCAAAAAATTTGATGCTTGTCACCATTTCATTTATCTTTTGAGAGAAAGAGTGGATGTTCTCATCTTCGCTCATCTTCATGTCCTCCCATTTTCCTTTTAGACTTTGTATCTTATCAACTTTCACAAGTGGATCTCCTTCATACAATAACTCCAGCTTTCTCCAGATCTCATGTGCAGTCTTTAGACCCATCACATTTGACATTTCAGAATTTTTCAAGGTACTCACCAATGCTTCAATAGCTCTGGTATTAATTTTAGCTTCCTTGATCTCATTAGCAGTAGAGGGACTATTTTGAGGAATAGTATATGTATCTTTTGTAATCTTCCAAAAGGCTTCGCCAATGCACTTCAAATGACATTCAATTCCAAATTTCCACATGGTGTAGTTTGTACCATCAAATCTCAGACTATCCTTCTTGTAAGATGCCATCTCAGATCACCTCAAGTTGTTAAGCTTCGCCTTCAGAGGAACTAGCTCTGATACTAATTGTTGGAAAAACAAGAAGATACAATTGAGAGGGGGGGTGAATCAGTTGTAATAGAATCAACAACTTTAATCAAAATATTAACCTTTAATTCCATATCTGATGAATGATAATGAAAGAAATAATTACACAACACATCATAAACACATAACATCAATATTTTTCCGTGGAAACCCTGTTAAGGGAGAAAACCACAGTGGAGGTTAATCCATAATTATACCCTATTAAAAGTATAATGAAAAATGAATAAGGAATGCACTTGCATTCAGACACATTGCCTAGAGCACACTACTCAAAAGGGAAGGCACACTGCCTTACATACAATAATTAGATTAAAACCATCTGAGTGAAATGAACTGAGAAAGTAGCTTCTTCGAAAGCTTGATGATAATTTTGGTTAGGCACATATACTATGCTCAATCTTCTTTCATATTATGCTTTTCTCTTGAATGATTTGACCTTTGTTCGCACTTTTACATCACTTGTACAATAGAGCACAAACCACCTACACACATTCATACCACAAAATAACCTTCCTTATATATCCGCTACACAGATTTACATCAACAACTTTGTCGACCACAAATAATAGATGAATTATAACTGTTGGCCTCAATACATGAATAAATATTTATGCGCACCAACACAAGTCAACCACAACAAAGATAGATCCCAAACAAACATTTTTGGATACAACAAACAACAAGAAATTTATCTATAAGGATCCACAATAGGCTACCATTATCATGTCAGTCAAGAACATGAAAACCTGAACATACATCAAAATTTTTTTCAACCACGATCACACCAAATAGCGCAAACATGCAACAAAGATAGAACATGATCTACAGTCATCCACGAACATCATAGGAACATACACAACAACTGAAATTACCATAATTCCAACTTCCTCTTCCAAGAACAACTGTTATAGTGCCAAAATGGCTGTAGAAACACCAAAACACTTTACTTGCACAAATCTTGATGCGTACCACAGAGACTTCCGAACATCATACTAGATAAGTTCAACAACAAACCCATTAGCGCGAAACACCTGAATATCAACATACATAATATTTCACCTTTCTGACCTTCTTGGCTTCACTGGCTGCCTAAACTGTGTTTTTAACAATTTTCTCAATCTCCTCGACATATACAACCTTAAGCATATTAGAATGCTAATAGTGTTGACAACAATGACAACCACATATCATCAACAGAACCACACCGTCCAACAATTTTTTAGTGATTGTAATAGATGTTAGAGAAAGAGTTGAATCAAGACTAGCTTTGCACACATATCTATTGCAAAGTTTAGTTTCTAAGTTTAATAGTATAGTAGAAGTGTTATGAGTTCCATTTATTATTCTCTTCATCATCACCCAAAGAGAAACTCAAGAGATCTTCAATCAACTATGTGATCATTTTGAGGCATGGATGAAGGAGAAAGAGTATTTGTTAATATAGAATGTGTGATCAATTAGTACTAGAAACTAAGACATTTTAATTCTATAGTACATAGAAAATTCTATAAGGATGATCATTAGTTGTAACAACACATCTCTTGTTATTATAGATGGAATCTAGTTTCAGTTAAGTGATGAGGGAAAATACTCATATCATGTATCTATGAATAAACTAGAAGGATATTATACACAAAAACATAAAAGTATCACATGTAAAGTGAGGAAAAGTAGCACAACTAATGGATTATTGAACCACATTGTCAAATCCTTTTATTGTTACTTTTAATTTTAGCAAATTAATATAATAAATATTTAGAACATACAAAAGTTTTTTCCACTAAAATTTATTCCTAATATATTATCAAACAAATATCTTTTAATGTGAACATATGTAAAAGTATGATGTATAGAGGTCTAGATTCTTGGAAGAAAGAAACTCATGAAATAAATAAATTCTAGATCTTTCTTGATGAATCACTTTTAAAATAGTGTCAACTACATCAGGAGTAATATTTGATTGAATTATTATTTTAGTTAAAGCTTGTTTTAGAACATATTTCTAAATGTTAGATGAAAGTGCAACGTCTCAAAAAGATATTTAAAAGCGAATATTCTTATGTTGATCAATCATGTCATACCCCTTAGGTACATTTTGAATGTGTTGTAGTCAAAGCATGAAGAATACATATAAGAGGAGATAAAGGTTGTCTAGCATGAGAGGTAGGACATTATGATGTATATATTATATAAATAAGAGCATCATGATAGATAAAGAGAATAATATCACTAGTCATAATAATTGGATGCATGATAATAAGAGAAATAACCTCATCACATAAAATATCATCTATAGTGTATTGTTACAAGATGAGGGTGTAATATAAATATCTATCATAAAAGACATGTCACCGATCAAATCATATGATATAAAGGTGCTTAAAGATAAAATATCATTATAATCAAACACATTACTATAACTATCCATAGAGAAATCAAACAAATTATTGAAAAGACAAGAAAATAAATGATTTCTTGCTCACAACTTTCATAAACTTTATCTTATTTTCAATTGAAAATATTATTTCTATTAGTATTATTATTTATATATACTTTGTTCCCAAAAAGAAAGAAAATGAAGAGATTGTTGTAGAATTTAGCTTTGATCTTTAAAAAAGAAAAGAAAAGATATTTAAAGGTATATGGCTAGGGATATTTGATTTTACCAAGCTATACCCTTTTTTTTTGTATTGAATCAATACGAAATAATACAAATAAAAGACAATCGAAAGATATCGAAAAAGAGATTACAAACAATAGACCACCAAACTAAACAATCCAAACTAACATTTGAAAAGAACTTTACCAAACTATACCACCTAATATTGTCCTTAAATAACACTATAGAAATGTATCCCTAAGAGTACCAAACTATACCTTATCTAATGGGGTCTACCCCAAACTATACCTTACCTAATGGGGTCCTTAAATAACACCATAGAAATGTATGCCAAGGGTTACTTATATTTCCAATGAGATTGAGACTTTTGTCCTTGCTTTACGTACTTTACCTTAGAATTTAGAGCCTTGAGCAAAAACCTAGAAGAAACCCATGTGATCTATGTGGGTTTTCCAAGGGGGGCTAAATACAAAGAACTAGGATTTTTCGGAGTCAATGATATGATGGGCAGACAATTATTTCGAAAGAGACTTTACATTACTTAGATTTATTATCCACAAGTTTTTCCTAGAGTACGGTACACATCAATTTTGTTGCCTTATGTATGTGGACTTACCTTTTGTTTTATGTCAGAGTTCATATTTGCCATTTAAGGTATTATAAAACTTCCATGAGAAAAGTTATTGATCTCACTTAAAATATATATATTTTGTCCTTAAAATTATGTGGTACGTAGTCCAATGTAAATAAGACATAAACTAAATGTCAAATGCATGTTTCATTGCACATTCGGTTTAATGATAGATTAAAATTAAATAAGCACTTAAAGAAGCTTGTTTGTCTTTGAGTGTGGACTATGTGAAATGAAAAGAAAAGAAAACAAAACTATCATTTCCTAACAAGTTCTAAGAAAGATAAACAATTAATAAAGATAATAAACTATGTTTGAGTTAATGAGTTGGGAATTGAATAATTAAAATAGTAATGTTTAGTTTTAAATTTGATGAAGATGTTTGTTAGTAGATTATTACTTGAATTATTAATTTAATATAGTTTAGAAAGATGTTGGTGGATATAAGGGTTGCTGGTTATATGGAGGAATTAAATCAAATGAAAAGTGAGTGAGACTATTTGTTGTTATGTTTGCTTGATATGCATGTTGATGCAATTTTTGGCTATAGCAACCAAGTTATTTATGGAGCCATGTAAGGGAATGTGGAGGCATTTATAGAGAATAGAGGACACTAACGAACATTTATAAAGACCTTTCACTGAATCCATTTACTTCTATATTTGAATTTGTTTTCCTATTTTCAGACTTTTCAATACCCCTGCCCAACTATATTTTACATTTGTTGTGATTGGTTGATCTCTGTAGTGGAAACATGGAAGACCTATATTTTACATTTGTTGTGATTGGCTGATCTCTGCAGTGGAAACATGGAAGGCAGAAGGTGACTCAATTTCGATAGAGGAAGACGTGAATGCATTTTGTAGGGGTTGAAGAATATTGATGTGTAGTCTATATAGCTGGGTCAAGCAAGAGTAATTTGGAGATTTTGTTTATAGAGGCACATAAAATATTGCAAGACCCACAAGCAATGGTAAATCCTATTTGATTTTGTATGAAAATATAAGGATGTTGGTTTGTTTATTTATTTTTGGGTCAACTATTAGAATAAATTTGATTCATTGAAGGGTTGGTTATAAAGATCCTAACAATAAATTTCAGATATGGAGGGTTATAGTTTATGATGTTTGTTTATGGAATTGCAAATATATGGGGAATAAAATTTTATATTTGCTTGCATGTTAAAGATTGTAGATATATATCCATTATTTTTGTGTGGGGTTTGTTATTTTTGAATTACTATTTCAAATATTGTATGCATTGGAGAAATCAGGAAAATAAGGGCGTATTTTATTTTTGGAGGGATTATAGTTGACCAAGTGGGAAAAGTTGGTAAAAGAACAAAGAAGGAAAAAAATATTTTCGAAGAACTATTGGAAGTTAAGCAATCTAATTCTATAATGATATCAAATATTAAGGAAGTTCACAAGAAAAGATTCAAATATTTGTGTGCAAAACATAATCTTGAAAACAAATTGGACAATGTTAAAACAAAAAATGGCGAGTTAGAAGATAGATTGAAGTTGTTTGAAGAAATTAAAAATAAAAATGATGATTTGGAAAAAATGTTGAAAACATTAGTAGAGAAAAATAGATTATAGAATGGTGAGATATCTAGGTTGACAGAAAAAAATAGTCAATTAGACTAATTCCTTGCATCATGCCAAAAGGAAAATGAGTATTTGAAATTAAAGCCATTAGTTTTTGATGTTTCATGTGACATAGAAGATTTGTGTTGTTCCTTAGATAAATCATTATGTTTATGTAATGTCACTAAAGTTGTTTTTGATGAAGAGCATAAAGAAGAAGATAATATGTTTGAATCTTAAAATCTTGTTAGTTGGAATGAGAAGAATGTTAGTTTCAAAACCATGAAAAGAATGGGATATAAAGTTCAAGGATTAGGAAAACATGGAAAAAGAATCAAAGAGCCAATTGAGTCAATTATGAATCCAAAGTATTAAGGTATTGGCTATATCATAGGTAAAGGGAATGATGTTACTGGTGTTATAGGTTCAAACAAATTTGTTTAAGGATGTAATGTGTGTAGTGTTCTCATTGTAACAAGAAAAAGGACATACAAAAGATAGGTGTTATACATCATTGTAGCATATACAGTTTAAAAAATATTTTAAAAAGTTGTGTTGGCATAAAGCGTGGCAAAATGCATATATGATAGAATGCATGCAAACAAATTATGGATTGAGTCATGAATCAAATTCAGAAAATATTATAGGTATGTTCAAAAGATTATATAAATGCTCGAAAAAAAGAGTTAAAATGAGCAAGTTATGAGCCTTAAAAGTTCGCCTACAAAATCAAAAAATTCATTTGAGAGGGGTCTTTCAAAAGTCTGTTGATATCAACAAACTATGATGCTAAATTTGACGGTCATCTACCTGTCGCAGCTGCCATCGCCCGTTCCATCGAGAATTTTTTTCGGTGACGAAATATTCTCTTTTTTTTTGTCGTAATATGCTAATAAATGCGTCAAAATATTCCTAGAATATTCTTTTACCGAAATCTTTGTCAGGTTGCCGGTTTTTATAAAATCGGCCGCTAAGACTAAGAACTGGCCGCCTGACGGTGTTCCCAGCTGCCGCCGGTGCAGAGGGTCGTGGGGGCCGCGGGTGGTGGGGCCGCTTGCCTGCGCCACTCTACAAGCTGGTAACTGCACGTACCCTGCGGTACACCCTACAAAAAAGAGTAGTTTTTTTTTTTTGATTTTTCTATTTATTTATTTTTACAAAGAATTTGATTATAATTTTTATTTTTTATTTATTTATAAAAATCAAAATCTCTCAAATACATTTTTTTCAAAAATTAAATGGAGGGGGTTTTTAATTTTTCTAAAAAAAAATAAAAATATTCTGACAAATATATTTTTTAATATTCTTTTCAAAACTATAGAAATTTTTTAGAAAATTGAAAAAATACCCAAATAGGCAATTTCTTCTGATCTAGAGCTCCCGGTGTCAAATTTGAGTGAAATGAAAGGCTACCCTGACTAGAAACAACCTCCCGAATCCAAATTTAAGGTCAAATCTAGTCTAGGATGCACTAAAATGACATTGCTCCTCATATTTTCCTCTTGACCACCTTCACAGGGACGAAGATCGACTCCCAACAATGGCTATGCAAAGAACCTTCAACTGCTCTGATACCATGTAAAAACTTATGAAAAAAAACAATAGGATCAAGAGATCAAAGATAGCACAAAAGAGAGAGAAATAATGAGAGAATATGATGATGGTATTCTCAATATGCATGAAGATAGTACCAAAACATGTATGTGCAAGGCTTGCTTATAAAGGCAAGCTAGGACACAATGAAGGGCCATGAATGAGACAAGTGGCACAATCATGTGTAGGGTAAGTGGAGATAAATAATAGATAATTTCATGAAAGGTGGATTGCCCACCTAAAGTGGAATTATCATGCCATGAAAAGTGGAGATAAAAAGGTGATAACTAGATCACACCACAAAGAGTGGAATTTCTCCAACACACACTTCCCTAGGTGTCCAACTCATATCTCTCTATGCATGTGCAAACCTAGATGCATGTTGTAAATAACTAGGTGTCACAAGTGCAAAATACAATGATATGCATTCCCTAAGTAAGCTTAAGTAAAGTGTAATAAGTAAAATATTTATTTACACCAACATAAAACAATCCTCTCTCAACCAAAACCAATTCTTTTCTTGCATTTCATTCAGTAGCAGTTTCAACATTTCATTATGCATTTCACCAAATTATCATTTCTCAGATCGCAAAGTGGGATATAGCATCTACATGAAGTCATTTACATCACATCCAAATTTCAAATCATTTTCATTTGTTTTTTGAAAGTTATCTCTCTTAGAATTTTAGTGTAATTCATAGTCAAGGCATTTGGGGGCTGACCTAGTAAAAAATTCTTAGTGTGGACCTATTCCAAAATGTGTAGAGCTTAATGGAACACCATACAAGCATTTTGGGTCCAATAGGATCTATCTTGGAGATTCACAAGTCATTTCATTTCACAAAGGATTATCTTTTCATATTTTGTGGCCGATCTTCATGTGTGATCATTCATCGGGTTTTGTAAACCTTTGTGGCCCACGTGGACCTTTGTTGGAGTTGGAGAATTATATTTAATATCATTGTAATTCATTGTGTTGGTATGTGGTGAATGATCATGCAAATACTATACACTCATAACGTATCATTGTCGGGGTTCAGGGCTAGGTTGGGCCTCGAGCGGGGGCTCAAGGGTGTAGCCCCCGATTTTTTTTTTGTTAACAAGTCAAAGTTTTTTCTCATTAACACGTCAAGGTTTTCTTGCTAACACCTCAAGTGAATTTTTTTTATAAAACCCTAATTATAGAAGCTTCCAAAAAGGCTTGTTATAAGCGACTGGGATGTATGTTGTGATATGGGATTCGTGAGATTGTAATATACTTCACATTGGATAATAAAATCATTGGATGACTAAGTTTCTGTGGATGTAGCCCATATTGGGTGAACCACGCTAAATTTTTGTGTTGATCTCTTTTGTGTTATTCTTCATTGTTATTTCTAGGTTATTTAATCTACATATAATTGTTAATATTTATTGCTCCAATATACCTGAACCCTAACACATTGTAGATCATTAGTTAGTTTTAGAGTTCATCATCAGAGTTTAAGATTTTCACATCAACCCTTTTGAGGGACTATTAAATGCCTTTGGCCAATTGTAATGTTGAAAGCCATTGTGGTAGGATTGTAAGCCCTAGTTATTCACCCATGAGGCATATGCTACATGTAAGATCATTGATTAAATAAAGATTCATGTTTGCAAATCATTTTCTTGTATTAATCCCATTTGTTGACTCTAAGCTACACAGTTTGGACTGTTCTTTTTTAAACCTCCATCCGTGAAAGCACAAAAAGTGTGTTAGCATGAGGAAGAGTATATTCAATAATTTAATTTGATTTTTTCAAGTTTATTACATTTGTGGCATTATTAGTTTTTCCTATGTTGGTGATAAATTTGGATATTGTTTAGTCCTAAAAAAATGGAGATTTATAGTTATGATGCAGGAGCATCAATTTCAAGGTATTTTTTGTGCTTTAATTGGGTGTTAGGAATCTAGTTTAGTTGATTTAGGTTTCTCAAATCCATTGGGATCATAATCCAATGGTTAGGTTAGGTTGAATAGGCCTAGATTTCAAATTATGTGGTTTCCCACCAAAATTGTAATTTGAATTCCTAGGGGAATTTTGGCTTGCTACAAGGATTGGGATGGTTCTCAACCTTTTTTTTGGTTTTCTTGAGTAAAATAAGGTCTTATGAAGACCATGGTAGGAAGATCCCACTATAGTGGTTTACAATTTTTGGGCAAATTGGACACTACAATTATTATTTTTAACTAAATCTTCACTTTCGGGCTTTTGTAGCGGCTAAATCACGAGGAATTTGGAAATGATGCAAACTAGAGTCTCATCACATTTTGTCTGTAGATTCTAAAAATATTTTTTTCAAATTTTTTGGAATTAGATTGTACTTTTTTTTTCATCTCCCACGAAAACTGGTTTTTTTCATAAAACAACATTTTTAAAAAGTGACGCTCATTGTATACAACATTACTTTTTTTGTATGAAAGATAAAATTCTAATTTTTTTGAATTTAGATTTGTAACTATGATATCTATCACTTTCATTTGGTCTCATAGTTTTTTATTGAATATTTTTTCCTTAATCAAGTTTCAAAGTCAAACCGATTGCAATTCAGACATAGGCGGACTGTATACAACATAAATTTTTTTGTATGAATCAAAATTCATTTTAATTTTTTTTAATGGATCAAGGACATCAATACCCAGCCTCAACATATTTTTAAAAATTTAATTTTGAAAATTTTCTATTTTTCCACATGTGCAGACCAAAGATTTTGATTTTCAGTGAAAAACCTATGTTTAATCAAACTAAAAAATAAAATACATAATAAAACCAGATCATATTAAAATTATATTTGATGGATAGCTCATTCTGAGGACTATCATTATCTAGTTGGGTTTCTAAAGTTTTCTACATTTTCATTTTCAAATTGAGCTTCAAACGACAAATTTTTACAAAAAAAATCAATTTTTTGAGGAGATAGGGGAAGAAGGGTGTTCGGCTGGACATATGTTCGGCTGAACCTCTTAAAGGAGTTCAGCCAAAACTAGTTCGCTCGAACCCCTTTAAAATAACGAGGGAAATTTAGGGGGTCCGGGAAAATGATAGGTTTTTTTTTTTTAAATCCTTATTAAGGGGGTTTGACCGAACCCTAGTTCATTCGAACCCCTTTATTTTTATATTTCTGCTCACATGTCAATGGGGTTTGAGCGAACATAGGGTTTGGTTGAACCCTGTGGTTCAATCGAACCATGTTAAAGGTTTGGTCGAACAATTTGGTTCGACCGAACCCCTTCACTTTGTGTAGAGGGAAAAAACGACTTTTCCCTTCCTCCACAAAAGTGTTCACCACTTATGTGGGTTCACCCGGTAATTAGGTAAGGGTCCTTTTATTGTTTTGTTTACATGTTGTTGTTAAAAGTTGCACTAAAGTGGTATAGTTGTCAAATTTTATGACATAAAATTTAGGTTTGTATGGAAAAGGCTACAAAAACTCATGTGTAACTATTTTCAAGTAAGGTTTTGGATGAAAATCAATAAAGGATGTGCTCCAAGAATTTGAGGAGCATGGATCTCATGAATACTCTTTGTTTTTGATATTTTTTCTATATTTTCAGCTAGAACAACGAATTATATGAACTTGTATGACCTGGTACGATTGGGGCAGACACTGGGAGAGTTAGTGCTCTATTTTATGGTTCAAATGCACTTGGTTTGGTTTCATTTGGAGCTAATTTGAGCAAGTTATAACAAAAATGCTCTTGACAGTCATGTTCAAAAATTAGGGTTTCATGTTTAACAAAAAAAACATTTATCATGATCCATACGGTGAAAAATTCTAGAAAATTGTAGAAACTTTTGTTTTCATGCCTTCTTTTAGATTTCAAATTCCTAGATCACGATTTGATGGGATGTGAAATAGTTGACTATGTGTCATTTCTGTCAAAAAAAGAAGTAAAAGACCCTAGTGTTGATAAGGGTTAAAAATTGCTCCATCCTAAGAAAACCAAAAGTTAGATAGGTCCCATAGAACCTGTAGAGATAGGAGAGGGTATGATTTAAGCATTGGGAGTGAAAGTTGGAAACAATTAGGGTTTGTGACAAGATGTTGGCCTAGAAGAGCAATTTTGACAATATTTTTTTGTTGTAACTTTTGGAAACCCTTTTGGATAGGGAAAAATTTAGTGGCGAATATTCGCTAATTGGAGAATAATTGGAATCGGGACCTCCAAAAATGGTGAATAGTACAAGCTAAAAAGGAGACTAAATCACCAAGTTTATACAAAAAATTAAATGTCTTGATTAATTCTCCATGTAAACAATGTGTCATTAGAGCTGATTTGCTAGTAGTTTATATGGTAATTAAAAGTATTAACTATATTCACCAGTAATATTATATTCCCTTGATTAATTTTGGGGCAATATCACCAGTAATAATAAATTACTATTTAATTTAGGGATATTTTAGCCTTGAATAGGGCTTTTATCTATTGCCATCGATTAGCTTTTTAATTAGATGGTTGCAGGTTGATTCCACAACCTAATACACATGTGCCTTTTAAAAGGTTTGTTGAGGCTTGAATTTCTTTTTGGGCCACACGATTAAATCTAATCGTCTGGCCCAAAATAAATTTCGGCCCTCAACAAGCCTTTTAAAAAGCACATGCATATTAGGTCCCAGAATCAACCTGCAACCATCCGATTAAAAAGCTAATCGATGGTAACATTTTCAATTTTCATTTATTCTTAATTTTAAAATGAGATTTTTAAAAAACACTTAATCTGTGTGTGCTCCAATGCATTTTCGATAGTGAATTTATGCTTGGTGGTGAGGGGCTTTGCCCCTTGACCCTACTTGTATCACACTGGGGCCATTGTCCCCAGACCCTGTGAGGGGGTGTTGCCCCATCAACCCCCACAAGGGGGCTTTGCCCCCTTGACCCCCGTAAGGGGTGCTTCCCCTTGACCCCACCGATGGTTGTCGTCACTAGGTCCCTACTTCAATATTACAAAAAACAAAAAAATATGGGGGAACTACGCCGACCAACTATGCAAATTTTTAAAGGAGAGATTTGCCATTGTAATTAGTATTTTTAGTGATTATTCACTAGGATTCACCACTGTAATGCCCCTCTATTTTTCTCTCTGGACTAGACAGTGTGTCCTTGTTTTGCTTTGATTTGTGTTTCTGGATATTCAAATACTTTATCTTGTGTGTGTGATTTGATCGTTATTTATAGAGTGACAAACTATTTTATGTGATGTGGTGTATTTTATCTGATGCTTTATTTTACATGCTTTAATTGGTGTAATGATGTTAGTTGAATAACATGTTATTGCATATGAGATTATTGGATTATGATGGAAATGTCAGTTATGATGAGGGTATTGGTGAAGGGGAGGGGATCACATCACTCGCTTGCGAGTACCTTGCGATTCTATGAGTTCCTCTTCATGGTGTGTATTTTATGCTGCTTATATATATATATGATGTTGGCTACTTTGTTTTCAGGTTTTCAGGTACATGACATCGACTCCACCTGGTTTCATAGGTTTGAGTGTGTCGATCCAATGGTTAAGTTGAACAGGAGATAGTAGCTAGGTAATTTGTGTCAAGCCTATACCCTAGCCATAGTGTGTTGTCAGTCATGTTTGTTGAGTTTTTGATTGCCTTGTTTTAATATTATTAATTCTGAAGGGTTCTTGATTATGGAAATAAATATTTAAAATTATTGCATTAAATAAAGTTGATATTTATTTAATTAAAATTATACATTGTTGATAGAAGTTATTATTTAAATTAGTTAATTAAATTAAATTTAATCCATGGGGTTGTATGTTTGTTTGATTCAATCCAGTTATTGTATCCTTGGGTTAGTGCATTGGTTAGGTTAATGTTATTTACTGATTGAGGATGGATTTAGGAAATCCAAAAATAGTTATTTCCCTTACAACTTCCTTTAGGGTTACTTAGCGGGGCATTACAAACAAGGATGAATATTTATAACTTTTCATTTGATAGTTTTAGCATTAGGCTCAAGAAAAATATTTTACATGATGGTATAATTAGACATGCTCAATATGTATTGATAAGAGCATGCAAGAAAGTTACTGTAATCTTGAAGCAATGTGGGAATAGTTTGTTGCTAAAAATATTCAAACATTCACCATTTTTTAATACTTTGTCTTTACTAGTTTTATCAACTTTGAAACATCAAAGATATCACCAACAAATAATGCTTTTCTATCCTAAATGAATGGTTTAGTAGGCGAGTCATTAGAAATCTCTCAATGATTGTCTAATGAAAGAGAGGTGTCTCTAAAGTTAGAATGAACTTCAAGAGCATATTGGGAACCTCTATTATGATGAAGCTTAGGAGAACCCTCATTAATATAAACACCCAATAATTTAACAAAAGGTTCATTGTTAGAAAATACATCTAAAGGAGGATTATCTAATCTAATAAATTTTGTAAATCAATTTTGGGTGCTCCAATTATAAATCTATGTCATGATTAACTACACAAGCTAATTAAAATATTATTTTCTATGGTGTAACTTTGTTATTCTTATATTTAGTATGAGAATAGCCCAAACTAATAGTATTCTTCTTATAAAGTAATCAAGTAGGTTCTAAGATACCTTGATCCTACCTAAACCTCTTCTATAGTATCATTTTTTGTACAATAAAAAAGCCTTTACTATATTGGCTATCTAGTTAAGATGAAGAAAAACCACCACAATAACTACCACTAGCTTTAGATCCATGGACATAAGCACCTTTAACCATTTATAATAGGATCAATATATTAAAGAGGCATGGTGTAATCTTTATTGTTTATTTATTTTTATTATCACATGAAGGTATAAAATCAAGAGAACTATAGTCATCCTTAGGGCAAACATGAGAATTATACAAATAAGTTCTTTTAGACGTGATTAATTAGATAAGAGGAACTACTATTTATTATTTCTCCATTTGATCCAATACTGGTAGGGATTATCATCAATTGTGACTTATATTTTCTATTATTATGAATATAATTCAATGTGATGACATTTAGAAGGTACAAGACCCATTTTATGTATCCAAGCATGGACCAAAAGATTCTTATACACTAACAAATTGGGCATGACATGCAATATAATATTGAGTGTGATATATTTTAAAATAATAGGAAAAGTAACAAAACTAAAACATATGTACAATACACATTATCATTGAGTAAATTTTAATTTTAAAAATTAGTATAAGAAACTTTGATTGCATCTAGGAATTCATTGCTACAATTTTTTAAAGTAGACCCACTATCACCTAGATCACATTTGCTTTGGGAATTTCTATATTTAACTTCAATATATAATGGTCAATATTATTGAATGACATGGGTAGGAGGTAACTCATTAGGTGAAAATAAAATATTAAATGTGTATCCTTATAAATAAATTTGATAATAATTATTATCATTATAGGAGCAACATCAAGTACAACGGTGATTTTAGCTAAAGATTGGTTAAAAAATAATAATTTTTCAAATGAATATTTAAATCTGAAAGTGATATTTTGGCTAGAGTATTCTTAAGTTGATCAAGTAAATCATATACTTAAACCATTTTCTAATATGTATATATAATTGTAGGAGGAATATGCATATTAGTTAATGCATGAAAGTAGGTATATTCTTAGAAATAGATGACTTAGTATGAGATGTAAATCATGAAAATGCATAAGCCATCTTGACCAAATTATTAGACATGCATAAAGAGTAGCATCATAAGGCATGCCATCATCATGTGTAGCTAAGGAATTACATCACTGTCCAAGAAATTTAACATCTTTTAAATATCTATTACAAAATATGTATTGTGTTTCATATACCATGTGAACAAAAATTTCTCAACGTTATTGTATCACTTTGCTCGAGCATACCACTAACCAAAATGTAATGAAATGTAGTAATTATTTTGATGGAGGAAAATATAGCCACAAATGATGATAGGGACACAAAAACATTATAAACACATATCAAAATCTATAATAGATGCACAACCATAGGTTAAATACAAGGGGCATTGAGAGTTCATGACAAAATATATAGCAATGTGGAATAAAAAAGGGTGGGTATGTTGGGATCAAAGAGAGATCATGCAATAAATCCCCAAACCATGATATAAAGGAATTAATGAAACACAAATAGAGATGGATATAAACCTTGATTAGATATGAAAGAAAGATGTAACAATTAATAATAATAGATCTAAAAACCTTAATATAGAAGGAATAAGCCCTACATAAAAAAACCTTAGGTGATGTGGAATATTGGGTTCACAAAAATATAATGAAAATACAAATTTCACTACAATTGACCTACAAAAGAATAATTAGATAGTAATAAAAGCCTATAATTTAGGAGTAGGGATTGATAATTGGAATAAAAATAACTAAATAATCAAATAAATTTGGGAATTGAATAAATTAATTGCATGGATACTTAGCTCTAATTTTGATAGAGAAGTCTATCTAGACAATAAGAATTCATTTTCTAAGGTCCATGAACTTTATGTTGGATGTTGTGGTTGTGTTGTTGATATGTGGTTGTCATTGATGTTGACACTATTAGCATTAAATCTGCTTAAAGTTGTATATGTCGAGGAGATTGAGAAAATTGTAAAAAATATAGTACAGGCAGCCAGTGGAGCTGAGAAGGTCAGAATGTTGGAAAGCTGTGTGTTTTGAAGATCTGAAGGTGCACTTCAAAGGGTTTGTTGTTGAACCTTTCTAGTATGTTGTCCGAAATTTTTAGAGGTGCGCATGAAGATTTGTGGAATTTATGAAGATCTGTGTGCCTATAGTTATTCAATTTTTGTAGATGGTGTTCTTGGTTGAAGCAGATGAAATTATGGTAATTTCATGTGTTGTGCATGTAACTATGATGTTCATGGATGAGTGTAGATCATGCTCTATCCTTTTTGTATGTCCATAGTGATTGGAGTGTTCATGATCAAAGATTTTTTCGATGCATGCTCAAGTGTTCATGTTCTTGGCCGACATTGTGGTGTTAGCATGTTGCGAATCCAACTAAATTATTATTTTATTGTTTGGTGTGTTTGGAGATGTTTGTTTGGGTCCTCACTATGTTGTGACCGACTTGTGTTTGTGCACATTGTAATTTATTCATGTATCAAGGTCGACAATTGTAATTTATTCTTTATTTGTGACCGACTGAATAGTGAATGTAAATCCGTGTAGTGGATATATATATGAGATTTTTTTTCTCATTTAGAGGCAAGTGCTCAAGTGTACAAATAATGTACAAGTGTGAATAAAGGTTAGATCATTCAAAGTAGAGTGTGGAAGAGTTTGAGCAGAGGGTGGAAGAGTTTGAAGAAGTTTTTGTGTGCCTAACTGGAATTGTAATAAGGATTTTGTAGAAGCTAATTTCTCAATTCAAATTCATCAGATGGATTTAATCTGATCAGTATATGTAAGGCAGTGAGCTTTCCCTTTGAGCAACATGCCTGAATGCAAGTGCATTCTCTTTTTATTCTTCATTATACTTCTAATAGGGTATAATCTTGTAGACTAACATCCATCGTGTTTTTTCCCCTAACAAGGTTTCCACGTATAAAATCTTGGTTTTCATGTGTCTCTGATATGTTGTTGATTTAATGCTTGCACTATTAATTATCATATCTATGATATAAGGTTGATTAATGTTGTACACGTTTGGTTTTGGTAACAACTGATTCACCCCCTCTCTTAGTTGTCTATCCTTATTTTTCCAACATTTTACACTTGGTTATTGAACTATAAATATAAGTGTATAATAAATGTAGGTTCACATCAATGAGTGTAAATTTGAAAATACACATAAACCTAAACTAGATAGAATGTAGATTATTAAAATTTAGTTGCTTGGATATCTAATTTCTAAATATGTGTAAGGGCATGTGCTATTTAAAAACATCTTTGGATAATCTATTGAATTGTGAGGGTCAATTTCTCCTTAGTTTGACCCCTAGTAGACTAACCTTGTAACTTTGAACATAAGGTTCGAAGATAAGAAGTAAGCATGCAACTGACCTAAGATGATGTATTTTAATAATGTCACTATAATGCTATCATACATTCTTTGTAACAAGTCCATGCATAACTCCTCTATGATCTCCATTGAAATTTTAAATGAACAAGTGAATTTCCTTAAATACAACAATCAAGCACACAACCCCAAATGTGCACTAAGTTGGCTTATAGTGACTAGTGAAATGGTTAGCAATATTTACATTTAAAATTTTGGATCCCTACTATAGGTAGGTCCCATCCTCACTATAATGGATTTTCCTTCCCATTCAAATCTTGGTAAAAGTTCAAGGTTCAAATTTGTGAGTGTGAAAATGACTTGGATCAAGACCACACAGACATAGAACTATTGGATTTCTTCAACTCATTTTGTTAATTAGTTATTAATTTAGCCAATTAAAAACTAGAATTTTATGGTCTTTAAATATAATTTTTTTTTTTAAAGTGAACATGTTAAATATTTAACTTTATATATTGTAAAAATTATTTCTCTTCAACTCATTTTGTTAATTAGTTATTAATAAGTTGGGTTTGAACCAATTAAAAATTGGAATTATATGTTCTTTAAATATAAGTTTTTAAAGTGAACATGTTAAAGGACAAATTTGTAGAGAAAGCAAGGTAAACTATTTTTTAACATTTTCTTAGAATGATTTTTGATTTTTTGCTTTATTAAGCCATTTCATTTAGGGGTGTTATGGATAGATTTGTAGAGAAAACAAGGTAAACTATTTTTTAACTTTTTTTAGAATGATTTTTGATTTTTTCTTTATTAAGTCATTTCATTAAATCTTTATATTTACATTTTAGTGCATTTTCTATTTAAGTAGTTGGATTGTTCCCATGCAAATTTAATTTTTTGAAAAAACGGATAATTTAGAATCTTCCCTAGTTTGGTGGAGCAGCTATTGTTTAGGAATTGAAAATAAGCTCTAGAAAAAAATGGAGGGTTGAAAATAGGCGGCAACTACATATTGTAGACGCTATAGTGAATTAAAATTCATGGGCCACCAACTCCACAAATTACTCCTAAAATATTTGAGCAGCTACTAGCCAAAATAAGCTAAGTAGTAATGTATGTAATTGTTATTTTTTTATTAAAGAAAATCTAGAAGGATCAATTAATTATTTTATAGAAATTTGGATTCACACTATTAAAATAATAAAATAAAACTTAAATTAAAACACATCTATAAATTAATAATAACTTAGGGATTTGATTTTACACAATAAAAATAAAATCTTAAGCTATTTGAATTTACCACTTTTTTTATTTTCCAAATTTTATTAATTGAAGAAATAGATAAATACAAATAAGAATTAAAATAAAATAACTAAAATTATTATACTTATTAATTAAATTATAATTCTAATCTTATTATTATTAATTATTATAATCCTAAAATATTATAATTAGGATTGGGATTAGAATTAAGAATAATATGAAAATTATGATTAAAACTATTCAAAAATTAAAATAAAATATTACTAATAAAAATCATTAAAATATGATTAATACATATAATATTCTAAAATTTTATTCATCTTATATGTTTATTCCAAATCTTATTTCCAATATTAATTCATAGTTTTTTTTTTTTAATGTCATTCTATAATTCTTTAATGTCATTCTATAATTCTTTAATGTTAGGGTTAAGGTTACAACCATAGTTATGGATAGTGTTATGACTATAGTTAGAGTTAAAATAGGTATAGGATTAGAGTTAGGGTATGAATTAGGATTAGGGTTAGATCATGCAAAGAACTAATTAACAATGCTAGAACATTATAATTAACAAAACTTACATTTATTTCTATGCACATTAATAAAAATTACATTTATTTTTTTCAAATCTAAAAAACAATAATTACAATACTATAAAGACAAGTACTAGTCACTACGTGGAACTTATTTTAAATGATATGAATCTTTCATTTTTAAATTGATTAACTTGATTTCAAAAACAATATTTTCATGTGTTAAATTAAAAATAAAATTTTATAAAAAATCATAATAATATGTCTAAATTAAAATTTTAAAAAAGCTTAATAACAAAAAGAAGTAAAGAAAACAAGATAAAAAGCAACATTTTATTACTATTTTATTAATTACTTTGTAGTTGCATTCTTTTAAAAAAAACAAAAAACAAAAAAACAAAAATTAAAAAACTCTTTTATTCAATATAATGAGCAAGGAAATATTGGCATCTGCTATGTGCATCGGTTTCAAAATTAAATAGTTCTCTCTGTTGTACTGGTACAATTGGCATCTGGTTATATGCATTAATATTTTTCTGTATTGTGCTGGTTCATTTGACTACATGAGCCAAGTTTCTCACATTTGAACTCAATTTATTATAGGGAAAAGAAAAAAAACTCATGAATAAAAGTTCTGACAAGTTGAAATGACAAAGGTTTTTAGGGTAGAACTGAAATTTTGTATTAGCTAACATTGTAGATAGATTTAAAAAAAGAAAATCAACATGGGCAAGAGGGTTGTGAATTTGTACACTTTTCTTGCTGCATTGATGTGGGTTTCATTCTATTTAAGTAAAGAAAGCTTTCAGTATGCAATGGCAGAACATGTTAATTCATCTTACATAAGAGAGAATAAAATCAACAAGCCTCCAACAGAAAATGGTACATGTGATATCACAATTATTCATATTGATGTGGATCAATCTGGAGCTGGAAATTGCACCACAGTGCAGGAGGCAATAAATTCTGTGCCTGACAACAGTACACAAAGGACTATCATAAACATCAAGGCAGGCACATATGTGTGAGTCTTAACTTGGGCTGAGTAAATTTGTTTCAAGTTTTTTGGGTATGTAACTGTTTAAATCTTCCCACATTTTGTATGTTATCAATTAAAACCATCTGAATTTTTTTATGTCTTGATTGATAACAGAGAAAAAGTAACAATTAGTATAACCAAAGCAAATATCAGTTTACATGGAGAAGGTGCAAGCAATACGCATATCCAATGGAATGACACAGCTGCAACTTCTGGGACTGTAGCCAGTGCATCACTTGGTATCGATGCCCCGGACTTCATTGCTAAAGACATCAGCTTTCACGTGAGCCCATTTTGAGTTTTTGGTCTCAAATTTATTTCACAAGTATACAATGCATGCACCAAATAAAAACATTTCCTCATAAATCTTTAGACATTTTTCAAGGTTCCTCAAAAAATTTAACAAACATGGTTTTGATTGGCTTAATGAATCTTAGTTTTAGCCTTAAGGATTGAACCCTAGTCATCGCCAAGAATTAATCTTAAAGTTTTTTTTAGAGTCATTTTCCCATTCAATCTCTTCTCATGGAGTTGTTGCAGGAACTAATTTTGTGGAGTAGGCGAGAAAAAAAAATTATGTTATACAATAATTTAGAATCTTGCGTTTCAATAAAATAGGAGCTTCTACTTAATAGATTTTGGATTCAAGGCTATGTATCTGGGGTGGGTCTGAAAGTTTCCCTCTACGCATTTTATAAAATTTTGCTGTCAAATGTAATTCATCTATAATTGTTTAAACTCCTCTCAATAACTTTTTAGATCTAACTAATATTATTGTAAATTTAGCATTCTTTTGTTCCTCAAAAATAATTATGAGACCACCAACATCATGAAATTTTGAAGTTTAAAATTTTAAGGTTATCCATTATTACAAAATCTATAACACCACCTCTTTATAAAAACTCATAAAAATTCTCATTTAACATCTATTGAAATATATGAACAGAATACTGCTGCTTTCGGAGTACAAGCTGTAGCAGTGAGATTATCAGGGGATAGATCTGCATTTTATAGGTGCAGGTTTATTGGGCAACAAGACACTCTTTTGGATGAGTCAGGACGCCACTATTTTGATCAATGTTATATAGAAGGAAAGGTGGATTTTATTTGTGGAAATGGTCAATCACTTTACAAGGTGAACAAAAGAAATTCTCTGCCAGTCTTTATGTTCTTTCTTCTTTCTTCTTATCTTGAAAATAACCATTTTAGTTCTGATTGAAAAATGTAATCAGGGATGTCAGATCAACTCCACTACAAATGCTACTTACGGCGGTTATATTACAGCACAAGGTCGTAATACTAGTGCATATGAGAGCACTGGATATTCTTTTGTCAATTGTTCCATTGCAGGAACTGGACCAACATATTTAGGCCGAGCATGGGGCGCCTACTCCCGTGTTGTTTTTTCCTACACAGAAATGGCGGACATCATCACTCCTCAAGGCTGGTCAAAATGGAACAATTCTGATGCAGAGTAAGTGTACTGGCAACAACCACTTCAATTTCAATGAGTAATTATTTTAGAAAAATAGGGCATGGGTTTTATCGGAAGAAAAACAAGTATGTGACTGAATGATTTAAAATCTTGTATAAGAAAATAGAAGTATTTTTTGGAGTTAAAAATTTTAAGTTCGTTTAGTATTAAAATTTTTATAGAATTTATGAGAGGTTTCAGGATCTATTTTCATGGAGCAGGTTTTGTGAAGAATGTTAATCTCATGTCTCCATGCGGCTGCTTAGCTTATTTTGGCTAGCAGTCACTGCTCAACTTATCTAGGAGTTATTTGTGGAGCTGATGGCCCCATGAATGCTTTGTTTTTCTGCTTATTTTTAAGCAGCAAACTTAAATTTGTATTATTAGTATTAATAATAATTTTTACAATAAAAAATTAGAAAAAGAAGAAAAAAAATCAAATATTAAAAAAGAGGGAAAGAAATTTGTGGAGCCACGTGGATTTTTAGAAATATGCAATTGCTGCTTATTTCCAGCCCCCCCTCTTTTTCCACAGCTCTTATTTTCAATTCCTAAACAGTAGCTGCTCCACGAAAATAGGAAAAGATTCCAAATTATCCTTTCCCAAAAATAAAATTTATGCATGGGAACACCCCTGCTGCTTAAATTTAAGCATAAAATAGAATTAAGCAACCGCATGGGGACATGAGATAAAAGATTAATTGAGATCTTTTTTCTGAAAAAATAGCAACCCCTAATTTTTAGAATTGCAGATTTGAGCAGGTGAAATTGAGGTGGACCTAGAAATTGCCCCTACATTTTAAGAATTGTTTCTTTCACTTGTTAATCATTAGAAATATTAAATTCCTTCCAGAAATAAAAAAGAGAGAAAGTTATTTTTATTTATTAACTTTTATCAAATTATTGCAGTTCATTCTTTAAATTTTGGAGCTTAAACTTTTAAGCTGAACTGCACTATTAATTTCATGGGACATCGGTTTTAAAATATTCCTAAAAAGTCTTAGGAGAACCCACTGAAATTTCTAAGAAGCTCCTTCCATGAGACCTTACCTTTAGACTGAGGATCCATAGAAGGACTTCATAACTATTTTGAAGTAAAAAAAATGCTACAGGATTAATTGAATCTTTCCCTGAGTAATAGCAGTCCTTACTTTTTAGGACTGCAGATTTGAGTGGGTGAAATTGGTGTAGGGTTGGAAATTGTCCCACCAGCTTAAAAAGTTATACTGTCACTTGTCAATCATTTGAAGTTTTAAATTCCCGTCAAAAAAGAAGTTGGAGAGAAAACGATCTTTATTTATTTATTTTTATTTCTAAATTAAAACTAAAATTCATGAGACCACCAACTTTTCTAAATTTCGAAACTAAATTTTTAAACTGAACTGCAATACAAAATTTATGAAATCACCGATTCTAAAATGTTCCTAAAATATCTCAACAACATCTACTGAATTTTTTTTAAAAACCTCATCTATAAAATCCCAACAGCTACTAAAAATTCTCAACAACATTTACTGAAATATTTTAGAAGCCTCTCTCCCTAAAACCACCCTACAAAATATACAAAAGAAGAGCTTAAACAATGGGGTTTCTTATTAAAGAGTCTGTGCCTGATTTTCCATTCTTAACTTCACCAAATTTATGCACTTTTAGTATTGAAGAGAACATAACTAACCTTTAATTGATTTGTGTTGTTCTGTGTGGGAAATTGTCCAGGAAACTAACATGTGGATTTCCAATTTTTGCTCATTTGTGTTAGGGCTCCATATTTTGGAGAATATAAGTCCAGAGGACCAGGAGCTAACATATCGGCGAGAGTAGGTTGGTCGCATCAACTGGATGATACAGAAGCTTCCCCATTCCTAAGCAGATCTTTCATAGATGGTGACCAGTGGTTAGACTTGCAAAACTGCGAGGATCCAAATACATAATAATAAGTTGTACTATCAATGTAGAAGATTTGTAAGGACACTTTGCATAAAATTCTAAAATCCAGAATAACCTACAAATTCCATGGTTATTGAATTGTTAGTTCTTTGTTTTAGAACAGTTATGGGTAATATCTGTGGCTTTTGCCACCGGATGAGCTATTCTGAAATAGGGATGGAACCTTGGCTTCTCACTGATAAACAAATATTTATGGTTTTTAAGCTTTCAAATTTCAAATGTAATTTGTATTAGTATGTTAATATTAATTCAATTTATTACTATAATTTATAATGTAGTTTCAATTTAATTTAATTATTTTTTAAAATTTTCAAACTGTAAAATTGTAATTAGTCATATTATGATTTATATAAATGAGATGGGCAAAAGGATGGTTGATTATGCAATATACTTTATTCTTTTAATAAATGGAAGTTGATAATATTAAAATAATGAAGGAAGATGGCATCAATTATCCAAACAACCCTTCCATTGAGTAACTAATTATGTCTCATAAAATTATAGGTTTGACACGTGTACCTTAGAAATGATTGAGTATAGAATTAGTCAAGCAAAGGATTGAAGTTGAGCATTACTAGAATTTGGAAGGATTGTCCAATTTAAACATTATTTGTATAGCATAATATTATTTTAGATTATGTCTTTATGCTCTGTTCAAGAATATGTGTCTTGTGTCTATGATGGATTGTTTATGGTCTAAATTCTTTGTTTAGGATAAACACAACATAAAAATAATAAGCATAGAAAATCTACATCTGTGGGACTTAATCTACAAATTAATCTATGCAATTATTAGGTCTATGTGATTATAAGACAGAGTTTTATCTATTCTATTTGAGCCTAATTGCAAGACAAAAAGAGAGAGGAATACAAGAAAGTAAATAACACAAAATGAGAAGGCTCATGCTCAATATTTTTCTTTTTGCAAGTAGAACAAAGCTTTGCAACACATAATGTACTAGTCAATATAAATGACCAAAGATAAAATACATATGTGCTATACTTGACTCATAAACATAAACAAGAGTTAGAACTTCTAAAGTAACAACTTATTGCATTAATTTTTTTTTATAACAATGAACAACTACATATAATTCAATATATTTGATTGTAGTTACAAATGTTAAATAATGCTCTACGTACAAGACTCAAAAGCGCATTTTTACATAGAAATCTTCTTCTTCAAAATGGGCATTCGACCATATAACCCAAAAGAGAGATCACCACCCATCCCCCCCAAACCTTTCAAATTATAAATGCTAATGATTGTGGGAGAGAAGATTCAATTGTGAACTTAGTAGGATAGGAATAGGGCAAGGCAACAAGAAAAAATACACTTGCTAGTGGTTGAACCACATTTGGAAAGAGTCCTTAGAAATCTCTAATCTATTTTGGCCCTCTAGGATTACTTAGGGTATTCTTGGAAAGGTGAACTATAAATTCTTAAATGGCAAAGAGGAGAGTAGCTAAACATGAATGATCATGGTACTCATGGTTGAATTTTTTAATTTAAACAACTAAGACTCCTACTTGATGCATAATTTATTTGTGCAACTACTTGGATTCCAAGGAGAGGTTGTGGATTCTAAAATTGAATCATTGGGTGTCATTTCAACTCAAAAACATTAAACTGATATGTCATAGCCTACAAGCCATTGGATGGAGTTGATCATGGTAGATTGGATAGCTTTATAGATTATTTTTAGGAAAATGTTTCTTTCTCTTAAAACAATTGGGAGCATGCCATGTGGCATTTAGCAAGGTATTACATAAGAAAAATATTTAATTTGACCAAAGACAAACCCCATCACTAGTAGATATTGTAATATAATACATCTTATATGATGCTATGTGCCAATGGTATGGCTTGGGATAAAAAACAACAATGTTGTAGATCTATAACTCCCATGCATCTTTGGATGAGATTGACATGTTATGATTGGACAACATGCACATGCTAATAATATATTTCAATATAATGGCCTTGCACACATCACCAAAAATAACATCTGAAGAGAAATCCATCCACTATGGCTATATAAGGTTATTGATAATCAAAAGAAATAAAAAAAATAAGATTTATTTCTTGCAGAGAAAATTAATTTATAATTTTGGTTGTACCTATAGGGGGATTTTTCAAGAAGAGATAGTGATGAACCCTATAAATGTATCCATTGGGCATAGATTCCATCCTCTAAATATTTTAATTATCAAAAAGGAAGAATGCAAATGTCACTTATAAGTTTTTTAGAGAATCCATAAGCTAATGCTATTCTTGTCCTTTTGGCTAGAAAATCTTCTATACAAATTTGATGCAATACTCTAATTTTATAGTTGTCTTGTAAGAAACCTCACACACTCAGGCCATTACAATTTACACAAAGTTACTATAACTTCACCAATGGCTTGATCTTTTCTTTCACTTGTTTAATAGATAGGGTTGCAAATCACTTGGTACATATTGTTCATCTTGGCTTCTTTCTTTCATAACTACATGAAAACATCATGAAAAATCATCTTCTAGTTCGCATCTAGTAACTTGGGGGAAATCCTTGCTACACTAGTTGATGAACATGGGTACAAATTATCTACCTATTTATCTAATAACATCTATTTGATCCTTCATTCCTTATTAATTGCATGTTTGTCCAAGATTTCATTAATATTTTATGTTGTACTAGTTCTACTCATGATTTGTATTGCCACCAACTTGGCTATTGATGGATTTTAGAGCTTCAAGATGTCAAATTGAGCATCATTTATCATTGAAGGAATGTTTCCTCTAAGTTCTGCCAATTTCCTTCTTCACCATAGCACATAATTCTTGGGTCATATCCTTAAATATTGGATGAAGAAAAATGCCACTTTGATTATCTCCTCCCAAAATGATTTTCATAGGGCCTTGATCTGAAATCAAGGGAACCCACAAACAATTTGAATCAATCTACTTGGATATGAAGCATTTTTTTATCCCATTTGATTATCTCTAGTCTATTTTTGAAGTAATCTTCCTTTTATCTTAATCCCTATAGTTTTTGGGCCTAGGTGTCTACCTATTTTTCATTCTAGTTATATCAGTCTTAATTGGCTACCTTCTACTTTAATGACCAATATCCATGGATTTTGCATCACACTAGGATTTTATTGGCTAAATTATACCTTTAGGTCCTTCACTTACTTTGCAAAAGAGTTTACAATGGATTTGATGTGATTATCTAGCTCTTTATTTTGGCCAACTTCATGCTCACTTCCATCACCTTGGATTTTATTTCCTATAGTTGCAACTTGGTTTCCTCAACTAAAGTATTGTTAGCCTCAATGGATTGTTCAACAACCATATTCATCTAGCATTCAATCACCTTGTTTTTGACATGTGATATTTTTATGTTCTTCTTAACCATCTCTAATTTGGGGCATGTATTTTACATTAAAATCAATGAAGAGACAAATTATTTGGCATCATTTTGTAGGAACTCAACCTTGTCCTCAAATTTTACATCCTTGATGATGATGCTCACTAATTTCATTTGATAATCACTAGCTATCATTATCCCAAAGGTTTATCAACAAGGAGAGTGAAACAAGTGAAGTGCATAACATTACTGACCAAATCATATCTTTCTCTCACCATTTTAGTGGTTGTCACAATGTCTTACTTTGTCTTTCTTTTGGTTTCCGAATACTAGCTTACCATCTATATTTACTACATTTATTGTTGCTATATGGAAGGATCCCTTACAATTATTACACTTTGGGGGTGCTAATTTTCCCTCAAAGAGTAAATGGGGATAAATGGAATCACTTGCTATCTAATTGTAGAAGGGGTAACAACTTGGGGGTTGGGGATCTACATAGAATTAAGAAGGGATAATGGTTGATGGGGATGTAGTGGGAAAGGTACTTGAAATAATAGAGGTGATATCCTCTAACTAGAGGGAATTGGGATAAATGTATTTGATATTTACTAGTTAGATGGGATACCGTAGATGTAAACATTGGAGAGGTAATTATGCTTTGGGAGTGTTTGCATGAAGGGTTACTACAAGGGAACCTATGGTGCATAGAGAGGAGGTGGATGGGGAATTTCCATATAAAGGGAAGAGGGCATACGGATATAAGTGGAATGGTGAGAAGAGAGAATGCAAATATGTGAGGAAGAGGGAGGGGGTTGTATTGCAAATTTAGGAGAGGGTTGAGTGAAAACTATATAGTGGGAGCAACATTTTTTTGTAAGCTATTCTTTCTATTGTTCCCTTCTTTACTTCTCACCCTCCCTTTTGGGTTTATAATCACCCCTTTGTAACTTATTCCTCTTCTACTCACATAGATCATAAATATTGCCTATGGATAATTATAATAACCTTTAACTTTTTACAAGTGGCATCTATGATGATTTTTTAATTCCACTCATATGTTTAATCTTGCCATGTCTTCATGTTTCTATTATTGGATTGAAGGTCATATTGAGTTTCAAATTCTATGATATGATGTAATTACAATATGTATATGTTCCTTGACGTAGACTACATATTTTCATTAGTCATTATTGTGAAGTGCATGGAATTTTATTCAATAAAGAAAATACTAGTTCTCTTCATCAAAATAATTTCAATAGGAACCACATTAGGATCAACTAGCTCTTTGGGAAAAGAAACTAATCTTTTGCTAGTCTAACAGAAAGATAATTAATCTAGTTGAATCTAATGTGTTTAACCCTTAAGAAAATAAAGTGTCATAACAATTTAAAACACAAGGAAAATAGGAAATTATTGATTATAGACTTACAAGCTATAAATTTGTTAAATTAAGTACATAATTATAAATACAAGATAGAGAGGAACTTGAAAATTGAATTTAGGAGCCTCTGTGAAGGATGTAAGTGTGTCACATGGATGTTTGTGCATCACATTGTAGTCTATATGGTAGTAGTTATCAATATTCACTTATTTCCTCAAGAAATGTGCCTTATCTACACAACAATAAAATAAGAACAACTAAGTATATCAATAGGTAGCAATAGAAATCAAAATTTAATAGGATATAATATATTTATTCAAAATAAAACAATAAGATGAAAGAAATGGGAAGATAATGGAAAACCCTTATGGAGTTAAATACCTTCACCAAGAATAACTTATAGCGGACCAAAAATAGGAAAAATGGTTGGGGATATTTGGGAGATTACCTAGAGTGGTCAAGCCCCTATGTTGGTCTTTCAAGTTCCATGAGTAGTAAGATGTAGAAAATGATAAAAAAAATTTGTGCATTCTTAGTCATAGAATAGAGTAGTGACGGTGCAAATAATGTAAACTAGAATGAGTGATTGCAAGGATATGAATATCCAAAGGTGTCGAGGGAACTATAAAATTATGTCATAATAACAATAAGAAAGTAGAAAATATAAGAGAAATGAAAACAAGAACAATACCACCTCTATAAGCTTTATGAAGCCAATAGGACAAGACTACTAACAAATGCCACAAGACCTTTAAAAATGTTGTTGTTGTAGTGAATTTTTTTATCACAAGGAGGAATTTTTCAATAAAATTTGTAGGACATTGTAGAGAGAGTTGTATATAAATTGAGAGCATAAAATATTGTAGGATATTATGATAGAGAGTGGGTGAGAGAGATTGAATGTGTAAATGAAAGATAGGATTCAACATGAGAAATAAAATGGAAGATGAAAGATTGGGAGAGCCAATTAGGTTCATGTTGAGTGGCTACCACTAACTTGGTAGGTAGTCTAAGTGGAAAATACTTGGAAACAATCATTGCACATGAAACTATCATGAGAAATTATCATGTTGCTTAAACATTTACATGTATCATGGTAGTGTTTGAATAATTTTGGCTTTGAAAAAGATGAAACACAAGGTTAAGATAGTTGTAGCATTATTTTGATAAAAACTACCATGGGAGGCAAGGCCTTGGTACTATGGGTGGAAAAATGATAAGGCAAGGGCTGAAATGAACGTAAAGCACACTATGGGAGATAGACACCAAAGTGAGCCCAAAACATAATGTGAAATTGCAACGGTATACAATTTTTGTCTTTACATTTTACCCCCACTTTAGAAAGATTGTGAGACTACATGAATATACATCCTAAAGTATATAAAAGAAAGTACTGAAAGGAAATAAAATTATGAATCCTATAAAGGATATTGTAAAGGAAGTGGAGAGTTCTTCAAGCAAGGAAATAATTCCCCTAGGCTAAGAACCAAAAAACCAAATACATTAGACAACAAAAACTTGCACAAGACAAACAATTTTAAATAACGTAAACTTACAATAAATATTATGTTAGAATATCACAAACACACACACACATGTATATGAAAACATGAATAACACATAAGACCTCTAGTTTCTAGGTAACACTCTTTGATTATTATGTAATTAGTATTTGTTTGATGTGTAATTATGTAACAAGGATAGCTTTAAGAACCCCCCCCCCCCCCCTCGGAGAAGGTGTAAAATCCTAGTGAATCTTGTATACTTCCTGAAAAAATATTAATTTTATTAGCGATTTTTTTCATTTTTTGAGGAAAATAATCTCAATTGGCAAATCTTTTGTAATTGCTAGAAGTCTATGGAAAATCTTGGTGAATTGCAATTTTTTAAAAACCAATAAAATATTTTTATTGGTGATTAAAACCTATTTTTAAACCAATAAAATATTTTCATTGGCGAATTAAACCTATTTTCAAACCAATAAAATATTTCTATTGGAAAATTAATCATGTACTCAAACAAATAAAATATTGTTGTTGGCGATTAAAACATGTTTTCAAAGCAAAAAAGTTATTTTCATTGGCAAATTAAACCTATTTTCAAACCAATAAAAAAAGTATTGGTGAATTAAACATAATTTCAAACCAATAAAAAAATTCATTGGTGAAATAAACTGGTATGCCAATAAAAAATCATAGTGTGGGTGGCAAAAATATCAAATGCTACATATTGTTCTATTTCGAGACAAATTTTCCACACATCCAAATTCATTCATAAAGTCTACAGAATGGGGACACGTGTCAACATATTTATTATGTCTGAAGCCAGATGTCAACACAAATTAATATAACCAACGACCATTCGATGAATTTTCGATGGACGACAATATTTGCATTCCAGAAGCAAATTACTGAAGCACTAGACTTGTGAATTCAAACCTTTGAAATAACACTAGAACTATTAGATTTCTAATTATCAATGATTGACCTTTTATTACTTATTAAATCACTTAAAGTCATGACACCCAAAATAATATTTTATCCTTGACTGGCTATCGATAGTTGAAGGTCACTTAAGTTATGACTTAAGCCTTTGGAGTCATCGTGGTGATTTTTACACCCCAAATTGTGCAATTACTATTTACTATTACTATGTAGGGTAAAATGTGAATGCAATGTAAATAAACCCCAAATTGTGCAATCACTATTTACTATTACTATGTAGGGTAAAATGTGAATGTAATGTAAATTTTGTGGATGAATTAATTGTGCTTGCACTTTGTTATCGATACATTATGAATGAATGCTATTTCATTTAATGAAGAAATGCATATGTGTGAGAATTGGATGGTTATTTAATTAATATTCTAACTATCAATTGTATTATGTGTAATGCATATTTTATTGAATAGATGACTACCTTGGGAATATTTTGAGAATGTGGATGCATGTATATGTTCATTCCTCCAAACGGAGGGGAAGGATCACTCAAGAGAAGGTCTTGGTCGGGTAACCAATAATGTAACCTATCTGAGCTTATTCACACACTATAGTAGAATAATTGAGTTGGGTTATCATGTGGGAAGTAGGTAATTCATCCTTAGTGTATAGGAAGTATCACTCAAGAGAAGGTCTTGGTCGGGTAACCAATAACGTAACCTATCTAAGCTTATTCACACACTATAATAGAATAATTGAGTTGGGTTATCATGTGAGAAGTAGGTAATTCATCCTTAGTGTAATGTGTTTGCATTAGTAAGGGTCTTGATTACTACTGAATGCATGCTTGGATGATGTTTATCTATTTGAGCTTGTGAGTCCTTCCTTATCTTATTGTGCTTGATTGTGTGGTTGAATGAGTATTTAGGATATATTATATATGCATATATATGCATATGCCAACATACACATGTGATGAATCTAATGGGATGTCCATACGAGTGTGACTACATATTATAGACATGCATATATGTATATAAATGTTATTATGATCTTATGTTTCTTTGAGATTTTTGTCGATACATATCTACGTAAAAAGTATGTATGTATATGAGTATATACATACATTGATCTGTGTGTAAGAGCATAATCATATGCATGTATGTGTAAATAGAAATACTTACAAACATACTCACATGAGGGATCAATTATATATATGTGAATAAATATATATACACTTAACAAATGTGTGTATCGACGAGAATAGGATAAGAAAGGGTAACTTGATATATATATATGTGTAAACATATTAGATATGTATAGTATGTATATATGTATGTGTATGTAGGAATACATGTGTATGTGCTTGACGGTGCAATCAAAAGTATATTTATATATTCTCGATGTTATATATAATAATATTATCTTGCGTATATATGTAAAAGTAAAGATTTTTATATGTCGATATTATTGAAGTTCTTTTGAGTATATATATGATAATACATATAAATATATATATATATATATATATAAACACGTAAGCATTAATTCTTATATAGAAGTGTGTATTTATATATATCTATATATATAATATGTATTATAAATATATATGCTTCCAAATGACTTCTATATATTTGGAAATGCATATTCAATACACCATGACACACTATATATCTATTACTAGCATATATATATTAATATGTATAGGGGATGCATTATAAACAAAGGTGTAGCGATATAAGAGAGTATGGCTTAATAAAAGCCATCTATGATTGAATAGGAGAACATATAAATAGTAGTGTTGTATGTTTTGCTATCATCTATACTATTGTGATAAATTTGAAAACTTGAACAACACATTAATCATGGTAATTGGGGGGGGGGGGGGCGTGTGAAATATAATTTACAGCATGACTATAATAAACACATGGTTTGAAGCCAAATATTTATGTAAATTATGGCATCGTTGTTTGTACTTCTTTGTGAAAGTATAGAGATTGAATTTATATCACATATTAGCAATGGATAAATGGGTGAAATTTATGCAGAATATTATGCAACAATAAGTCGATCTGGAGGATAAAATAAGTTGACGCCTTTTATGGAGAACCTATGGACTTAGTAAAATTTAAGTGTCATGTTAATTTTCATCGACCAACATCTATAAGGCATGTATATGTTAGGGTTAGAAGGTAGATATCTAACAGGTTAAATGCAGATTTGATCAATAAAATAGAGAAATAAAACACACAGAAAATTATAGCAGAAACAAGACAACACAAAGAATTTAATGTGGTTCACCCAATCTGGGCTACATCCACAAAACCGTAGCCATCCAATGATTTTATTATCCAGTACAAAACATATTACAATATCGTGAATAATGCCATACAACAACTCCCCATCCCAACTACTTATAACGAGCTTTTAGAAGCTTCTAAAAATTAGGGTTTACAAAGTCGACTTCTTTCTTTTTTGGTGATGAAGTGAAAAAAGGTTTTAAAAAAATTCTTGGGGGTTGCCGCCTCTGAACCCCTACTTGGGGCCCAACCCAACCCAACCCGACCCTAGACCCCAACAAGGATACATGAAGAGTGTACAATATAGCATGATCAATGACCACATACCAACAATCTCCCACTTGGAGACTGATCAGGCTCCACACCAACACAATCTCCCACTTTGAGACTGATCCTAGACAACACCACTGCACTTACAACTCCCACAGAAAATAAGCACCTTGGACCCTACTACTCTGTTACTTTTTTAACCATGAAGACCAACCAAAGCTGGAGAGGAGCTCAACTTCTCCCTTGTCACTGCCTTTGTAATCATATCCGCTGAATTGTCATATTTATGTATCTTTTCCAGCTTTACCTGTCCATCCTCCAACACTGACCAAATGAAATGATATCTCAACTGTATGTGTTTGGTTTTAGAGTGCAAGGTAGAATTATTTGCAAGATGTATAACACTTTGGTTGTCTGTAAATAAGTTATTTTTAGCCTATTGTTTTCCCAAATCTTCCATGAAAAGTTCTAGCCATATCATCTCCTTTGCTACCTCTGTTGCAAAAACATACTTTTCCTTTGTGGTGGATAAAGCAACCACCTTTTTTAATTGATAAATCCAACTCATTGTTGTCCCACCAACTGTAAATACATAGCTTGTGGTACTCTACTTGGTATCTATATCCCTTGCCAAATCTGGGTCAACATATCCTTTTAAATCAATATTAGAGCCCCCAAAACATAAACATTCATTGGATGTACCTCTCAAGTACCTGGGAATCCATTTTATCACATTCCAATGCTCAAATCTGGGATGACTCATATACCTGTAGACAACTCCTACGACATGTGCAATATTTGGTCCTGTGCATATCATGACGTACATTAAACTGCCTATAGCTGAAGCATATGGTACCTTGGACATTTTTCCTTCCTCCTCTTGTGTCTTTGGACACATATCCTTAGTCAATTTGACATGACTGGGCAAAGGTATGCTGACAACTTTTGAATTCTCCATATGAAATCTCTACAACACCTTTTCAACATAATCAACCTGAGATAGGAACATTTTTATGTTTTTCCAATCTCTTGTAATCTTCATACCTAGGATTTATTTTGTTGCCCCCAAATTCTTCATAGAAAATGAATTTGCTAGTTGTTGCTTTAACTCCTTTATGTTATCTATGTTAAACCCCACTACAAGCATATCATCAACATATAAACATAAAATAATGTAGCTATCTTTAGCTAACCTCTTAAAGTAAACACAATGGTCTGAATTACACCTGTTGTAGCCTTGCTCAACCATAAAACTATCAAATTTAATATACCGTTTTTCGAGGTGCTTGCTTCAATCCATATAAAAATTTCTTCAATCTGCACACTATTTTCTCCTTACCTTTGATCTCAAATCCTTGTGGTTGTTCGATATATATTTCCTCTTCCAAATCACCATGGAGAAAAATAGTTTTAACATCAAGCTATTCTAAATGCAAATCTTCAGTAGCCACAATACTTAAAACAATACGAATAAAAGTTATTTTAACAACTGGAGAAAATATTTCATCAAAATCAATACCCTTTCCTATGTAAATCCCTCTATAACTAATCTGGCTTTAAATATTTTCTTACCTCCATCCTCCTCTTTCAACCTATAAACCCATTTGTTTGGTAAAGCATTTTTACCCGCAGGTAACTTGCATAATTCCCAAGTCTAATTTTTCAGCAAGGAGTCCATTTCTTCTTGCATTCAATGCTCCCACTAAACCTTGGTATCCACTTACATAGCTTCATCATAACAATCTGGTTCACCAACATCAGTTAATAAAATAAAATACAAAGAGGGAGAATTTTTTTTTGGAGGTCTACTTATCCTTGAAGATCATCTAACATTCACTGGATTTTGTGGTATATGTTGTTGTTGTTGTTGCAGAGCATGAGGAACCATTGGAACATCATTGTTTGGAGTATCATCCAGCACTGCATAATTATTTTCTTTCTTCTCATGTTTCCGCAACTGATTTTTGTAATACCCCTCTGTTTTGCTCTGTTGTGCGAACAATGTTCAGTTTGGTTATGCCTTATTTTCTGTTAGTACCTTGACTATGGTACTCGGTTACTATTTGATCGCTATCTGTAAAGTGATGTGAATGTTATATTTGATGTGATGGTATTTTATTTAGATGTTATCATTATGGCATGCTTTAGATTAGCATAAGTGGATATTTGAAATAATGATGCTTTATGTATTTGATTATATTATTGATGTTAGACTCATCAGTTTGTAACATTGTATTGGTGAAGGGGACGGGATTGCACCACTCACATACGAGCGCCCTGTGATTCCACAATTTCCTCTTCATGGTGTGTTTTATCATGATATATATGCATGTTCGATATAATATTTGTTCGCAGGTTAATAGGTACAAGACATCGACTCCACCTAGATTCAAAGGTTTGAGCATGTCCATTGCCCAACGACATTTGATTGGGAGATAGTAGCTAGGTTTCCCATGTCAATTCATCACCCTAGTCATAGTGTGTCGTCGGTTGTAGTCTGGATCAATTATTTTAATATTGTTTAAATTGCCTGAATTTTATTTAATTGCAAGCTGAAAAGGGTAATTAAATGGATTTATGTATTTAAGTTGTTGATTAACTTTATCTGGTTTTATGTTAGAAATGTGATTTAATTTATTGATTAATTTAATTAATTTATAAATAATTTAATCGTGGATTAGATTTATTTTATTGATAATTAAATTAATTGAGTTGAAATAAATTAAGTTTTCATTTTGGAATTAATAGATATTTTGTGTGAAATTGGAAAATTGAAAAGATTAAATTGGAAATTAAGAAAAAGGTTTTTCATTTCATTTTTAGAAAATTTTAAATGCAAAAATTGAAAATTAGAGATATTTTTCTATTCTGTTTTTGAAAATTTATGAGGGTGGTTGCATAGATATTTTTTGGAATTTTTCTTTATTATTTGGATTTTGAATGAGTTTTGGGAGAGTTTTTGAAAAATTGAAAAAGGAAGGGAAGAAAAGAAATTTGTTGTTTAATTTTTGATTAGGAAAAGGCAAGTTGGATTTCTTGGAGGAGCTGGATTCAGAAGTATAATTTAAAGCACCATTGCCACCATTCAAGCTTCTTGGAAGAACTAGGTTTTCTATTAATACATTAGTTTTCATTTGAAAAGATTCACAAAATGTTAATTGTTGTTTGAAAAAAATATTGTTAAACTCTGGTTGATTTGCAAGAAAACCCATGTCCAAATCTTGGTTCAAAAACTTTGAAAACCTCTGCTTGAAAATAATGTTTTCAAGAAAAAATTTCTATATGGCTGTAAATGTATATTTCTGGGAATTATTTGCCCTTTTAGATTATAATTTTGGTTAAAATTGAACATATATATGTATATATACATATTGAAGAATATATATATATGTATACATACATATATATATATATATACATACATATATATATATATATATTCATGTATCTTATTGAAGTTGTGCCTTGTTAAATTTAAATCATAAAACCCCTGTTTTAATAAAAATACGATTTTCAGATTTTTGAGATCCACAGGGTTATGGCAAAAAAATATATATATAATAAAATATATATATATATATATATACATATATTTTTATTAAGGGCAGATTTGTGGGGAGGTTGTTGGGGGCTCACCCCCACCATGCCCCCATGGGAGGCGAGTGGGGGGAGCCGCACCTATCGTGACCCCCCACAAACCCCCGCCACCGCTATGTAAACAAACACCACCATTGTTGGTGGGCGGTTGTGCATTGCACAGTGCCACCGACAATGGTGGCCGACTATGCACACAACCACCACCGTCGCCATCAATAGGGTCGGCTATGCTTTGCACAATTGACGCCTTCCTTACACACGTGGCCCAAAAACAGTTGCCTGAGCCTTGAGAATAAAACATGCGACCCTAGAAAACATGCAGTTGACTTTCCTTATTCCATTTTTAAAAAAAATTAAAAATATAATATGAAAATATTTATAAATAATATTTTATATTATATTTTATAATATTTAAATATTCTATATTGTTATTTTGGAAATTCTTATAATAAGATTTAAAAAGATATATATTTATTAATATATATGTATATATATGACGTGTGTGTATATATATATATATAATTGAATGATTATGTTTATATGTTTAAATAATATAATAGGATTTAGTATATATATATATATATTTAAACATAAATATTAATTGAAGATTTAAATATTTGAATATATATGGATTTAATTGGAGATTTAAAGAGAACTGATTTGTTTGCATATTTTATTTTGATAGAGCAAGGGGTATTTTAAATAAATTGAAGAAATTTATATGTTATTAGTTGGGAAATTGAAGGGATTTACTTGAGTGGATTTATGTTGATATTAAAAGTAATCAAGGGATTTGATTTAATTATTGAGTTAGTATTTCCCCTTCTCTACAATTGATGAGGCAATTAATTATAAAAATCTATTATTCTATTAAGGCAATTATTATCTTTGTTGTGAAATCCTTTTGAAAAGAAAATGGATTTAGAATATCCAAAGGTAGTTTATTTCAATTGCTTTTAGTGAGTATTTCCTCATGTTCTTGTTTAGGGAAATGGGTTAAATGTGTTTGTAATTTGTAAGTCTTCCAGAGGATCCTTAGAGGATGGGGGATTTTTTGTTTTGTGATGTCAACCATTGTATTTCCCTTGAGTAGTGCATGGTGCCTTGTCAGTGTTTTACCCGGTTTCCACGAACGGGGATGATTTGTTCCTCCTGTGGAAGGAGTGGATTATGTGAAATTGTTGCCTCCAAGGTTTGGACTGAGTTTCATTACATGTTTCCTCCTAGAGTTGGAGTGAATGTTTTAAATATTTTTGTATGCACTTGGGCTCCCTTGGTAATTGGTTTGAATGTATGTTATCAAGTATAAGAGTGACTTCCGTTAGGGGCCAAAGCCGTGAGAGGTTAACTGGGTAACCTTCAGAGGTAGTTAATTGCGACTTCCTCTAGGGTTGTGTGGCGAGGCGTTACAATATTTGTACAACACTTTCTCATTGAATATGGCATCCCTGTTTCTCACAATTTTCTTATTTTCAAAATACCAAAGCCTATAACCAAATTCATCAATGCCATATCCAAAAAATATACATTTCTTTGATTTTTCATCAAGCTTGGTTCTATTTTCAAAATCTACATGTGCAAATGCTTCACAACTGAAGGTTGTGAGAAAAGAATAACTCACCTCCTTACTTGTCCATGCTTCCTCTAGAATACCACAACCCAAAGGATTAGAGGGGCATCTATTAATTAAATACACAACAATGTTTACAACCTCTTCCCACATGTTTAAAGGCAACCCAACATGCAATCTCATAGTTCATGCACACTCCATTATTATTCTATTCATGCGCTCAACCACTCCATTTTCTTGTGGAGTCCTTGAAACCACTTTTTGCCTATGAATACCATTAGAGGAACAATAATATTTAAACTCTTTGCTGCAATACTCACCACCATTATTAGATCTAAGACATTTTAACTTTTTACCCATCTCATTCTCAACCAAGCTTCTTCATTTTTTAAAAGTTCCAAATACATCAGATTTCTGCCTAAGTAAATAAATCCATTTCTTCCTAGTTACATCATCAATGAATGCAACATAATAGTGAGAGCCACAGAGAGAAGATACCTAAGTTGGTCCCCATACATCTGTATGCACAAGCTCCAATTTCTCATTTTTCTTTTATTTCCCATCTTTGAGAAAACTTTCTTTTATTTTCCATAAACACAACTTTCACATAAATCCATATTAACACATTTTAGACCTGGTAAAACATTCTTTGAATGAAGTACTTTCATACCTTTTACACTCATATGCCCAATTCTATTATGCCATAGTGCTGATTTAGAATCCACAACAACTATCTGATTTTCTACCTGTTGAACTACAATAATTGTTCCTAAACATTGATTTTTATCTGCAATAGCTAAAGTAGAAAGAATAATATGACATGTACAAAGATATAAGGTGCCTAATTTCACACCTTTTTCTACCACTAAGGCATCTTTTGTAACCTTCCAATTTTTATCACTAAATATAACAACACAACCTTCATCATCTAGTTGCTCTGTTGATATAAATTTCTTGTTAACTTTGGAACATTCTTTACCTCATGTAGTAGCCATTGATTTCGATTATACAAATTAATCTTGATTCTACCCTTTCCAACAATCTAGCAGGGTTCGCTATCTCCCAAATAAACTAGCCCAAAATCCCCTTGGACATAATCAAGAAAATAATTTCTATGGGGCGTAACATGAAATGAAGCCCCTAAATCTAACACCCAAGAATCATCAACATTGTCAAGAGAAAGAATCAAAGCATCCCCATTATATTTATTACTTACCACATTTTCCTCTTTATTTCCTTCCTTTTTGTCTCCTTCTTTATTTTTTTGAGACCAACAATATTTATGTAAATGAACTGGCTTATCACAGTACCAACAATCCCTCTTGTCTCTAGATTGGGAAATTTTGTCCTTTGATTTTCCCTGTGACTTCCCATGACTTCAAGAATTGTTTCCTCTCTCCTTTGTTCTGCCCCCGCTTTCTACATTCAAAACTCTACATGATGTGGATGTTCCACTTGAGCTTTTCCTACGAATTTCCTCACTCAAAATAACACCAACAACATCATCAAATTTCAATGTATTCGAACTAGAAACAAAATTGCTAACAACCATTACCAAGCTATTCCAACTTTTAGGCAAAGAACGCAAAACCAAAAGAGCCCTAACTTCTTCATCAAATCTTACATTTATAGAATTTGATTGACTGGTAATTGTATTATACTCATTTAAATGACCATCAACTGACCCACCTTCTACCATTTTTATATTAAATAAACACTTCATAAGGAATACCTTATTCGAAGGATAAGGCTTTTCATATAACTTTGCTAGGGTTTTCATCAATTCTTGAGTTGTCTTTTCTTTTGTAATATTGAACGCCATCGATTGTGCTAGGAATAAATGAATACTGCCAAGTGCCTTTCTATCCAAAATATCCTAGTCCTCATCAGACATTGCTAAGGGTTTCTTGGTTTTCCCATCCAATAGCCACCATAAATCCTTCTGATAAAGGTAGTCCTCCATATGCATCTTCCATAACTGATAGTTCTGCCCATTGAACTTCTTAACCTTTAACTTACCCTCATCTGCCATTGCTCCCACTCAACTGTGAGACCTTCTGGTAGATGATAACATAACACAACCTTTCTCTGATACCTCTTGTTAGGGTTAGAAGGAAAACATCTAACAAGTTAAATGCATATTTTATCAATAAAATAGAGAAATAAAACACATAGAAAATTATAGCAAAAATAAGACAACATAGAGAATTTAGCGTGGTTCACCCAATCTGGGCTACATCCACAAAACCGTAACTATCCAATGATTTTATTATCTAGTGAAAAACATATTGCAATATCGTGAATAATGCCATACAACAAATCCCCATCCCAACTACTTATAACAAGATTTTAGAAGCTTCCAAAAATTAGGGTTTACAAAGTCGGCTTTTTTCTTTTTCAGTTACAAAGTGAAAAAAGGTGGAAAAAAATTCTCAGGGGTTGCCACCTCCCAATCCCCGCTTTTCAAGGGTTGCCACCCTTGAACCCTCACTCAGGGCCCAAACTAATCCCAGACCCCAATGATGATACATGAAGAGTGTATTAAAGAGTGTATAGTATAGCATGATCAATCGACATGCAAAACCATGGGCTCAAAACCACTTATGGTTAATCCACTAAATCTAACCCAAGAGCAAGTTTAACCCAACAATATACATATTGATGACTTTTTCAATCAATTTAATAAATGGATTGACTCATACTATGACGTAGTCGATAAAGGCTTGGTGTTGAAAATATGATGTTGACTACTTCAGATGGAAAGGAAATCATGCCAACTATGTATGTGATTATGAAGCTTTGGGGCCACCTTTGAATCCTTATTTCTATAGATATCCATTTTGAGATGCAAACAAAATTCTATCATGTGGGATTTGAATTGGTCTCTAATTGTTGTCATTTAACTAACTTGACTTGTAGCTGTTTAAGCTAAACTCGTATGTTCTTGTTTGTTGTCCACCTTTTGAGTTGAGATAGATGTGTTGCTATGCATGCTTGCTTCTATCAAAACCATGCCTAAACTGTAGGCAGAGTAGTTATCAGATTGTTGTATAAATAGAGGAGTAAGTTCATTTGTTTGTACGCATTCTTCTATGCATTATTTCTTGAGCAAGTTTCTGCATTTTACTTATATTAATGTCTATAATATTATGTCAAGAACAATGAATGAGAGCCTTGAGTTTTAGAGAGAGTTTATTATTATTTTGAGAGAAGTATTTTCCAACTTGTGAGATAGTGGTTATTGATTCTTTGTTGAAGGATTGATACTAGGCTAGTTGTTGTTTTGGAATTATTGTGACTGTAGCCAATTGATTGGAAAGATTATCATAGGCATGGGGATATTGTTCCTTTGTTTGCATTAGTTTTGAAAGAGTTATTCTTGGTTTTTTTGAAGTCTACTATGGTTACATGCATTTAGAGAAAAGTATTGTTTATTTTAAAATAAAGTAGAAGTTGCCTATACTGTTTGTGAAATGCTCGTAATTACTCCATAATAGGATGTTTATATGATTATCATAAGCATTACATACTAGATATGAATAAACAAAGGAAGCATAAGAATTATTCATGGCTTAAACCCTTTTAGTCAAAGAGGTGATACTTTTGAATAGAATCATCATTTGTTATGAAAAATCTTTGATTGAGGCCATGCATTGTGTTTGAATTTACTCTATGATAGCAGTGATGCATTCCATAGGTATTTTTATTATACTAGATATGATCAAACATGGGTAGGAAATATTTTTTGTCATAGGTATTGTTATTATACTAGATATGATTAAACATATACAGCTTAAGGAACACTCATAGATAGATATTTAATTATGCTAGATGGCTAGTAGGTTACTCCTGGGATTGTTATCTAGTGAAGGGAGGGAACTAGTAGGTTACTCCTAGGATTGTTATCCAGTGAAGGGAGAGAACTAGTAGGTTGCTCCTGGGATTGTTATCCAGTGAAGGGAGGGAACTAGTACTTTGCTTATTGAGTTGTGTTACCTTAGGTTGTGTTTAAGAGATAGGTTATCTTGGGGAGTAGCTTTCCCATGGAGAGGGATTTCCTAAGCATAGATATAATTGCCTTAAGTCAAAATGAGCTTGCTATAGTTTAAGTGAATGTTAGAACTTCACTCGAAGTATTGAGTAAGAATATACTTTGGCCAAATTAGCATGATTGCTCGAGGCTCCACTGTCAGTTCACCATGTCCATTTAAATGCATGAGGGGTACCTATCGTAGGTTATAAATCCTAGTCATGTATGGCACAACACTAAGCTCAAAGTGGTATGTCATACAAGGTTACCCAACCAATACCTTCGTCAAAGGGCAAGGCCATCTATCATAGATAGATGTGCGAGGGTCCGCATATGATTCTGTATCTGGTAGAAAAGAACTTGAGTGATGCTTCTCCTCCTCCTCAGCAGGCAAAAAAAGACCAAGGTTTTGAAAGGTGGATTCCTGGACCATGTATATCTTATGCTCTGAGTCTCATTGGAGTTGTACTTTTAATTATGTACATTCTTGGAATATTGTATTTTGTGAAACTATTATAATGGAATGGAATCCTTATTGAACAGTATGAAGTCATTGTTCAATATGATATCTATGTTTTGGGAAGATTTGTATAATTACTTTGGATTGCAATGAAAAATTGGAATTTGTGTTATTTCAATTATGCATGTGATTTATATTATTGGAAGAATTTTTTTTATTTCTATGTCATGGTGTCATGATTTATTCACTTAAGGTGAAAACATTGGAAATTTTACTATGAAGAACATCGGGGTTGTTATAGTGATCGACCCCTTGACCTAGGAAATTATTGGTTCCATAGATTATCAAATACTTTAATATCTCCTAAGTCTGTTGACAAATATTTTCTCATGAAAAATCAACAGTTGAGATCAATGATTTAATCTACGACTCCCACATGCTCGCACTGCTGAGAAGGTGATGTCATCAGTTTTCTGTGGTAATGCAAGATTGTGACATCTTTCCTCGATGGGACCAAGATTTATCTCATGGTTAATGGTCTAAAGGGAATCATCCGTCATCGATAAGTTCATCAAAGATCAACAATTATCACAAAATCAAAGATTGTAAAGGCTCTGATAGGATCAAAATGCGATATGTGATATAATTGTTCAATGAATGTTCGATGGACGACTGTAGTTTCATTTTGGAAGCAAATGTCTGAAGCACTAGAATTGTGAATTCAAACCTCCAGAATAACGCTAAACCTGTTAGATTTTAAAATATAAATGGTTGATGTTTTAGTATTTATTAAATCACTTAAATTCATGACTCAATTTATTCAAAATAATATTGGCACATCAAGTGGTGAATTAAATGTTCAAGTGTTGAGTATTTGATGTGTTCATTCTATATATACTTCACCAGCTTGATGTTCTCCATATCATTTATAATATATTTGGATTTGATTTCTTTCTTCTATATTCTCAATTTCATTGTGATATTATGGAGTCTTCATGTCATGCCATGCTATCCAAATATTTTTGGGAGAAAAGAAGCAATGATGCATATGATAGATGAAAGTTGGGTATGGTTTTTTAATATTCCTTATGTGCAAGTTGAGGAGGCTATAAGAATAATTTTGGGTAGGTAATGGCTTAAGAACAACCCTCATGCTCTATTTTTTGAGGTAGCTTCTTCTTTCTTATCTAATTGCATGGACATTTTTTTGGATAAAGATTTTGTGAAGGCGTTGGCAATACATTATTTACAACCTTTCATTTACTCTATTTCTTCATTGGAGTCGACACTTGAGCATTACAATTTTGAAAGTGGGTTAGCACTTGTTGGTGGAATCTTCCCCAAACTTGAACTAGCTACTTCTACAGTGCAAGCTCTTGCCTTGGTTAATATGAGGTGTGGTTTGGTGTATGATACGATAAATGAATAATTACAAAGTCTTGAGTTTTGGAGTAAGAATTAGGGTGATTCCCATTTCTTCTCTTCTCTTAATTTTCTCAATTCGATTCACCTCCTACTCAAACACCTATTTGAGGGCCTCTGCTATTGTTACAAAAACAATTAGTAATGAATTTGTCTATATTTTATTGTACAACTCTTGTAATGTGTATTTTATGACTGGTTTTTTTGTCATGATTAGTGGCTTTTTGGCCAGGTTGGCTATGTACTTCATGGCTACTTAAATTAAAATAATTTTCATGGCCCCATTCTTCTAAATCCTTTTTTCTTTGTTCAATATAAAAATGTGTCTTTTAATTCTGAAAAGATATTTATCTTTTTTGTATGATTCAAGTTCAACATATAGTTTTGATCATAAGTGAGAAAAATTTATTGTGACTTATTAGTGGACATTGATAATTTGATTAAGCTTCAACAAGCCATTTAATTCTCTATCTTTTCAATGCCTTGAAGTACTCTACCTTGCATTTAATTCTCAAATTTTTATATCGATATTTGCATATCCACCAAATTGTCTTTCATTGAAGAAAATGTGGTTGCAGTACTGCGGATTAATGCTATATGTACCTAGGAAATATTTAAAATATTACAAATTAAGTTCCTTTTCTAATGAGAAAAATGTTTGATTTGATAACTTGATATTGAAAATGGTAGAAAGTATGACACGTGGCACATGCTTTCTTTTTATCGATTTTGGCATATCCACCAGATTGTCTTTCTTTGAAGAAAGTGTGGTTGTGGTACTATAGATTAATGCCATTGGTACATCCAAAGTGTGTGATTGGATAAATTGATATTGAAAACTACATGATGTATTGTAGATGATGATGTCATTAATCCAATGATTAATTAAAATAAGATTTGCAATGATTTCATATTGTTTGAGTGGTGATTTTGATAACTTGTCAGCTTGAGGTATAGTTTGCATGTAGCCAGAGGTCAATAAAAATAAATATTGTAAATGTAAGACTTAAGTTACATGATTAAGTTGGTTACTTGGTTTGTGCAATTATACCTCGCACAACTCATGAGTAAATAGGGATCAATTTGGTGGCCCATAAATAGGGATAGTGAGCAAAACTGTAATCATTCATAGAAAGCTAAAGGCTTTACTATTGAGTGCAATGTTATGAATTATCATAAGGGTTTTTACTTTGCAAGGTTAATAAGGAAGAAGATGATGTGGTATTATTGGGGATACTCTAAATTCTCCTACCTCCAGTTATGTAGTTACAGAGTAAAAAACAATTTCCTTCAAGTTCAAAATGGGTGGAATTGGAAAGAATTTGATTTGGTTCACTTGGATTTTGAGATAGGTTTTGAACCAAGATGAGGAGATCTGGTGGAGATAAGTGCTTTCACGGAGATTAAACCCATGTGTAAGTATTTTAATCTTATTTTCATTCAAATTCGATGACTTCTCATACTCCATTTTGATAGAGGCCCTCAAGGAGGAATTGTGGAATTTTAGAGTCATGCTAGGCTATCCAGATGCATGGAAGCTACCCAAAGATGGTGGTAGAAAATTTACTACATGACTCTAGTTTACAACCAGGATAGGTACATTTTCTATTCACAACTCCCATTCCCCAACATGGTAGGAAAGCCCTATGGATTCTCAAAGTTATTTATTTGGTAATATGGTCTGGATCCCATAGCTGCCACTACCATCTTGGAATCAATTATGTCATTTTGGGTTGTTCTAGTGCATTAGATTGAGCATATTATAAATGTAGAACCATATTTGAGATCCAAATATCCAAACCATGGTCGACAAGCCCTGTGGTTTGAGAAGATGGTTTGTATTCCATTGTCACCAGTAGCACCTTGGAATCATTTGTGTCTGATGTAAATTGACATATGTCATTTATATAAAACAAGAGCTTGCATACTCTAATCATCTTTAAAAATCTATGTAATAATGTAACATTGTAATAAAATAAATGGTAATTTTATTCTTCGATATTCATTTACAATAAAGAATTATTTTGTGTGTTCAGTGTATTCAAATTATACAAGTAATATAAATGGAATAAAATAATGGAATGAAATATTTTATAAACTTAGAAAAATAAGATTTTTTTTCTTTAAGAGATTACATATTATCTATTTATAAAATATTTGCATGCAGATTTAAAACATAAAGCAATACAAATGAAAAAAAGTTGTCATCAAATTGACAAAAACACTAAAAACACTAAAATTTGTCACTCCTTCTAGGGTTTTTTGAAATGTTATTGATTTCTAATTTTTCATTGACCTACTCCCCCAATTCCTAGTATCATTAGTCATTTTATTAAGTCATTTGAAACGTTAAGTTACTAGCCCCTTATCCTTGATGTCAATCAATGTCTTGCTTTAAAAGGGATTTCACAAGTCTACAGGATGCTTCAAGTAGATCTATATGTGACTCGCAAAACCATGGAATGGACAGGTGGGCACATCTCAATGACTCCATTAGGATTGTGTATCCTAGTGAACTAAAGTTTAAAAAAAGTTTAAAACACATGTTTATTGTTTACAACATAAATTACTCAATCGTTTGATGAACATTTGATGGATGGTTGTAGTTGCATTCGAGAATGAAATGCACAGAGTGATATGCTTGCAAACTCAAACCTCTAGAATCACCCTATAACCATTAGATTTACAAAGATCAACGGTTGAGAATTTGTTTGAGAATTCATTTCTAAGTATCATCATAGAAATGTAATGTACTAATTGTTTAGTCTGGAGACAACACGTTGACATTTCATTTAATTTAATATTAAAAAAGAAGAAGTGAACTTTCTAATACTAAGTGATTTTATTTTTAAGTGAGATAGTCAACACACAAGAAGATTTAAGATTTCCCATTGTAGTGCACCAAGGAAATTATGGGTTCCAACAAACTCACAAAGTCATTCCATGCCTGCTAATATTAATATTTTCAAGAATCAAAATCCGGGTAAGTGAAAGACAAAATTCCTACGTTTCAGTATTCCTTGAATTCTTATTTTGTTAAACTTTAGGTTTAGAGTTGAGAACGTAAGAGACTTGAGGAAAATTAAGGAGGAATTAAGAGGGATTTCATATTGTACAAGCATGTCTAGCACCACTAGAACACCAATTGTTGGGAAAGGCAATGAAAAATCGGGTTGAAAAATAGATTGTGTTGGATTGCTTAAAACATCAAGTTTCATTGATGAATACCATGATATTTATGATCTGAAAATCTATGGTAGGCTTACCTCAGAACTTATATTTTCATGTGAGAATAAGGTTGCAAAGAAAACACAAATTACTAGTGTCACTGCACCATGGGTACTTGGATTAGGGTGCATGATGTTACATGAGGTTTTCCCTTACCACAAATTTATCATGGTTTGCACCCACAATTATGATGATAACAAAAGAGTAATTGTTAATGCAGATAAAAAAGAAGAAATGTTATCCATTAATTCAGAAGAATTTGGAAAAGTTTTGGGGTTTACAACTAAAGAATTTGGAAATGTCCACATTGACCTAGAAAAGCTTGCTAGTGATTATGAAGCAATAGATGAAAGGGAGAAAGATACTTTCCTAAATAAAATAGTTTAGGATAAAATACAAGTTAGAAAGAAATTGAAAGGTAATCATAAGCCTCCTTATGGTTTTGAAATTTTTCAGACCATGGGTTCAGGATACTATTGCTAGTATTTTTCCTCAGATTGGATAGCAATTAAGAAGTGGGTGCAAGCCTCTTTGAAATGGTATTTAATATCCATTATTATAATCAATGTTTCAAACATAACTATCTTGAGCACACTATACAATCCATGCATAAACAATTTTTAATGATTAAAGGAGGTTCCACCGAGACATTTAGGTTCATAACCTACTTGTGCTACTTGTTTCTTTTCAAACTTAGTGGAGTGTTTAATAACAACAAGCTTTAGATTCAACCCTATACGAATCTTGAGGAAAAAAATGTCTCCAATATATGATTGGACCACTAAGATAAGGATGCATGATTATTGAAGGAACTACAATCATTTTGTAGACTACTTTTTGGCTCCATTGTATCAAGAAATTAGAAATACTCAATGCCTAGATTGCCTATGTCTTGCAGAAATTGCAATCAATTAGAAAAAATAAATACAATTGTTTGATTGGTACTTAACAGAAGAATATATTGTGCTAATATTTTATGGATCAAGAGTAGAGCCATACAAGCTTCCAACACATGTGAAATAAAGGGGTTTTGCATTAGAATATGTAAGGAAGATGGAGAGTATTGATCAAGAATACTTTCTTAGTCAACAGAAGAAGACCTTATTTCCTTATTTACCTTTTTCATGTGGAGGGTTCACATTTGAGAGAAAAGAATTTAGTGTGGCACATAATCTTTTGAAATTTTGAAATTTTGATGTTGTCTATCACTGGTAGTATGATCATGTGACACTGCTAAATCAAGGATTGTGGCCAATAAGAATGTTGAATGTATAATTCAACATTAAAGTAAACCCTTGCTTGAAAACTTAAGAAACAAGGATTCTTGGGATGAGATCAGAATAGCAATGGAGAGAAGTGTTGCTAAGGCATTTTTTTTAACAATTTTCAATAGAAATTATGGCATTGCACCAAATCAAATGGTAAAATATTTTTTTATGAAAAAAAGTGATAAACCATTAAATATGTTAGATTCTCTAGATAAGAAATGTAGAGAAAAAAATTGATCACAAAAAAAAATGACTACCTTTTGGTCTATGAGGAAGGATCTAGGTGAACCAAGAACTCTTGCAGAGTTTCGAGACATTGAAGAAGATTCTAAGTTTAACAAGTTATAGAATAGAGATCATCCCAATCACAATGAATGTGAAGAAAATAATGATGAATCAGATGATGATAGGGAAGAACAAAGAGTACAACTTTGTTTAAGTGAGGCCACAACACAAGAATATACTTTAGGAGCAACCATAGCCAAAAAAATGGGTTATGAAGGTGGTCCTTTGGGGTCCCAAGGATAAGGCCCTTGGACAATAGTAGATGTAGAGAATAGAAAACTAATTGATAAATGAGGCCTTGGAGATGATAAAATAGACCAAGGGTATACAAGTATAGCTGAAACAATTCATTTTGTTACAACTTCAAATCTAATCCTCATAGTCAGATACAATCACAACTAGGACATGCCCATGGTGGAGAAATGAGTGCAACTAGAATTGCCACTAGTGGTGATGGTATGGGTAATAGTATTAGTAATGGTCAGCATGTGCTACAATAATAATTATAAATTACACACAAGAAGCCAAAAATACAAGATACCACATGAACACCCAATGATCAAGGCATATTGAAGAGGGCAAGGATTATGATAGGTCCAATTCCAATCACCATTCCATCACAAAGGAGTTATTTTCAGGCACTCCTCTAGTTAGTGTGGCTACAACAACAACTACAAGTACTCCTAGTCCTTCACCATTCAAGCATTCCATTATTTTGTGTCCCTAGGTTTTGATTACAATGATGCATTTAAAAAGATCAAAATTGTATAAAAAAGAAAGGAAGCAATTGACAGAGAGTTCATCTATTGTGACTTTAGAGTTTGCAACAACAAGGGTATTTTCCATACTTGACCCAAATAAAGAAATCACGGAGTACATGTTTTTTGTTCCCACAATTCAAAATAAACCACAAAATCAGATGGATCAATCTGAATTTTAGGTGAATAGATTCCAATTGGATTTTTTTGGGTACAAAATTACTAACCAAATTAATGTATCAAAGAAGAGCACTGAATTGGCATACACATCATTGCTAAAGCAAGATAGAAAGAGAAAAAAATGTTGCAAATTAAAATAGAAAAGTTATAGGCAGACCTAGCAAATGAGAAAGCAAAGAGGAAAGCAATAGATAACAAGAGCAATGAATTAGAAAAAAAATAAAATTTTTGTCTCTACATCAATAAGAAAAGAGGATAAACAAATAGAGGTGGAATTGAATGAACTGAAGCAAAGGTTAGATGAGAGAAAAAAAAATATGATGAGGAAAAATCCACTTTAGAAAAATTAAGACAAAACTTGGGGAAAGAAAATCAACAGTGGGAAGAAAATTGGAGAAAGAGAGAAAAAAAAGTGAAAGATTGGTAATAGAGCTTAAAGAAGCAAAAAATGAAATAAACTCTTGTCAAAATAAGTTAACTGCATTTTGTAGAGAAACAATGAGGAATATGAAACAAAAGATCTGGGAGCAAATAATGTAGAGGATTGATCATTTGTGTGAATTGTTTCAATTGATTGATGCTATGAGATTACATTATAAGAATCTCAAAAAATATTTAATGGACAAAAAAAAAGTGTTGGTAGCAAAGAAATCTGCAAATCAAGTTCAACAAATAGTCTACAAAGCCAGTGACAATGTATTGAAATCAAAAGGGATTAATAATTGGATTGAAGCATCAATGATATTGTCATCTATCATTTAAAAGTGTTGGAAAAATCTGCAAATCAAGTTCAACAAATAGTCTACAAAGCTAGTGACATTGAATTGAAATCAAAAGGGATTAATAATTTGATTGAACCATCAATTGTGTCTTCATCTATCATTCAAAAGTGTCTGAGAATCTGTGAAATAATGGAATTTGTGCATTTGGCTACAAAAAAGAAGAAGAAGTTGGATGAAAAGGTAAGGAATGTGAAAAAGCTTGGTTTTTCAAAGGCTTTAGACACAAATGAATAGTGAATCATTGGAAAGGATGATTTCGGATAGAAGATGGAGGGTGCAAGGAATATTGATTTGGACTAGTTTCCTCAGAACCCAAATGAGGCAAACTATTTGGATTTCATCAAACCACTAATAACCTTGAATGAAAATTTGACTAAAACATTCAAGTCAAGTTCCAATTTCAATAATACATTGTTATCACATTTCAAGTCAAACAACATCAATTAGAACAAATGACAATTCCATCACTTGAACAGTTGAAGTTGCTACAAAAGGTGATATAATGATTTTATATTGATAATATGAGTTTCCAAGTTCAAACTTAGCTCTGCACAAAGTTGTCTTTGAGCAAGATTTTTCATTTCCTCTGCATATTCCTTCATTTGAAAATCAATAAAAAACTCAAATTTAGTAATGTGTTGATGTTCAATTATCCGTATTATTTATTTTATCAATTGAAGAATAACTCTTGTTTCAACTACTAAATACACATTAAATGATTGTTGATGTTCATTGTTGTATATGCTACTATTTTTAATATGTTATTAAGCATTGAGTTGATTGATGAATCACCGAGTGCATGTTTAATATAATTAAAATATGAAATTATTAATAATATGCTAATTTATTCTATCTGATACATAATTTCATGGAACACAATATAAAATATCAACTATAGTTTGAAATATAAAATTCTTGGTAATCCTCAATTGGTTAAAATAGGGTTGTTAGGTCCACAACCTAGGGCTTTCTAAAAACCTATTATCCTAAAAACCTAGTGTTCTTATATTTTGTTGTTGACATCGTTCACTTTTTGACTGGTATTTAAGTTATGACTTATGGGTGTCAATGTTATGAGTCCTCTATCCCCTTTTACTAGGAAGAACCCCTTTAATATCATTTATAAATTCAAAATCAAATCCTTTAATTTTCTATAATTTTATTGTTTTATGTTCGTTATGTGGTAGAAGATAAAGGATTCCACAAGTTTGCGAGCCCATAGAAAAATGTCTTATTCTTGGTTGCAAAACCATGGAGGGACACTATGCACGATGATATTCTCATGTGGGATATGGGAGAGTTTTGTTGGAGAGATGGTATGATTATGTCCTTTTCAAGAACTTCAAGGCTCCATGGAATGTTGCCACATGGTGAAAGATAAAGGATTCCACAAGTCTATGGGCCCATAGCAGCATGTCCTTTTCTTGGTTGTGAAATCGTGGAAGGACACTCTATGATGATATTTTCACGTGGGACGTTGTCACACCCTATTGTGTGTTTTCCTATTTACTATTACTATGTTAGGGTAAATTATTGCATATGTTAATGTACTTGGAATTATGATTGGATATATATATATATGTGTGTGTGTGTGTGTGTGATTGCACTTGTTTATAAGAAAAGTATGAATGAATATTCATTTCATTTGATGTTAATAGAATGGAAATATGGAATGTATGGTTATTGAATTGATATTCTAACTATGAAAAGTATAATAATTTTTTTTGTTTTGATGAATGGTTGACTACCATGAAAATGTATTAAGTTGGATGCAAGTTCAAAATCAATCCTCCAGAAGTAAGGGGAAGTATCACTTAGGAGAAGAACTTGGTGAAGTAACCTATAACGAAATCTAATTCAACTTATACACACACACAGTCACTAATAGAATGGTTGAGTCAAGTCATAGTGTTTGGGAATTGGTAAGTTATCCTTTAGTGTGATGTGTTTGCATTAAGAAGGATCTTGAATACTATTTGGAGTATTCTTGGATTATGTTTAGTGCTTGATGTATGCAAGTACTTATTTATATTATTATACTTAATTGATGAGATATATACGTCGAAAGTATATATGTATACATAAGTATGCCGATGATAGATCATACACATGAAGGAACATGTACATGAGAGTACATAGGTAGACGTACCTATGCACACTTATGGATGAGTTGCTTATGAGTGGTGATATCGAGAGAATAATCTAACATGTATGTATATATATATACACCACATATATATATATATATCAATAGGATAGTAATTATTTATGTATGTGATTGAGTAATCTAATGTATATATATGAGATATATACATATGTAATGACAAATGTAAATATCCATACGAATATGTTGACATATGTATACATACGTTACATGTATATAGGTATATATATAAATGATATTGTATATGAAATTTAAACTTGATCTTATCCATTTGAATATCAAATGTATACTTATTTATTTGCCAAGGAATATACATATTTATATATTATGCAAGTATTAAAGGTCGATTCATATAATATATGCTATGGTTGATGAAATGTGAAATACAACACAATATGTAATAGCGCATTAGTGAATATCAAGTCGCATTTATCATTGTAGATAAAGAGCGAATGAAATATATGAGAAATAAAGTCTATTATGTAAAAGATAATGAAACTAGAATTAAAATGCAACACCTTTTATGATGCAACGTACCAAGTCAACAACCTTATAAATGAAAAGGTCAAACCATTGTTATGTTTCGATGGTCATACATTGACCAAGATGATTATATCATGTGCAACTAATATATGATAGACCATTTCCTATGTTAAATCGGAGGGTTGAGAATAGGGAATGTGTTATAAACTTGGCACCATATTATGAATTCTATGATTACTTCAGAAGTCTTTCATGCCTGGAAACTAATTTTCTATATAAAGCATGTGTTTTATGAATTTTTGAAACCAATTGTGGCAAACATTATATCGATTTTTTGTTTAGTTTTGATGACTAACTTGATAGGAATCTACCACCTTTCTACTACTAAGTTGAGTTGATTATTTATGGCTGAGAAGTGGCATAGAATGAACCTTGTTTTTAGCCTTGAGAAGCTAGTTTTTGGGTATAAATATAAGTTGAACTCACCTCATGTGATACACTTTTCATATGGAACTTACGTTGCTCCATTTATGTTGTATATTTCATAGAGTGATTCTTAGTTTGTCGAGAGCTATTATGAGGAAGTTTTAGTGGGACTGGTTAAGAGAGGTTGATTGCTAAGTTGATAATTAAGAGGAGGCCAAGCTAGTAATTCAAAGAGACGATTGGATTAAGTGATTAGCAGGCATGGAATTCTATTCTCTTTTTATTTTATCTTTAAATCTGAAAGATTGTTTGCCTTGTATGTTATTTTGGAATTGCACTCGTTTGCTTGAAATAGAGTAAAATTGTATTTTCTTGTAAAAGAGGAAAGGTTGTGTTGATTTGATTTCCATATAAGTGTTTGTATTTACTCTATATTAAGGAGTGATTGATTGATGTCTATAGTATTACTGTAGACAGTGAAAAATATCTTGAATGATATCATGCACTCGAAATAGATACTAACATATTTTCATTTTTTTTACTAAACTAATTGAATTAGCCTAGCTACTTAATTAATTGCATCATTTTCTTCTATTAACATAATTCATCAAATCAGGTTAATTCACCCCCTTTCACGTTGACATTTCATCTTATAAAATTAAATAAATCAAAATATTTAATTTAATTCCCTAAGTCATCTTATTTAATTAAATAACCCTACGTTATTTAATTAAATATCATTTCATCCCCCCCATTCATTAAATTATTTAATCTAATGAATATCACTTTGATTCTTCTAATCCCCTAATTGTATGATTAAACCTTGTTTAATTAACAATTAAAATAATTTTCCTCTAAAAGGGGAATATTCCCATGGAATATTCCTTATCTCCTTTTTTGAACAATTAAAACTTTCTTTTAATTTGCAAAATATCTTTATCCTCACCCATGAGAATATTCCAAAAGGAATATTCTCTCTCCTCCAATCATCTTACTTGGTTTCAAATGCAAGTTATCTTGTAACCTCTTGAGCAAGTCACCATGTGACCTATGTGTGCAAGTCAAAAGTTTGTTTGTTTGAAAAAAATGTGAGCCCTTGATTAATTCTCATCTTTCATTCTCATTTGTTGATGATAATCCATGATCCATGCTTCCTATTTCCTCCATCCTTGACCATTGATTAAGCTATTCAATCCCAACCCTCCATTTCTCATTTGCTCTTCTATAAATATAACCCTATTTGGAGACAAATTTATCCATCTTTCAATTGCAAACTTATTTTGTTGAATCCACTTACATTCACACTCTCACTTTACTCACTTTTAGCGCATTTTAGTTCATTTTTAGTTGCATAATAGCTTTAAGCTTCCATTAATGGCTTCCATGCATTCATCTTAGCTTGTTTATAAATTAGGTTTTCCATATTTTAGCTTAGAATTAGCTTAGATTAGCTTAGCAATTTCATATTTAGATCAATTTTAGCACTGATTCATGTTAATATAGCTTGCATCATGTTCACTTTATCATAAATTAGGTTTTCATCCAATTATCACAATGGTTTCATCGATTCTCTTTTACATAATTGATTGAAACAAACTCATTGATAATGGGATTAGGAAAGGGTCATTGGTCTACATCAACACAACACCAATTCCAAAATGGGATACGTTTCAAATGGGTTAGAGTAGGCATTTAATTGCTTTCGTAGTTTGTAGTTTTGAGTTTTAATAAATGCTTAGTTTAAACTTTCAATTTGAATGATCTTGTTTGTAAGATTGAGGTTTAGTGGATAAATTATTCTTCGATTCATCATGGATCAAGTGTAATCGACCCACCCTGATAATCCTTGCCTCACATTTACATACTAGGAATGATGGATAGGAAATAGCTTATTATGTTGTTTTATGAAAATTTATTTTGTGGACTTTGAAAGCTTATGAGTTATACCTAGGGTTAGGTTATCCATTGAAGGGGGGAAATTTATAATTTTTATTATATTCATTTGGTAGAGATTCCATTGAGATTTGGGAAAAGGGAAAAGGTAAATTAGAGGTTAATGTTTACTTATTGAAGGCTTACCTATGCATAGATATAATGGTCTAAAGTTAGAATGAGCTAGGGTAGTGTAGGTGAATAGGACAACTATCACTCGAAGTACTAAGTGAGAATACTTTGGCCAAAGTAGTGTGTTTTCCTTTGGTTCCATTGTTAGTTAACCATATTCCTTTTTATGCATGCTAGATCAAGATTGTAAGGTCTACAAGTTCTATTTATGTACTGCATAACACTAAGCTCATGAAGGTTAAAGTTGAGGTTTGCTCACCAATATCTTCGTCAAAGGGTAGGCCATCTATCCAATGATAAATGTGTGGGGGACAACATATGAGTTTGTGGTTGGTGGAAATTTTCTTGAGTGATGCTTCTCCTCAGCTGGTGATCAAGTTTTGTAGAAGATTCTTGGACCATCTATATCTGTTGCTTTGAAGCTCGGTTGAGCTATGTACATAATGGTTTATAATATTGGAAATATTATAACATGATGATTATTGTATTGAAAATTAAATTTGTTATGTCATTTATGTTCATTCTCTCTCTTTAGAAAATAATTTTTTTATTGCAATGGTTTGAAACATAGTTTATTTACTTGAAAGTGAAGACTTAGGAAATTTAATTATGTGAACAACTGACATGTTACATGTGGTATCAGAGCTAATAGGTTTAGCTTTGGAACCTATGTGCTCATCATACTTTCCATCCAATATTGAATAAGACCGATGTTTAGAAATTATTGTGCCAAGATGGTGTGTCTCAAGTTAACTACAAGAAAGTTAGTAATCATAAATGAGCGCTACCTGAAAGCCAAGAAGGAAAAAGAGGCCATTGTTTGTACAATAGAGGGTAACAACTATGATAATTCTATCTAGTTAAACGATACTAAAACCTTCAGTCATGATCTTTCTTAGATTAGTGAAGTAAAGAGAAGGATGAAGGAGGAAGTCAATTTCAACTATCTACCTCCAGTTTCACCAACAAAGTTTGATTCCTTGTCACTTTCCAGGGATATGCCCTCAGAAGGGAGTGTTAGTCCAACATTCATATTTAGAGACCCTATATTTCTTCTGATGTTGGAAGTTATTGTAATTTCCTCAAGTAATAAATCAGAGGGTTATGTGTCTCACAACTTTGTATCCGATGATAAATTTGAAGGTAACTATCCATTTTGGGATAAAGAGGAACAAATGAGAGATGAAAAAAAATTCTAGGCTATACCCCATTAAGTTATGTGTCAGAGAGTGAATATGGGGGATACTCTCCACTTGACTATCTGAATAGTCACTCAATGTGATTGAAAATATTTTGAGATCCTCGAAAATGATAAAATCATGTGTTTATCAAAAGCTTGTGCTCAAATATTATGTGAAATTTATTTTTTGTGCAAATTAATGCTCATCTAAATGTTGTCCATAAGATAGTTGGAACATGATTAAATCTAATAAAGATGAACCTTTAGGTATAACACTTTTCTTGAAAATATGGTGAGAACTAGGACCAATCTTGGAGGGAGCCATGAAGTCGGACAAGGTCTGATGGGTGATAAAGATAAATTGGATCAAATTTTGGCTATCATTCACGAAACCAATGCAAGGTTGGGGAATATTGAGAAAGAACTAAGGGTAAAATATAGAGTAGAGAAGGAAGTTACAATTAATAAGGATGAGGGAGAAAATTCTCATGATCATGATCAAACCCATGAACATGAGAAAGAAAAATCACATTCTTTATCTAAAGGAACTAGTAGGAAGCACATGGCTACCAAAAATTATAGGGACATGAGGAAAATAACCCTACCCAAATTTGAAGGTAGCATCAATGGGGAAGAAGATGAGGCATGGTTGATCTAGATGGAGAAATATTTCGAGATCAAAAACTATTCTATCACGAAAGCAATATGGGGAGCCTATCAGTTAGCAGGAGAAGCCCCTAATTGGTGGATGAACAAGAAAATGGAACTCGACCTTAGTTTTCTAAAACTTGAATGGAACGAGTTTGTGGAAATATTCAAAAAAATATGGTTACCTCAACTCTTTTTCGACCAGAAACTCACTAATTTCCAAAATCTAAAATAGGGTTAGATGTCAGTAAATGAGTATTGGGAAAATTTTAATACTCATCTAGTACGTTATGTACCAATGTATCAGAAGGATGAATGATTCCACATAAGGAAAATCATCATGGGCCTTAATATTCAGATTGGGGGTGAGGTAGATGTTCATGGTTGAACCATTATGGATCGAGTGTATGAGAAAGATTTAAGCAAGAGAAAAATATTAAAGCCGCCTCCATCTGCCAAGAGAATATGAACCGTAAGAATTTCATAGGAGCTCAAGTTAAACCAACTCCAAGGAAGTTTGAAGGGGTGTAAGATTTTCAAAAGCAAGGGGATAAGGGACCATGAAATAATGGGAGAGAATCAAGAAAGGAACACAAAAGGAATAATTTAAATGGTGGTAGTGTGAACAATGTTGGAAGTAATGCTAGTAAACCTAGTGAACCTACAAGGAAGAAAGGACCAGCAAAAATATGCTTCACATGTGGAGCAAGCCATTATGCATCAAATTGTCCTAATAAGCCTTCTGGGTCATGACCTTATGGAAACCCACTTCCTTCCCAACAAGCGGCATTCCAACAGAAGATTCATGCTACTTTGGATGATTTTCAAGTAGAGTATCAAGTTACTCCAGTGGATACTCCATATATTTTGTTTGGATTACCCATTTTAATACTTATAGATACTAGAGCTACTAAAAATTTAGTTTCACCTATAATAGCAAAGAAAATATCTAGGAAAGTTGGTTACATGGAAAATTCATGGGTTGTAGAATATGAAAAAAAGATAAGAGCAACAACGGAACAATATTTTTTTGAAGCTAGGATCGAGCTACCTTGTTTTTCTATAGAGGTAAAATATATGTAGTGCCCTTAGGATCCTATGATGTTATCCTAGGAATGAACTGGCTTTGGAAGCATAAAGCTAAGGTAGACTGTCATGCCAAAACTGTAGAGTGCTTGGGTGATTTAAGTAACCAAGTGATGCTACAAGGGATACCTAGGGAAGTCAAGTTACGTCAAATTTTCGCTATCCAACTACTTAGGGTTAAGAAGAAAGGATGTAAGTTTTTTGCAGTAAAGATGGAAAAGCTTGAAGAATATATGAAAAAATATTAACAAGATGGTATGGTTAACTATGGATTAGAAGATTACCAAGAGGTGGAAGAAGGTGAAATGATTGAAACTGGAGAGACATATATGGAAAGATATCCTATCTTGCAAAAGTTTACAGATGTGTTTCCAAAAGAATTACCTAGACTACCACCAAAAAGGAATTTTGATTTCTCCATTGAGATAGTGCTAAGATCGAAACCTATTTCCAAAGTGCCTTACTAAATGAAAACAACTGAGTTAGTGGAGCTTAAGGCTCAACTAGATGAATTTTTATCTAAGGGATTGATAAGACCAAGTGTATCACCCTAGGGAGCACCAGTAATCTTTATGAAGAAGAAGGAAGGTACATTGTAGTTGTGAATAGATTATTGGATGCTTAACAAAGCTAAGATAAAGAACAAGTATTCATTGCCACAAATTGATGACCTTTTTGATCAAATGTGAGGAGTTTTTGTGTTCTCTAAAATTGATCTACGATATGAATATTACCAGTTAAGAATCAAATATGAAGACATCTTCAAGACTGATTTTAGAATGATGTACGAGCATTCTGAGTTTACAATTCTTCCATTTGGACTACATAATGCCCCATCAACATTTATGAATATAATGAACAACGTGTATAGGAATTTCCTAGATGAGTTTTTTTTTTAGTTTTCCTTGATGATATCCTAATCTATTCAAAGAATGAGGAGGATCATTGCAAGCATTTGAAGATAGTTCTACAATGACTGGGAGAACATAAGTTGTATGGAAAAATATATAAATATACTTTCTTCTAGAAGAAAGTGGAATACCTTGGACATGTGATATCAGTTGAAGGTATCTTAGTTGATCTAGCCAAGATCAAAGCAGTACTAGAATGGACAATACCTAAAAATGTTTCTGAGGTAAGAAGTTTTATGGGTTTGGTGGGATATTATAAAAAAATTGTTGCAAAATTCTTCATAATAGATTTTCCAATTACTTCTTTGTAAAGGAAAGGGAAGAAGTTTGAGTGGATAGAGAAATGCCAAGTAGCATTTGATCTACTTAAAGAGAAGTTAACTATTGCTCCATTTTTTAAAGTACCAGATCTTGATGGTGACTTCATTGTTATCACAAACACATCAAGAGAAGGCTTAGGTGGAGTTTTAATACAAGAAGGGAAAGTAATTTCTTATGAATCAAGGAATATGAAACCCTATGAGAAAAATTATGCATCCCATGATTTAGAGTTAGTAACGGTGGTTCATGTAGAAGTCGAGAAATCGAACTTCAGACTCCAAGATCACTTGCATGCAAATGGATACCTGTCACAAGGAAGAGAATGGATGGAGAAAACAAACAAGGGTTTGATGCTCTGAAAAATGGAGAAATTATCTTATCAAAACAAAAGGGAATTCAATGATATTGTATACAAAGGGATCAATCCTTATAAAAGGAGATCGTGCAAACCTTAAAGAAACCCTAATAGGAAAAACCCTAAAAGAAGCCCTAATAGGAAAACATTTAATAATTAATATAATTATTAAATGTCACTTTATGCAAACTAATGTGAAATATTAAGAAGGGAATAAAGGTAACTTAATTAACACAATTAAGTTAAAAAATTTACTCTAACACCCCCACTTAAGATGAGCAATAGTGCAGCTACAAACAAATGCAAGAAAGCAAAGGTAACTACAATGCAAGAAGGAAAACATGGGTCCCGAAAACTAGGCCAGATCAGGTACCCAAATACAACCAAATCTCTGTAAAATGGAGAAATAGAGAAAACCTCATGGGAAAAGCTCTACTCCAAAAAGAGATGTAGAAAGCCATGAAGAACATAACTGAAGCAAAAGAAGCTGCAAACAACTGTCAAAAGATGATTTCTATGGTGCTGAAGAACCTTCGTTGAAGATAGGATGATCAGGATCAAGAAGAAAACAATCTGCATGAGTGCCCCAAATGACACTACTCAAATTAGATGGCAAACAAAGGAAAACACCTGGAATGAAGATACAGATGGCACAAGTACCAATAGTCTGAAAACACTGATCAACTGAGAATGAAAGATTCCTTCCAAGGTGAAACCAAGGAAGAATTAGCATGGATAGTATAATACCCCCCATAATGCTGAACTGGGAGAGCCTGATAGATCCATTGAAATGATGTGTAACACCTTGTAGTGCATGAGAAAGAAGAAATAACGTTTGAAAGTGCACGAGAAAGCACCTGCAACTGAAAAAGTGGTGTGCAAAACAAAGCACACATGCATGAGGTTGAAATCATATAGATCCATTGTCATCGTGGAGGGACACTCACCAAACAAAGGTGTAATGGAGAAACAAAGACACTACACAACCCCTCATGGCACTTTATAATACAATGCAAGTACAAAATATGGCACAACCTTATGTGCAAAATCCCCAAAAATACATGTACAATAGTGTGGCACTTTATCTTAGTGCGTTTACATAAAAGATTTATTACAAATGATGCTCAAAATGCCCACAAAGGACAAAAGACTGGAAATACATGAATAACAGCCAAAAAATGAAGCATCCATGCAAACGAAAAGTTCCCAAGAGCAAATATGTCCAGGTAATTCACTAGAGTGTGAAAACACAAAAAATTGAATAAAATATACCTAGAATGAAATCTGGAAAAATTGCATGGATGGAACTGGAGAGCTCTGAAATATGGTTCCAACACCGCTGAGATTGCAAAAAACGGAGAAACTGATCAAAAGATATGAGCTCGGAATTGAAAGCAGCTCCATTGACTTCAACTGGTTGTAGAGTGCACCAACAAAAAAATGACGTGATGAAACCCACACCATTGGAAAGTTGATAGAACCAGATTTCTGATGATATCTTGTTTTCCAAAAAACGATATCGTATGCCCAAGTTACGACCTCTAGAAGAAAATAGGTCCAAAGGGGAAAAAAGCCAGTGCTGCATTAAATTTGATGGTCATAGACCGTCACAGAAAAAATACGGGCTTAAATTTGACGGCCAAACGATCGTCTCTGCAAAAGCGCAATTTGGCTTATTTAATGAAAAATTGTTTTTTATATAAAAGAAAGAGTTTATAATTTTTTTTTTTTTTAAATTAATAAAAAGGAGTTAATAATTTTTTAAAAAAAAAATTAATAAAAAAGTGTTTAAATTTTTTGTAAGAAAAAATTAATAAAAAGACAGGTAGGGGGCCCGCATGGGGCCGCCGCCTGCCAAGGTGGTAGGGCGGTAGCAATCGCTGCAGGGGATGGCGCCCAAGGGGCCACCACCTACCATAATGGCAGGCGACGGTACCCTTGGTACCGTCCTTGCAACTGCAGGGTACCTGGATGAGGCCCGAGCAAGCCTTTAAACTACTACTTTGTTTATTTGATTTTTTTGGAAAAAAAAAATCTAAAACAAATACAATAAAAAAACTGTGAATATTTTTGCAGAAAAAAAAATATTTTTTTTGACGAAAAATAATTTTGAAAAAGATGCGGAAAAATTAAAAAAAAATTACCAAGTAGACAGACGGTCATACGAGTAAAAATATTTTGCCCCTCAAATCAACTTTGTCCAAAATGGACGAATGAACAGTCAATTTAGGGATTTTGGACCACTACGGACGCAATGGCGAGGTCCGTTTGGGCTCAAAATGCTTTGAAATTGTAGGTGAATCCCTGGATCAAAAAATGAAAACCCCAAAACTGTGAATGCCTTATCCAACCTTGTAGCTCCAGTAGCTCCAAATTCTTCAAACAAGAACATGCATGCAGTAGGAAAGCTCTGATACCATGTAGAAGTTGAGAAATTCAACTTCAAACTCCAAGATCACCTGCATGCAAATGGATACCTGTCACAAGGAAGAGAATGGATGGAGAAAACAAACAAGGGTTCGATGCTCTGAAAAATGGAGAAATTATCTTATTAGAACAAAAGGGAATTCAATGATATTGTATAGAAAGAGATCAATCCTTATAAAAGGAGATCATGCAAACCCTAAAGAAACCCCAATAGGGAAAACACTAAAAGAAGCCTTAATAGGAAAAAATTTAATAATTAATATATTTATTAAATGTCACTTTATGCAAACTAACGTGAAATCTTAAAAAGGGAATAAAGGTAACTTAATTAACACAATTAAGTTAAAACCTTTACTCTAACAGTTCATGCTTTACAAATGTGGAGGCATTACTTGCTAGGAAAGCCTAATGAGATGAAGATCGATCATCATGGGTTGAGGTATTTATTCACTCATCCTAATCTAAATGCACGACAAAGAAGATGGTTGGAGTTGATAGTTGATTATAACTTCAATATAAGCTACATCAAAGGAAAATAAAATTGGGTAGTCGATGCCTTAAGTCGTAGAAAAAATATTGCCTCGATAGTGACAATCCAAACCAACTTTAAAGGTCAAGTATTGCAGAAATGCAAAGAGGATGAGTACTATTTGCAAGTTAAGAAAGCATTCACAAATAATCCAAAAGATGCAAGTTATGAAGGATTTCATTTTGAACCCAATGGATTGCTTAGGTATAAAGGAAGGATGTATGTGCCTAACTTAGAAGAGTTTAGAAATCTTGTGTGGAAAGAAGTTCATGAAGCACCATACTCAAGACATCTTGGTATGGCAAAAATGTTGGCTGATGTGAAGCCATTATACTTTTGGAAAGGGATGAAATGAGACACTCTTAGATTTGTGAGTGAATGCTTGGAATGTAAAAGGGTGAAAATGAAACATCATCATCCTGCAGGATTACTATATCCACATGATATTCCAAAGAGTAAGTGGAAAATCATTAGTATGGACTTTGTGCAAGGGTTGCCTATGTCAAAGAGTAAGAACAAAACCATTTTAGTGGTTGTAGACAAGCTTACTAAGGTAGCACATTTCATACCTGGGAATTTAACTAATGGAGTTCATTTCATAGCTCGTAAATTCATGCAAGAGGTGTTCAGACTACATGGAATTACTAAGAAGATTATCTCAGATAGGGATGCACATGTGACCTCAAGGTTTTGACAAACCTTATTTTCTACACTTGGGACTTAACTAAATATAATTTCAACATATCATCCGAAAACAGATGGAAAAACGAAAAGGGTGAGTCAAGTACTTGAAGACCTACTAAGAATGTATTGCATGGATCACCAATACAAGTGGGAGGATTGCTTACCTTTATTGGAATTTTCTTGTAATTATTCATATTATTTTACAATAAAGATGGCCCCTTTCAAAGCATTATATGGCCGAAAGTGTCAAATCCTGATAATTTGGGATAAACTTGAGGATAGGGTGAGTATTGGGCCTAAGATGTTAGCTGAAATGGAGGAAAAAGTTAAGGTTATCAATAAAAGGCTAGATGAAGCCAAAGAGAGTACCCAAGAATTGTTTAAAAGGTGATAAGGTGTTGTTAAGGGTAAACCCGCATAAGAGTTCCATCAAGTTTGGGAAGTCATTCAAACTAGCTCCGTGTTATGTAGGTACTTTTGAGATTCTTGAGGAAGTGAATCTTGTAGCTTATTGAATTGTGTTGCCACTAGCTCTTTCCTAGATGCATAACATCTTTCACATTTCTTACCCTAAAGAAGTATATACTAGGAGATAATCATGTAATTGAATAGAATTTTGTATAGGTACAGGACCCCAAAGTGGTAAAAATATAGCCTATTAAGGTGCTTTGAACATGTAATCTTTGCTTGCGTAATATGGAGGTTTTGCAGTGCAAAATTAGTGGGACCAATATGCAGAAGATTTCACCACATGGGAAGACTATGCTGAAATAGAACACAAAATTTTGCACATGTTTTATGTGATTTTGAAAGTGCTTGAAAAATAATGTTTTGTTTGCTTTATTTAGTTTATGTTTGCTACATAAAATCATCGAGGACGATGATTCACAAGGGGGTACTATGTCACATCCCATTGTGTGTTTACCTATTTACTATTACTATGTTAGGGTAAATAATTGCATATGCGAATGTATTTAGAATTCTAATTGGATATATATGTGTGATTGCACTTGTTTATCATAAAAGTATGAATGAATTTTTATTTCATTTTATTTTTATTTCCTCTATGTATTCCTTCATTTAAAAATCGATAAAAAAAACTCAAATTCAGTAATGTGTTGATGTTCAATTATCTGTATTATTTATTTGATCAATTGAAAAAAAAATTTGGTTTCAACTACTAGATACATATTAAACGATTTTTGATGTTCATTGTTGTATATGATATTGTTGTTAATATGTTATTAAGCATTGACTTTAGTGATGAATCACTGAGTACATGTTTAGCACAATTAAAATATGAAATTACTAATAATATGTTAATTTATTCAAGATGATGTATAATTTCATGGAGTACAATATAAAATATCAACTACAGTTTGAAATATAAAATTCTTGGTAATCCTCAATTGGTTAAAATAGGGTTGTTAGTTCCACAACCTAGGGCTTTCTAAAACCCTATTATCCTAAAACCCTGACATTCTTATGTTTTGTTGTTGACATCGTTCAATTTGTATTGGTTTTTAAGTTATGACTTATGGGTATCAATATCATGAGTCCTATGTCCCCTTTTGCTAGGAAGTGCCCCTTTAATATCAAATATAAAATCAAAATCAAAACCTTTACTTTTCTATTATTTTATTATTTTATGTTTGTTACATGGCGGAAGATAAAGGATTCCAAAAATTCGTAGGCCCATAGTAGAATGTCCTATTCTTGGTTATGAAACTGTGGAAGGACATTGTGTGATGATATTCTCATGTGGGACGTGGGGAAATTATGTTGGAGAGAGGGAACAATTACGTCCTTTCAAAGAACTTAAAGGCTCCATGGAATATTTCCACGTGGCGGAAAATAAAGGATTCCACAAGTCTATGCCTGCCCATAGTGGCATATCCTTTTCTTGGTTGTGAAATTGTGAAAGGACACTCTGTGACAATATTCTCATGTGGGACGTTGGCATGCCCCATTGTGCATTTACCTATTTACTATTACTCTGTTAGGGTAAATTATTGCATATGTGAATATATTTGGAATTCTGATTGGATATATATATATATGAGATTGCACTTGTTTATTAGAAATGTATGAATGAATGTTTATTTCATCCGATGTTAATAGAATGGAAATCTGGAATGTATGGTTATTGAATTTATATTCTAACTATGAAAAGTATAGTGCAATTTTTTTTTTTGATGAATGATTGACTATCATGAAAATGTGTTAAGTTGGATGCAGGTTCAAAATCAATCCTCCAGAAGCGAGGGAAAGTATCAATCAGGAGAAGAACTTGGCAAAGTAACCTATAAAGAAACCTAATTAAGCTTATACACACACTCACTAATAGAATGGTTGAGTCGATTCATAGTGTTTGGGAATTGGTAAGTTATCCTTTAGCATGATGTGTTTTCATTAGGAAGGATCTTGATTATTGTTAGGAGTATTCTTGGATTATGTTTAGTGCTTGGTGTATGTGAGTACTTCTTTATATTATTATACTTAACTGATGAGATATACATGCATTGAAACTATATATATATACATATGCATGTCGACAATAGACCATACACATGAAGGAATATGTACATGATAGTACATAGGTAGACGTACCTATGCACGCTTATGGACAGGTTTCTTATGAGCATGGTAATATCGAGAGGACAATGTGACATGTATGTATATGTATACATCACATGTATATATATACATCACACGTATATATATCTATCAACATGATAGTAATTATTTATGTATGTGATTCAGTAATCAAATATATATATATATATATATATATACATATATACAAATGTATACACACGTATACATGTATATAGGTATATAAATATGTATATATATAGATATATATGTATATATATACAAATGATATTGTATATGAAATGTTAACTTGTACTTATTCATTTGAATATCAAATGTATACTTATTTATTTACCAAGGAATATATATTTATATATATTATGCAAGTATTAAAGGCCAATTCATATAATATATGCTATGGTTGATGAAATGTGAAATACAGGGTAATATGTAATAGCACATTAGTGAATATCAAGTCACATTTCTCATTGTAGATAAAGAGTGAAGGAAATATATAAGAATAAAGTCTTTTGTGTAAAATATAATGAAACCAAAATTAAAATGCAATAAATTTTATGAGGCAATGTACCAAGACAACAACCTTATAAATGAAAAGGTCGAACCATTGTTATGTGTCGATGGTCATACCTTGACCAAGATAATTGAATGATGTGAAGCTAATATATGATAGACCATTTCCTCTGTTAAACCTTGCGCTTGAGAATAGGGATCAATGTGTTGTAAAACTAGTGCCATATTATGAATTATATGATTACTTTAGAAGTACTTCATGCCTGGAAACTTATTTTTTGCATAAAGCATGTACTTTATGAATTTTTCAAACCTGTTGTGGCAAACATTAGATCAATTTTCTGTTTAGTTTTGATGACTAACTTGATAGGAATCTATGACCTTTCTACTGCTAAGTTGAGTCAATTTTTATGGTTGAGACGTGGTATAGAATGAACTTGTTTTTAACCTTGAGAAGTTGGTTTTTGGGTATAAATATAGGGTAAACCCACCTAATTTCATACTTTTCATTTGTAACATTATGTTGCTCCATTTATGTTGTATATTTCATTGAGTGATTCTTAGTTTGTTGAGAGCTATTGTGAGGAAGTTTTAGTGAGAATAGTTAAGAGAGGTTGATTGCTAAGTTGATAATTGAGAGGAGGAAAAGCTAAGAATTCAAAGAGAAAATTAGATTAAGTGATTAGCAAGCATGGAATTATATTCTCTTTCTATTTTATCTTTAAATCTAAAAAATTTCTTGCCTTGTATATTATTTTGGAGTTGCACTAGTTTGCTTGAAATAGAGTAAAATTCTATTTGCTTGTAAAAAGGAAAGGTCTTGCTGATTTGATTTCCATAAAAGTGTTTGTATGTACTCCATATTAAGGAGTGATTGACATCTATAGTATTACATATTAGGAATGACGAATAGGAAATAACTATTAAGTTATTTTATGAAAATTTGCTTTGTGGACTTTGAAAGCTTATGAGTTATACCTAGGGTTAGGTTATCCATTAAAGGGAGGGTAACTTATAATTTTTCTTATGTTAATTTGGTAGAGATGCCATTGAGATTTGGGAAAAGGGAAAAGGTCAAATCAGAGGTTAATGTTTATCTATTGAAGGTTTACCTATGCATAGATATAATGGTCTAAAGTTAGAACGAGCTAGTGTAGTGTAGGTGAATAGGATGATTGTCACTCGAAGTAATGAGTGAGAATAATTTGGCCAAAGTAGTGTGTTTTCCTTTGGATTCACTTTTAGTTTATCTTGTTCCTTTGTATGCATGCTAGATCCAGATTGTAAGGTCTACAAGTTCTATTTATGTAGGGCACAACACTAAGCTCATTAAGGTTAAAGTTATGAGGTTTCTTCACCAATCTCTTCGTCAAAGGGTAGGTCCATCTATCCAATGATAGATGTGTTGGGGACTGCATATGAGTCTGTGGTTGGTGGAAAATCAATTGAGTGATGTGTCTCCTCCACTATTGGCGGTCAAGTTCTATAGAAGATTCCTTGACCATCTATATATATTGCTTTGAAGCTCAGATGAGTTGTGTACGTAATTGTCTACACTCTTGGAAATATTTTAACATGATGATTATTGTATTGAAAATGAAATCAATGAATGGAATTTTTTATTTTATTTATGTTAATTATTTCTCTTTAGAAAATATTTTTTTGATTGTAATGGTTTGAAATATAGTTTATTTACTTAAAATTGAAAAATTGGGAAATTTACTTCCATGAACAATTGACATGTTACAGACATGGGAGAATTATTTTGGATAGAGGGGACAGTTGCATCCTTTTAAATAAAATCAAGGCTTTACTCATTGAAATTTGAGATTTGTATGCCCCTTTCCAGATGAACGATTCACATTCAAAATTGATAAATAGGTAGATGAATGAACTGCACTCTCACGAACAAGAAGTGATGCTGGATGTAACAGATGATGGCTTATAATTGCCTTCATAAATTTTTAATTCATTTGTTTGGTCCGACATAGTAGCAAAAACTATAGAGATGCACCTATTTTGCATCAAATTGAATTGAAATTGAAGCTTTGAATAATTAAAAAATAGGTACAACCTTCTTGGAAAAATTCACCATTTTTAGTCTTGAATCTCATAATTAGGTCTACAAAGTTTGTTGTAAAATACTGTAGAAATCAGTTTTAAATCATTCTGGAATTATGAGTTGCTCAATCACCCAACCCTTGTGCTTTACATCTAAAAGACCCTCAGAGGAGGATATTTTGGCCTAGTTGTCGGGTTCCTCAAAATAGCCTCAATGTCAACGTAACCTCAACCCTAATGTAGTAGAGAAGATGGTAGACATAGCAAAAAATTATAGAGATGTTGAGGTGAAGTACCAGGATGACACAATCATTGGGTGGGAATTATTCCTATAGTGGTATGGAAAAGGAAATTGTCTTTCCCCTATCTCCAATGCATGGACATATGATTTGGGGAAGTTGGTTGTTCCTAATGTCGTAATAAATGTGGAATCATCAGACACCTTGCTTCTAGGTATGGTGAAAATATTAGAGTAATTAGGGCAATGGATGGAAGTGACCCAATGGATATAACCAGGGAGTTTATTTGTGAGGTTTTTAGACTCAATGTGACCACAGATAAGGTTACAAACCTTGCTTCTCTCAGAAGAAAATACAAGCAAGACATAAATAGCTTTAGAGTGAAATAGTTCCCTAGGTTTAGACTAAAAAGCTTCTATGGAAAGATTGAGAATCCCTGATATCAAACATGAGCCTTTTGATGTCAAGTCTTTTGAAGACTATTTCTAAAGAACATATTGGGAATTATGCCAGGTGTTGGGAGAAGATGTATGCTAAAAAATGGAGATGCCTCTTATCTATATGGCTATTGATATACACCATCCTTTTTTCAATAGTGACTTTGACTATGCTAGCTTTTAGCTGAGGTTATTCACAATCGACTGGTGGACATTAAGAGAAGGCAGAGTGGTAAGGAGCCAAAGGTGAGTTTCATATGGTATTCTCTCCTTTTCCATATGCTTTTGTACAAAGGGAAAGATCATTTCAGAATTTTTTTACAACAAAACATGAAAGATAAAGTGGGCAATGATCTCTCAGTACAATGTTGGACCCATATTTGGGAAAAACATTGTAGTGAGTCCGACTATTTTTTTTTTTTGAGAATTGCTTTGTAATACAAGTCATGGCAAGGTTGGGTATATCTAGAGTTAGATTGCACAAGAAAATTTTGGATTTCTTTAGGCCCAAAAAGAGTAGGTCAGAGTTAGGAGTACAACATAACTTGGGATATTTTTACCTCCATGACAACTCAATTGTTATTAGAATATATGGGTTCCCTCAAGCCCCCATGTGCTACCTAGATATGTGTCACCTAGGTTGGCATTCATGGAAATTATATGGCAATTGAATGAGACTGATCAATTTCATTTAAGGAAACAAAAGAAAGGGTCTTTTTTCCCTTATATTATTTCCTTTTTAGATTTCACTTTTACTAGTGACGAAAACTAGATAGACTGAAAGAAATTCTTGGGGAATACAAGTTATTTCAGTTAAATGTTAGGGATTTTGAACTTGAAGGTTTCATACACGAGGTCAGGAAAGTATGAGAAGGTTCAATTTTTTCCATCAAGTTTATGAAAATGAAGATATCATAAGAAGTTTCAAGGACGAATACTAGTAAAAAAATAGAAAGGAAAAATGGATTGCATTCAGGGAGAAAAAGGTTGCTAGGATAAAGAATGATAAGGATTATTGTGGAGACTTTTATGATATTGTTGATCCAATTGCCAAGATTGAGGCAATGTTGAAGAATTTTGACAAAGTTGTAGGTAAGGCTCCTATCCTAGAAGAGAAACCAACGAAGCAACCTAGACCTTCACCTAACCTATCTATCAGAAGGCTCCAACCCCAAGGGCCTATTATTAGATAAAATATGTAATTAGAACCACCATGGGTCACTCCCTCTCCTTCCCCTCAAACAATAAATGTGGATTTTTATTCTCCCCCAAGAGAGAAACCATAGAAGAGGATGAAATTTGAGCAACTACCATTGCTAGTTGACAATCACATCAATCCAAATGAAACTAAATATATTCATATCACCATGGATGAAATTCAAAAATATGCACCATCACCCCCAAGACAAAATATTATTGGCCTTCTTTAGCAAAGGTTTGGGTTGGATGTGGCTATGGGGAGAGATAACCTCAATGATGTGAGGGAATTAGCTTGCTCACAATTCATGTCTGATGACAAGTTTATAAAATCCCAGGAGTTGAAAGAGTTTTTTTTTAGATCAAAGAGCGGGGAGTACCTTGAAAGAGTGTGGTTTGCATAAGCATATGTGCCTAGAGAAAAGTATGATGAAGTAGTTGCAAAGGTAAGGTCAAAAATGAATTTTGAGTCCAAAAAAATTATGCCTGAAAAAGGGAGAAGAATGGTGAAAGATAGTGGATTGTTACTGCTCCCTGAATGGGAAATTGATTTTGTAATTATCTTTGATACTATTAGGAAACAAGAAGAAGAATTTTTCTCCAAAGAAGAGGAAGCAAAGATGGCATTCTCAAGATCAAGGTTCAACCCAAATTTGGAAGCCCTTGCAATGTGGGCCCTTGCCCCAAAAACAAACAAGCCTACGATTGTTGAAGCATTGAAGGGTAAGGGTATCAAAGAGAGATTAATTGTAAAGAGGGTTTCTAATACCTTTGCCCCTAATGCTACTATATATGTGGTAGATGTTTCCAAGTTTAATTAAGCTAGTTTTTGAAGGTTTAAAGATAGAATTAATACAATGTTGAAGGAATATAATGATCTCATGGAAGCTTACAACCAACAACAGGTATTATTGGATTAAAAAACATCCCTTCTTGAAAGTGTGTAGGAAGAAGGCTCCTCTTATATAGTCCCCCCTGCTCATGTGATGGTTGAAATTTTAGAGCATAAAGAAAAGTTTCAAATGTTGGAAGAGTAGTTGAAGAATGCTTAGTAGAATCAACAAAAGGAGAATGTGTGCATTATAATGTGTATCTTGGAGTACAAACTATCTAAAATCTTAAGAGGGCTAGAAAATACCTATGTGTCATATATGTATTTGAGAAATGTCATTTCCAGAATAAGTGGGGATCAAGAGTGGCTCAAATGTATATTTGAACAATGGAATACTAGATTTTCATGTTTGGAGGGTGTGTATAAGGGATTTTCAAACACATCTAATGCCCCACCTGGTATCTATCTTAATTTTGAGATTGTCAAGATGGCACAAAATCATAAAGGGTATTTGGAGAGTATAATTAAATTTGCATGAGAAAAAATGAACTCTTTAATAAATGTTGACAAAAGGGTTGTACCTCGCTTGTTAGAAGATAGTGGGGATTTGAAGACCCTAGAGAAATGGAAGGATAGTTTCAATATTGTAATCCCCACAATCCTCCCTCTAATTTGAAAAGATGAAAAGAATGATTTAAATCGGCTTGATTCTTATTTAGACAAGATGGTTGATGTAGAACAAATGATGGAAAATTTTGGTAGAGAGGTCATTGCTTTACTTGATGCCAAGTATCATAAAAATTTGAAGAATGCAGAAAATCTCTTAGCTCATGACTGGCCTTCTGAGGATATGTTTATGGCATGGAATGAAAAGTATATTTTTTACCTCACATGGAATGAAAAGTTTTGGGATGAGGTTTTTCCATTCTTTTCTTGTTACTTCCCTTATATTATAAAAGGGAATCATGAGCCTCACTCAAAATTTCAAAGTGCTCTGATTTTTTTATCTTTCATCTCATTATTTGTTAGATATTTTTGTATAGTTTAAGCTATTTGATAGAACATAAAGGAAATGTGGTAATTTTCTCTATAATAACAAAAGATGACTCAAATAGTTTAAATGTATTTCTTTAATTTTAAATATTGACCTATTTTGCTCTCTAATATTGTATTCACTATCTTTTGACTCAAAATAATCAAGGGTTATTTATAAGTTGTCATATCACATCATGTGTTTATTTTATGAATGTTGAACTATTAGCTTTTGTTCAAGAAATGGATTAATTTTCCTTTCAGTTATTTATCAAAGATTGTGTGAATGGCAATGCAATAGGAATTTATAAGTAGTGTGATAAGTGTTGTTCTTTTCTTGGTTTCTCATTGTAAGGTGGTGAGATTATAAGAAGTTGTGAGTTGGTCTGTTGTAGGATTATATTTCATTTTTTCACTCAATTGTGGATAAGGCACTTATGAAAATAATTCATAAACTATGAAAAATGATGTTGAATCATATAGCAAATCAAAAATCAAAAGTTTACTTTACTGCAAATCTTATGTTTTATGCACAAATCCACACTAGCAAGGAACATTAAGCACTGAGTTGAATGATGAATCACTGAGTACATATACAACTTATCAATATGAAACGATTAAAATATGAAATTATTAATAAAGTGTTAATGTATTCAATCTGATTTTCATGGAATGCAATATAAAATATCATCAACTACAATTTGGAATATGATTCATGAAGTGCAGTATAAATATCTAAAATCCACTAATTCACTTACATTTGCCAAATCAAGTTAGGGTCCTCAAATTGAAATTGGGATAAATTAAAAGAGTCATCTTAATTTTGAATTTGGTCTTCATTTTCTTCACCTTATGTACATCTGCTTAACTGCATCTTAAATTAAACATTCATTGTGTCACTATAATTTTTCCCATTTCTAGTGCCACCACTACCAACATTTGCAGTGTTGCACAACCCTATTCTTTCACATATGGACCTCTAGATTGTGAGTACCCTTTCAAAAGGAATTTTTTTGACATTATACATAGTTCCAATAATCCTCAAGCAATTTTACAAATTCTTGTCTGGTTTGTTTCTTATCTTTGATTTCAAAATCCCCAATAAACTAAAAACTCTCTCATCCTCCACCGATCCCAATATCATGATTTGACATAAATCAACAAGTTTGAAATATTCTGATATTGAATCATGCAATATTTCACTCTGACCTAAGGTTATCCAAGACTTTGTTATTGATCCCACTTCCATGGGCTTCTCCATGGAATCAAATTGGTTTATCATACTTCTTGCAAAATGCTTACATTCTTCTCTAAGCTTATTTCCATTTATAATTCCTTCTATTTTTTGTTCATTGTATTCTACAATTTTTGAAAAGTGTTTGGCCAAGGTATTTAATTTATTATGAAAATAGTTTGGGTTATCTTGGTTGCCTAAGCCTCAAGTCCAAAATTAAGGATACACAATAGACATGTCTTCAAGTATTTCATCTCGAGAGAATCAATTATAAATCTTTGTGGAAAGAGATTTTGCAATTTCTTTCAGATTATCATTAACAGATTTAACAATGTCGTTAAAATCTTCATTTATAATAGGTACTTCTCTAATAGAGCATCTGATTGTCAAACAATGGTGCATTGGTATCTCAAATCCATGTATAAAGACACATAAGTTCCCACTTGCATTAAACTATAAATAATTTTTAGGATGATTCAAATCTGTAATATTTTGCCAGCTTAAAAAAATTATGCTTTGGGAAGTTAGATCTAGATATAGATGATCAAGGAGCATGCATGTCATCCTACGTAGTTTGGTATATTCAGAGATATACATAGTTATGTCTTAGGATTTCTTCACAAGATTGTTCATTTCATTCAACATGGGGAGAAGACTAGCTAAAGTCAAGAGTGTCTCTATATTGCTTAACCTATGTAAGAGGTTAGGAGCTTTGTCTACTATGTTGTGATGCTCATATATTATTCCAATCAAGGATCGACATTCTGAAAGAACTTGTTGTGTTGGTCCATTGAAGTATTTCCATATGGTATAAACATCCTAATTAAGAAGCTTGTTTCCTCCTGTTATTCTCTCAACAAAATTTTGAAATTCTGCAAAAAAATTGGGACTTCGACAGAAGTATGCATAGAGCTTGTAGACTACATTTTCAAATTTTGATACTGTAGGATACTTGCTTACAAGTATAAATGCTAAATTCATTATGTGGGCCATGCATTGAATTCCAAGCATGTATGGTGCATAAGTAGTTTGTAACTTTGTGCAAACATTGGTCCTATGACCTTGCACTACTGTAACTCCATCAACTCCTACACACACCAACTTTTTGACAATTTTCAAGTCATCCATACGTCCAATTTCATTCAAAGATTTCTTGACTAGTTCAAATAGATTTTTGATGTTGAAATATCCTTCATTTTATGAACACAAAGAAGATGAGCTTGATGGACATGTTGTTTTATAGTATACACATGCATGCAAACCCAATAAGTATTATCTACCACATTAACTTCAGCTAAGGATAATGCAATGAAGTTTGAATCTTTTACTTTCTCCATTAAATCTTGCTTTTCCACTACAACAAGATAGCTTTCCCATTCCCATCTAGTGTTCATTGACCAATGTCCACTAAGAAAGTTAGGAACACCCAAAAAAGATAATAAATTAAAATATTTTGGGTAGTCTATCATAGGATGCCCTTTGGAAAAAATATAAAAAACAACACTCATTTGAACAATTTTTATCAGTTGTGATCCTTCCATTAATTTTCCAAGTTGAGCCTCAATTGTACCTCCACATGCAACAAGCTTTGATATTATTTTCTTATTCTCATCATATTCTGCAACATACTTAACTTGAAGGTATTCTTCCTTTGATTTCCATTGTACTACTAATTGTTCTTTTCCTTACATGATTTATTTTTCATAAACTTTACCGATATGATTTTGTATAGTGTCAAGATTTAACTACAACTTCTTGTCTCTTTTATATTTCCAACTACAAATCTTACACTTGCATTTTATTGGAGGTTCATCTTTGTTTGGTTTATCCACTAGTTCAATGAATGCATACTTTGGCACCCAATCCATCTAAAAAATCCTTGTCATTTCCTACTTGTGCCCCATTTTTTTTGCCTTTTCTTTTCTTGCTACCAACATCATCTACGATGCCATCATTTTCATCCAAATCAAATATCTCATTCTAGCTAACCAAGGTATCCCTTGGAACATCTTCTATAGTATTTCCATCCTCATTTGACTCATTTAACTCAATGACAATACCACCTTCAGGTGGCAATGAGGTATTGTGAATGCCTTCTTCATTAATATTTGGTGTAAGAGTTGATGATGTAGCTCCATCTTAATTTAATGGATCAAAAAAATTGCCAATTCCAAAGTAAGATTGTATGGTAACTCTATGTTTTGGCTATTTTGATGGCCTCCCAGTCCCTTCACCACCTTGAGGAGTCTTACCCTTATTGCACTTGTTGCTTGTCATCTTGATCGCTCACTTTGAATAAAAGTTGGAAAAAAAATTCTTATCATTTAATAAGGACATAGAATATAGATCACATTCCCTACTCAATATTATCTTTAAGATTGAAGCAAGAATGGAAAAGAGATAAATAAATCTTATAACACTATGAATAAATGATCACTCACATTTAAGTTTAGGTTTTTACTGACTTGCTATTTCTTAATGCGAGAATGCCTATTTTGTAATTTTGTGATTCAAGAAGGTATCTCCCCCTTTACCCGACACACAAATAATCACCAAGAAATGGAATACACAACATGGTTCAAGATTTTATTAATTCAAAACATAATTACATTACAATAAATGGTCTTTATGGTTGCATCCTTCACTGATTTTCCTACTCATTCTCTATTCCCCCAAGCTCTGAACTCATTCTCATATCTTCCTTGTCTATCCCTCTCTCTATCCCCTCTTCTCTATTTTTTCCTTTTGATTTCCTTTAATAAACTCTAACCTGGTATGACCATTGACATTTTGTTACATCCATTGAATGTTGGCCCCAAATCATGGTAGAGATCTACGGTCCATAATTCATCCCGTAGTCCCACCAACCTTCCTCCACAACTATTGTGGGGAAACAGTCACTCAAAACAACACTCACCACAATATTGCTGACCAAGAATCTTGACCGTTGTGGGCCCACAAAAATGGTCAAAAATCTAGCTCCAAAGTCATCGTAGCACCATCAGCCTCCCAACTATCGGTCGTAGGGGTGTAGTTTCTCCGCGACACCATAAATAGGTGAAACAACTCTTTGCAGGGTAGTAGGTTCTCCACACTACCACAGTCATTGACAAAGCTCCAGCATGGGGTAGCAGGTTCCCTACACTACCACAAGTACTCATACAACCTATCACGGGGGTGTTGTAAAGACTCCCAGAGCATGCAAATTTGACATCAATATTGAATATGCCCACCAAGTAAGAATGCAAAACCAAAAAAATATCTACAAAAAGAAAATGAAAATTTTTGGGTGATAAGGATAGCTTGTACGCCCAAGATGCTCCTTCATTAGACATGTTGAGTAGAAATATTGTGAGCATAGGCTCACAATGGAGTGATAAAACCAACCTTTGAGATTGTGAACTATCTACAAAAAAATCCATCACTATAACAAGTGTTGAAATTAATCTTTCTTTTTATTTTTCTAGAATCATGTTGGAACACGCACTACCTCTTTCCAACAATACCACATCTTTCTCCCTTTCCCCCTCATGGACCCCTATCCACCAAAGCATAAACTCCTCCACCAAATATTTTCCACACTCCTCTCCTCTTTTGCGGGTTTAAACCCACCTCTGACCATCCACCTCCACCAAAACCTATGACATCCTCCACAATTTCTACTTACAAATATGCAACATCTACAACAGGGTCTTGTCTTCTATCCAACTCACTTTTTACTACTGCATCTGAAAACAAAATAATGTCACAACTAATTTACCTCATTATCATTCATAGTTGTAACATCAAAATTTACTATGATTTCTTTCACATCCTCGTCAGTTGTAACTTCTCATTCTTCACTCTTCTCTATGACCTCTTCACTTCTCACTTCCTTATTTCCTTCTTCTCTCATCATTCCTTCCTCACGACATTTCTCTGCTACAAATTTATCAGCAGGGGATACTCTCTCATCTCTCTCCATCCAAATCAAGTTGCAATGATATTTTTCATTGTCCTATTTCTTTGTCTCATTCCCCTACACCACTTTTATCTCACTCTTTCCAACACATTTTCCTACTTCTTCTTGAACAATGTTTCCCACTTCTTCACAAATTATTTGTCCAAACTTATCTAACATTTCATCCTCCACTTTCTCCCAATGTTGATTACAAAACTATATCCACATGGGTCTCCTCACGACACAAACCATATTTCTAGTTGTAATCTTCTACAACTCATATTCTCTTCTTCTTCATGGTTTGCCCCTACAACAAACTCTCATCACTATCCTCTACCCAACAAGATTCTGGAAGATGCAACCTCATGATAACTTCTACCCAATTCCTCTCAATGGAAGATATTTGCACACCTTCTACCTAGCCTCATTTTTGTTGTAGTACATGTGAAACATGCTTCCCATGGAACCAATGGCCTCTCAAGGCTTCTTCACTCTTCACAAACTCTTTATGCATGATCTTGGTGGATAATCTCCACACTCAAGATTACCTACTTCGATACCAATTGATGCAAGGGGGGTCTCCCCCTCTGCCTAACACACAAATACTCACTAGGAAATGGAATACACAACACGGTTCATGATTTTATTTATTTAAAACATAATTACATTACAATAGATGGCCTTCACAGTTGCATCCTTCATTGATTTTCCTACTCCTTTATTCCCTCGAGATCTCGACTCATTCTCAGATCTTCCTCATCCCTCTCTCTGCCCTCTCTTCTCTATTTCATCCTCTTGATTTACTCTACTAAACTCAATCTGGTATGAGTGTTGAAATTTTGATACATTCGTTGAATAATGGCCCCAGATCATGGCAAAGATCTATGGTTCATAATATATCCTACTGTCCTACCAATCTTCCTCCACAACTATCGTGGGACAATGGTCACTCAACTCAACACTCACTAGAATACTGCCGACCAATAATCTTGATTGTTACAGGCCCATGAAAATGTTTAATACTCTAGCTCAACAGTCATTGCAACATCATTGACCTCCCAACTATCGCTCATGGTGGTGCGGTTTCCCTGTGACACCGCAAGCAAGTGACAAAACTCTTCGTAGGGCTGTGGGTTCCTCGTACTACCACAATCATTGATAAAGCTCTAATGCAGGGTAGCGAGTTCCCCACACTATTGTAGGTACTCATACAACCTATCATGGGGGTGCGATAAAGACTCCCAAAGCATGAAAATTTGACATCGACATTGAATATGCCCATCAAGTAAGAATGAAAAACCAAAAAAATATCTACATAAAGAAAATGAAATTTTTTGGGTGATGAAGATAGCTTGTATGCTCAGGATGCTCTTGCATTAGTTTGTAACTTGCATACAATAAAATTCAAGGTTCAATGTATTTCAAATTGAGATCTCACAAGTTTAGAACTAAAAATATGTGTAAGAATAAATCAAAGTTTCGATTGTATTTATATCAATCCATATTTGGAAAATTATGCAAGATTTTTAAATGGTATATTAAAAATTTAGTGAATCCTGTGTAATTATACAATGATACATTTAAGTGTTGGGCGAATCAAACCTTGGAAAAAAACTTACATTATAATTTTCAAGGCGATTATGGCCCTACAATTAGCATGGAGGTATCATGGCAATTGGTGAAATGTGTCCTCAAATGTAATTAATTTTTAATGTTATTGGAAAAATGGGTCCTCATAAGCAACTATTTGTAAATTGTAATTGGTGAAATGGGTCCTCACATGTAGTGAACATTTAATGGTGTTGGCAAAACCTGTCTTGATACACAATGTTATTTTAATAGTATTGGTGAATATGTAGGTGATTTAATACATGCTATTGAGATTCCAAGCAAAAATATTAATCAATCCATTTGAAACGTGTAGTTTGTTATGGAAAATTTATTAATTAAATATGTCTCATAAAATAAATCGATAGAGAATATAAATGCATTGGACCGATAATTCATAAAATTTGAGCGATTTGGCCACCCTGTTGGTTGCGATTTATTCACCAATTTTGACTTGGTTGATATGTAATATTTGCCAATTGGCAAAGATTCACAACTCAAAAATCCGTGTTGTGTAACTAGTCTTTTCTTATTACACAACTATCTCTCCTTAATGCATGAAGTTGTTATTTATTGTACAACTATTTACTATTGTGTAATAAGTCAAAACTTAGATATACAAGACTTTTAGTTGCTACATAATACATTATTTATCATTCAAATTCATTGTAAATACACACGTTGATTCATTTGTCTATCTTCAATTAGTGTTCATTATTTATTCAATTTGTTCTAAGTTAAAATGATGTGTTAAAATTTAGTATAGGATTAAAATATTTTATCCATACTTATCCATAAATTAGATCAAACCAGTAACCTCATTTAATAAAGAGAAAACACATATTTTTATTACATGTTGAAAGTTCTTGTACATTGAATATATTTGAAATATATTTTAAAAAATTGTATATAGGATAACTATATAGTAAATCCTTAATACAAACAGAACTCTACTCCATTTTATCTTGTAACAATTGTGTAGTTCAATTCCTTAAATAATAAGCCATAGATAGAGTAATACATGATTAGAGGAAGATTTAATGTCATATTTATAAGATAGCATTAATGTACTTTTCTTCACAATAAAATACCTAAAAGGTATATAAGATTGTGATACATGGGTTATTAAAGAGTGTGATTCTTCTAATAAAAAGAAAGATGTGGATTGTCTCCACACTCAATTTTTTCATTTTATTTTACTTTCAACATTAGTTATCAAATATTTAGTTCTCGTGCAAATACAAACTACTATACAACAAGTCAAAAATTAGATGTACAAACATTCACTTACTAGAAAATATTCTTCAATTGTTATGGAACTAGTTTACCCTAACGCACCAATTAAATTTTTTATGTTGTTTCATAATAATCTTCTTGTATTGCATGTCTTAGTTGTTGTACACTGAATCAAGACTTAGATATACATTTGATGTGTTCCATATTATTTTATTAAATTTGATCTTAGTTTTTTTAATAATGATTTGAACTATATTTGTGAACTATTTCCAATATCAAAAATAACTTAGATGTACAAGACCTTGAGTTGCTATGTAACAATTATTCACTTACTACACAACTATCTTCTCTTATTACACAACTCTAGTTGTGAGATTAATTAGTTGTATAAAAATTCAAGGGTTAGATGGAAAATATATTTAGTTGCTACACAACACTCTTTAGTTGTTGCATAATTGGTTTTCACCTGGTCTACAACTATCTTCCCTTACTATACATCTTTAGTGGCTACACAAGTAGATATTGTTACATACCAAGTCAAGATTTAGATGTACAAGATGTTAGAGTTGGTAGTGAACCACACAACTCCCATAAATCACATGCAAACAATTATCCTATCACAAAGAGGAGATCAATGAAAATGAATTTCTATGCAACCAAGAGAGAATGATTGATCCAAAAAAGCAATTGTATGTGCAATGAATTAATCTAAATGAATGATTACAATGAAAGTTGAATTATTAAAAAAATGAAAACCCTAGATGAGGATTTGATTAGATTGTGTCAAGTGTCTTAATCCTATAAAATGAGACAAATTGACCTGTAAATAGCCTAATCTAATAAAAAACACTCTTAACTTAGCTTAATTAATTAAAGTAAAAGGGGCCTAATAGCTAATCAATAATTAATTAATATATTATTAGGTGATTTCCTATTTACTCCAACACCCCCCTTAAGATCAACTTAGGGAGAAGTTAAAAACCTGTAGGATGCCAAATCTCACACATTGGTTGTATGGATTAGCATCCTCATAGAATAACATATACCATTTACTCCAAACAAAATGCTAAAACTTAAACAAATATGCAATGGAGAAAAGGCAATACAACCTATTCTATGATGGATTGGTGCCCTCCATGAAGATGTGAGAGAGCCCTTTCCCAATCCCTTTCTAAGCCAAATGAGATAGACAATGAGTTGCTATGAGCTCAAGTTGCCTATAGTTTAGATACCTTCAAAGTGTGTTGTAAAATGAGAGAAGATGCATTGCTTTTATAGAAGAAGTTGAGAGAAGAGAGGCCAAGTTTAGCCAATGTGGGACTAAATCCCCTCCAATAGAATAGAGACACTTGGCATGATGGGATTGGTCAAAGCTTGTGCAAGTTTTGGCCAATGTGCCCATTCAAATTTGAAAAATGTCAATAAATGCATGTTGTTGAGGGTTTTGGGGGGAATAATCTTTGTTCAAAAAAGTCAAAGATGAGAGTTATTGAGGGAAAATAACTCTTTTTAATAAATCAATACATTGATTTATTGATGCAAGTGGGTGGGTTAGTTAGGAGTTTAGATTTGACTCTAGTTGAGTCAAAAGCTAGAGAATGCTAATCATGACTAGAAGTTAATTAATTAATTAACTTAGGGGATTTTAGGGATTTGATATTTGATTTTAAATCAGTTTGATTTATTAAATCAAATAAGAAGAACCTTAGGAACTTAATTAAATAATTTGATTTATTTAATTAAGCTTGATGAACCTTAGGATTAAATCAATAAATTGCTTTAATTGATTAGTAGAAGAAACGAATGCATGATGTTAGTTATAGTGGAATGCATAATGTTATTTTTGGATGTCTACATTTTGCCCCTCTTTGAAGCAATGTACTTGTTGCATTGGTTCAAAGAATGATGTTGTCGGCATTGAAATTAAAAAATTCCTTGGTTTTTTCGGATGCCCCAGTAGAAAATAAGTACGTTAGTACATTGCCCCCTCGAGAGATCGAGCGAAAAGATACAATTTTGAGGTGGATCTCGCGACAAAGAGGTTCAAAATGGATGTATGGATGGTTAGACTATATGATAATGATGATGAAAATGAGATGTTTGGAAGATGCTTAGGATAACAAATTTATATTATCGTAAACAACTTTAAATGATTATGCAATGCATGTGAGATGGATGAGATGGATGATGTTGTCCTGATATGATGGTATGACATGATTATGCGAAATGAGAATACGGATGCAAGATGGATGCATTGTTAGCGTGACAAAAGATAGAAGAATGAGAGGGATGAACCCTTAAATCTAAGAAGAATGTAGAAGTCCAATAAGTCCATTAGTCATCGAGACTTTATTGGATATGACGATGAATGATGATGATGTGTTGCTTATCCAGGGATGGGAAAAGAGCATACCTTTCTTTATGTTTGATAACACACGTAGGTGCGATGCATCAAGGTATTAAGAACCAGGATGGCGTTGCGCCTAGTGTGATGGAATTTGACTTGACAATCAGATAGGAGTACTCTTGTTCACACTTGATAGACATAATCTTATTCAGAATGCAGTTCAGATATTCTAGACATCTCGGGCCAAAACATAAAAAGGCAAGCCTTCTTATGTGTTCAACAAGATACCTAAAACATCCTTCCTACAAACAAAACAAAGTATGTGTGACGGAGTTATTTTACAAGAATATCCAACAAGCACAGCAGATAAAAAGATACTGATCATTGCCCCATTCCTTTCTCTCTAAACCAGTTTTGTTTAGGCATCATCGAGAGGTCCTTGGAATGAGCGCAAAATAAGATAAGTCTAAAAGACTAAAATAAAGTAAACAAACAAGCTAATGTTCTTCGTATCGTTAGCCAAGGCTAAACTACTGTGGGGTACCTGATGCTTATGTCCATCACAGGAAAGCTTCATCCTAGGACATGTAGTGATCAGGGTTTTGGTGAGACTGATTGCGTGATAAGCTATTGATACTCCGAGTTGACCAACTTGCTAACTTACTAACTTAGACCTTCGAGAATTTGACGATTAGGCGTTCACTTTAGAACCTACTAAACTTGCTTCTGACTAACTCACCAAAGGGTGAAAGCGATGATGATTTATTATGAGTGATGACAATCACGAGTGAAAGTGAGATGAAATGGATGCACCATTTTGGTTTTTTTTTTTCAAATGTTTTGAGGCTGTTTTTGGTATTTTTGGAATATTACAAATGTTTTTGGTATTTTCAAGATTTTCCAATGAATAGACTAACTTAAAGACCTATCCTAAGGGTCTTGGGAGCTGATCCATAGATTAGCCTTGCCTACGTTATATACGCAGAGACCACGTAGTTCGACTGGTGTTGGACTGACTTGATGATAATATGGACAAACAGATTGCCATTTTATTGCCTAAAGGACTAACTTAAGATGTAGACTAGATGGGCAAACGGATTGCCAATGCGACGGACGCCTACAGGACTGACCCAACCGTCTTGGGGGATGATCAAAGATCAGCCTTGCCTACGTTCAAGCTCAAAGATGACGTAGTTCGACAAGGTAGAAAAAACTGACAAGACTTAATGATGAAATTTTTGAAGATTTTCTGATATTTCGACATGTTTTTGGATTTTTGATGATTTTTCTGAATGTTTTTGGTTTTTTGAATGAGTTTCTTGAATGTTTTTGGTTTTTTGAATGAGTTTTTTGAATGTTTTTGGAATTTTTTGATGAATTTTGAAAAAGATCACGAGAATATACACGAATCCGATCCGATGTTGCGAGAACGTGCCCCCAGTGTGGTGTGATAGACTACTTAGATAAAGGCGGGACAGACTGACCTTTGAAATGCCAAGTAGTTCCGATGGTGGAATATAGTACAGATACCAACGCAAGCTATGGTATGGATGCGAGCGGATAAGTGGAATGTGATGGAGTGGATGAGTTGTGCAGATCCTGATAGATGGGGAAGGTACTTTATTTACACTTGACGCCTGTTTGCCAGGTTTTCACCAAGGTATTTTCCCAAAGTGCCACCGAAGTGGTTTTCACTAGAGGACGATTTTTTCTCTTTACTATTTTTCAATCCTTTTCTGATTTTTTTTGGATTTTTTGATCTTTTGATTTTTTTTTGTTGTCACCAAGATGCCTATTTGCTAGGTTTTCATCGAGGTAACCATTTTTTCAGGACTTTTTCTGATTGTTTTTGTATTTTCTGGTTCTATACCTTGCAATGTTTAGGCATAAAACTTTTTGAGATGAGAGCTATTCAGAGGCTCCTGCAGAGGCTCGCCTTCTGGTGTTGCTAGTTGATATGCCCCTGATGTGTAACTTGCAGTGATGACGAAAGGTCCCAGCCAGTTGGGCTCAAATTTTCCCTTTGTATCTGGATTTGGCACGTTCTTTTGGTTTTCTTTCAGCACGAGGTCACCAACTTGGAAAGTGCGTTGTCTGATGTTCTTGTTGTAGCTCCTTTTTAGGCGATTCTGGTACACTTGTAGATGATTAAGGGCATCCATGCGCCTTTCATCTAGTAATTCCAGCTCATTGAGTCTTGTGACCCTGTATTCCTCATCTGTGATAAGGTTTTGCAGTGATATCCTTAGTGATGGGAGCTCGATCTCAATGGGGAGTATGGCCTCTGATCCGTAGACCAGAGAGAATGGGGTGGCGCCTGTTGGTGTGCGGATGCTGGTGCGGTAGGCCCATAAGGCTGGATTTAACTGCAGATGCCAGTCACGACCAGAGTCATTGACTATTTTCTTGAGGATTTTCAAAATGGTTTTATTTGTAGCTTCTGCTTATCAGAGATAATGGATTGGGGGACACCGTACCGACAAATGAGGTAATTCAGGATAAACTTGGATATCTGCTTTCCGGTGATGTAGGTCATGGGAATTGCTTCGACCCACTTAGTGAAGTATTCGGTGGTGGTGATAATGAATTTATGGCCATTGGATGAGGTGGGTGATATTTTACCAATGAGATCAAGCCCCCATTGTGAAAAGGTCCAAGGTGTAACAATAGGATGCAGTTCTTGAGCTGGTGCATGAATAAGATCTCCATGCTGTTGGCATTGCAAGCTTTTTCTGACAAAATTGTGTGCCTCTTTTTCCATCATTGGCCAGTAGTAACCTGTTCTTAGCAATTTTTTAGCCAAGGTCATACCACTTGAGTGTGACCCACACGTGCCATTGTGTACCTCAGTTAGAGCAGTCAGGGCTTCCTCGGGTTTTAAACAACGTAACAGGGTTCCATCGGTACTCCTACGGAAGAGGGTCTCTCCTAGGATGACGAATCGTGAAGTTCTTTTGATGAAAGTGCGTTTTAGGTTTGGGGTGATGTCAGTGGGGAGGATTCCTAACTTTAGGTAGGTGTATATATCATGATACCAAAGATCACCGGGACCAATGAGTTCACATGCGTATTCTGACTCTGGTACCTCGAATGTGGGTACGAGAAGCTGCTCTACGAGGAATTCATGTTTCGAGACGTTACGAGGGATGTCGAGTAAGGATCCAATTATCGCCATTGCATCAGCTGCTCTGTTGTTTGTCCTTGGTATCTGCTCAAAGGTAATGTCGATGAAAGATTCCTTGAGGCTTTCTACCACCTTCTTGTATGGTGTGAGCTTATCATCCTTGGTTTGGTATTCGCCGTTGACTTGGTTGATGATAAGTTGCGAGTCGCCATAGACTTTTAGTGCCATGATTCGCCATTGTGCTGCAATCTTGAGTCCTATGGTCAAAGCCTCATATTCTGCTATATTGTTCGTACAAGGGAATGCCAGCTTGTATGATCTAGGTATGCAATCTCCTTGCGGCGTGATGAAAAACACACCAGCTCCTGACCCATGTTGTGTGTGAGAGCCATCAAAGTATAGCTTCCAGTGGTCTGTTGCATCAAGGTTAAAAAGGGACTCATCTGGGAATTCTGATATGAGTGGATTATCTATGTAGAGGGGAGCTTCTGCCAGCTGATCCACAATGACTTGTCCTTTTATGGCTTTTCGTTCTACATACTCGATATCATGTTCAGATAATATCATTACCCACTTAGCCATTCTACCTGTAAGTGCTGCTTTTGTCAATAGGTACTTTAGAGGGTCTATTTTGGCAATCAACTTGATTTGGTGCACTAGCATGTAGTGTCTGAATTTCTGAGCCGCAAATACCAATGCTAGGCAAGCTTTCTCTATTGACGTGTAATTGAGCTCATGTCCCACCATTGTTCTGCTGATGTAGTAGATAGCCCGCTCGGTTCCCTTTTCATCATGTTGGGCTAAAAGGGCCCCCAGGGCGGCTGTTGTTGCAGAGATATATAGGATTAGTGATTTCCCCACAATTGGTGGCATCAATACAGGTGGTGTAAGTAGATATTCTTTTATTTTGTTGAATGCTTGCTCGCATTTGTCATCCCATCTGAAAGCTACTCCCTTGTGAAGTAGGTGTGAATAGGCAATCTGTTTATCTGCCAATTGTGCTATGAATCTTCGGATGGACTGGAGTCTTCCTTGCAATCCTCTTAGTTGTTTCAATGTTCTTGGTGCTTTCATTTCAAGGATTGCTTTTACCTTTGCAGGGTCTACCTCTATCCCTCTCATTGAAACTATGTATCCTAGCAGCTTCCCTGATTGCACCCCAAAGACACACTTCTTCGGGTTGAGTCTAACCTTATATTGTTCGAGCCTGTCAAAGATAGCACTTAGAGTTGCTATATGGTCTTGTCTCTTCTTTGATTTAGCAAGTATGTCATCTACATAATCTTCAACTGTTTTGTGGATCATGTCGTGGAAGATTAATGTCATGGCTCTTTGATAGGTAGCTCCTGCATTCTTCAACCCAAATGGCATTACATTCCAGCAGTAGGTGCCCCACGGACATGTGAATGCTGTCTTGTGTTGGTCTTCTTTTGCGATCAATATCTGATTGTACCTCGAGAAACCATCCATTAGGGAAAGCATCTCATGTCCGGCCGTCATATCCACTATCATGTCAATGTTGGGTAGTGGAAAGTCATCCTTGGGACATGCTTTGTTTAGGTCTCTGAAATCAGTGCAGATGCGGATGCCCCCTTTCGGTTTTGAGACTGGTACGAGGTTAGATACCCATTCTGGATAGTCAATCGGGCGTATGAAGCCAACATCCAGAAGTTTCTGTAGCTCAATCTTTACAAGCAAGGCTATTTGTGGGTGCATCTTCCTTAGCTTCTGTCTGACTGGTTTTGCTCCGGGGTGAACGGCCAAATGATGTACTACTACTTCAGGATCCAGACCTGGCATGTCTGCATAGGTCCACGCAAAATTTACCTTTTTCTCCTTTAGGAAAGCTGCCAGTAGTTTTTGTTCTTCTTCTAGGAGGGATTCTGCATAGAAGGTAATTTGTGGTTCTAATTCTATTCCTAAGTTGACCGGGTTGCACTGTTCTGCCAATACTGTTGACTTCTCCTGGTATAGAGCAGTAGGGGGGAGATTGAATCCTTCATCCTCTGGCGCCTCAAAGAGGTTTTCGCCATTGGATGCGTCCTTTATTTTTACTATTTTATGGTTAGAGAGTGCCACAGTGTGGTTTTCACTCAATAACTCTGAGCTTATTCTTTTTCTTTTGCGACTGAAAGACTCAATCGTCTCCCCATAGTATGCTTCTGTGTCTAGAGTGATATCAAATCCTGCCTTGTGATCTCCACATGGAACAGTATCCCTTAGTCCCATGAATTCGGAGAGAGCTTCATCGTTTTCGAATGAGTCTAGAATCGGCGGTTCCCGTTAGTCGTGATCGATGAGTTGGGGGTATACTAAGTGGATTTGGCGGGTTTGTTGGATTGGCTCAGCAGGTGAGACACTAATCATCAATAAGGTGGAATCTTCAAAGAGCCTAGGTAAGCCACCTATGGTGTCATCATTGTCACTGCTACTACAAACGTCAGTTATGTCAAATGTGAAGTTATCGAGAGGTAGGCCTGTGGACACGGGTAATCTAAGGTTAGTTGCCGAGACCCGAGGAGAGGACCTGACTGCCCTATTAGGAACACTTCTGCCACGCACAGTTATACTCGGAGGGGTACAGCTAAGACCAAGGTTTTGCGCTCTTCTTTCTACAATGATGGGATCCAACCGTCCATCACTGTTTCTTCCTAGGCTTTCATTTCTGTTATAGCCCATGCCGAACATCATTTGTAACCCTCTGTTTTTTTCCTCCATGGATAGGGTGGGAGTGGGTCTTTCATCTTGGTACAGAGTGTTTGTGATGTCCTCCTCGTCCACATTTTCCTGACTGAGATCCCCCCAACTGTGGAATCCAGAGGGTTCTATTCTAGTGCGGACAGGTGTTTGAGTCAATTGTGGTTGCCCATGTGATCTAGGAGATTGTGGTAACTCTCCTACAACAAAAGCATTTCTCTTCATTCTATAATCACCACATCCATTGTCCTGTATCATGTTCTTGATCTCGGATATGTCGGGGATGGCGGGTGTCTCTGTCGCAGAAGTGGAGGCGAGATTAGCTGGGTCTATGTATGAAGTGGATGGTCCTTCATCATTTTTAGGTACTTGAGGGATCTTGTAAAACTTGGCTTCCAAGTTTTTGCAATAGGCGAAGGGTTCGGGATCCCCATATATGGTAACCTCCTCGTTTTGATATGAGAACTTAATGCAATGATGATAGGTTGAGGCCACTGCCTTCATTCCGTGTATCCATGGGCGTCCCAGGAGGATGTTGTATGGCAAATCAAGGTCAAGAACTTGACAAGTTGTTTCCATGGTTGCTGGCCCCACTTGGATGGGGATCTTGATAGTGCCCTGAGACACTCTTTCCTGGTCATCATATGCTCTTATGGTGATACTTTTGTTCTTATTGATGGAATCCTCGGCGAATCCCAATTTCTTTATAAGTTTTAGAGAACAAATATTAAGACCTGCACCACCATCTACCAGGACTCGCTTGACTTTCTTTTTATGAACTAGGATTTGGAGGTGAAGTGCCCGGTTATGAGATGGCTGCGGGGGGAAATCTTGGTCCGAAAATGTGATGAGATTCGGGGTAATGATGTTACCTACCATAGCCTGAAATTGCTTTGTGTCAAGGGTAGCAGCAACGGTAGAGGCAGCTAGTGCTTCATCCAGGATCTGTCGATGAGCAGCGGAGATTTTTAGTAATTCCATGATGGATATTTGTGCGGGTGTTCCCTTCAGTTGGTCAATTGCATTGTAATCATAGGGGACGGCCTTTGTGTTGGTAATGGGGGTCTTAGCAAGTGCCTTGGCAATGGTAACTTTTCCGCCTTGTGTGGTGACTCCACATTCATTGTTGGTTCCCTTGATATTTATGACAGTGACCAACTCGTCGACACATCCGACTATCTCCTCGTATACTAGATTGGCACTAGCATACTTTTGTTTACCCTTATTATTCCCTTGGTTATTTCCCTGATTATGATTCGGCATCGGATTCGTGTAGATTTTTAGGTCTTGGTTTCCGGCCGGCTGCTCGATGTTGATGACCTTATCCTCGATGAGGTCTTGGATGATATTCTTGAGTCTCATGCAGTTGGCGGTGGTGTGTCCTTTAACTTTGTGGAAGTCACACAGGAGATTCTCGTTGTACCACGGCGGTTTGGTCATGGGCTCTATGTATTGTTCGGAGTTAGAAATTTTGATTAGGTTTTCTTTGACCAATTTCTTCATGACAGACTCAATCGATTCGCCAAGGGCTGTGAACTTCCTCTTAGGGGGAAACTTGTTGCGGGGAGGCAGTCCTCCTTGATTACCCACATTGTTGACTTGGCTAGTGGAAGGTGGTTGTGACTGTGCTACTACCGCATTAGCTTGCATATTGTTGTGGTTATGAGTTTGCGGATGATGATGATTTTGGGTATTTTGCTTAGGAGCACTGATGACTACCTTAGCATCAACCACGCCGTCGTTCGTGATATTTTTGTTCCTCGACCATGTTCGAGGTTTATCATTGTAGTTGTTGGACGAGCGGTTATCCTGCAGTGGAGTGAATGTAGGTGCGCCTCCTCGCGCAGTAAGGGCTCTTTGGATGTTAAGCGCCTTTGGAATTAGTTGATCATAAGATGTGATGCACTGCATTTTTAGGTAGAACGCCAGGTTTTCATCTAAGTTGTCTATGATGGTGCAAACTTGTTGTTCCTCTGGCATGGCCCACTTGCTCTGATTGGCCTTGGATCGCCATCTTTGCAAGAACGATGCAAATAACTCTCCTCTTCTTTGTTTGAGTGCAGATAGTTCTTCTAAACTGACATCCGCACCCATATTAAAAGCGTAATTTTTAAGGAAAGCCTCCACAATTTCCTCGAATGTTTTAATGCCCGTGGGTAGGCGAGAAAACCATTCCATAGCTGGACCAGTCAGGCTTCGGGGGAAGAGCCGCATTAGATACGTGTCATCATATGCGACTTCCATGCAGTGCACCTGAAATTCCCTGACATGGTTTTCAAGGTTGCTCGTTCCATTGTACTTATCAAATTTGGGGATCTCGAATCCCTTTGGAAATGGTACCATGGTGAGACTTCTATCGAACGGATAAGGGCACAAGTTTCCTGGTGTCCTTGTGGTTTTTCCTGCTTGCAAGTCCAACACCTGCTGCGAAAGCAATTTGATCTGTGTTGTGACATCCTTGCTTGGGTCGGGGGGTGGGATGAATGAGTGGTGAGGTGTTGGAGGTGTTTGATGGGTGGGGAGCGTACCAGTCGACGTTTGCTGCGAGCTTGGTTGTGCGTTTAGGGCTTGTTGGTAAGCTTGCATTTGTGCCAACAACGCTTGTTGTTGATCTTGCTGTTGCTGTTCCAATAGCGCTTGTTGTTGGTCCATCTGCTATTGTGCCAATAAATCTTGTTGTTTAGCTTGGTGTTGTGCCTGAAAGTCTTGCAGGGCTTGGTGGTAGGCTTGCAGGTGGATTGCTTGCAATTGCGCTTGGTATTGAGCTTGTGTCTTTTGTTGGGCTTGAGCTTGAGCTTGGGCTTGTGCTTGTGCTTGTGCTTGTGCGGCTTGTGCTTGAGCTTGAGCTTGTGCTTGTGCTCGCGCTTGTGCGGCTTGTGCTTGAGCTTGAGCTTGTGCTTGCGCTTGTGCGGCTTGTGCTTGAGCTTGAGCTTGTGCTTGCGCTTGTGCGGCTTGTTGTTTTTGGAGTGCCTTTTGGTGGGCAGCTTGTTGTGTGTTTTGCAACATGATGGAGAATGAATTGGTCGTGTTGTGTTTTGGTGGTGGGATTGGTGGTGGAGCAGGAATCATGCCAGCTGTCGTGGCGGGTGGAGGGATTGTGGTTGTGACTGTGATTTGGGTTGTGGGCGGGGTGGTTGAGACAATTGGTCCTTGATGAGGCATGCTTTGGGAGACTTGAGGACCAATAGATGCATTAACCGTGGTGACAGGAATGGTTGCGATTTGTTGTGAGGATATGGGCAAAAGAAGCGGGTTCAAAGTGGTGGTCAAATTCCTTGGATTAGCAAAATTTTCGATGGTTAAAGGTGGAAGACCTATTCTAGGAGGCAATGCAGATGTGAAAGGAAAAAGGGGAAGGGATGACGCACCACTTTGGAAAGAGAAAGGATTAATAGCTTCTGTCGTTCCAAGCAAACCAACTTCCTCATGCGGTGGGGGAGTTGGTATGTTCAATTGATAAGCTGGTGTGGCGTGAAATGAGGATGAACCAGCGGGATTATGAAATGTGAGTGGGATGTAAGGGTGAAATGAGTTTTCTAGAATAAATGTAGGGGTGATGATTGCTTCTTCATTAGCCACAAGGCGGTGTTCTTGCAATTCTTGGAACATGGCACTCCTGTTGTTCACAATCGGGGAGGTTGGTGTGATGATTGAGGTGATGCAAGGTACTTCTTGATTGATGTTTGACAACGGGGATGCAACTGCAGTAGTGCTTGTGTTAAGGTTGGGAGGGGGCATGTCCCCTCCTCTTTCTATTGAATTTATGCATTTGAACATAGCACTAACAATTTTATGCTTCTTAGGATTTTGAATCATTTCCATGATTTCCTCTGGTGTCATCCCTATGTCTTCATTTATGTCGTCCTCTTGATGACTCTCCTCTTGAAGATTTTGTGATGATACGGGAGAGTTGCTCGGGGGATTGCTTGATCCTGCTAGGTTCACTTCGATATTTAGATGACTCATGTCCATAGAAGTTGATATGTCTCTGATATTCTCCATGTCCTTCTTGTGTTGAGATCTTGTTTGGACCATAAAAATAGGGATTTGTTCGATCCTAATCCTTTAAGTCCAAAAAGAGAAGAACTAGGGTAGCTAAAAGATCAAAGATGGTGATGATGGTGATGGGTTAAAATGGATGAGATGAGTGAATGAAACCTTTGGAAAACTTTTTGAATGTATGTGCTAAACTTTGAAAGGGCTTTTGATTTGATTTGAATGTGATAATTTGACTAGATGCGTTAAGTCAAACAAGATTGGTTGTGAAGTTGTTTTCCCTAGGAAGTTGTGTTATCCTAAGGGAACTTGCACAAAAATGGATGAATTGACAAAGTGTGTTATGCCAATGTTTTGGAGAACTAATAGACTTTAAGAAGTTGTGTTATCTCAAAGAAAATTTGTTCAATGATTTGAGACTATGTTGGCTAAGTGTGTTAAGCCAAGATATGATGATGTTGATTTAGCCCTCTAAGTTTAGTGTGATGTTTGATTCTAGAGTTCTCAAAAAGGTTTGATGATGAAATGAGACTTCGATTTGATGGATGAATGAATGGGAATGAAAACTTTGATCTTGAACCTTAACCTAGATGTGACTCTCTTTCTACAAAACCTCGGTGTTGAAGAACACGCTTGACTTCCTATGGGAGAAATGCAAACCTTTGAAACAATTCGGGATTTTGTTGACAATAAAATGCATATAATGCTGGATTGTTCCTTGAGGCTTTTCTGTAAAAGTTATAAACCAATCTTTCCCTGAATTCGAAAAGTCTCTCAAGACGTTCCTCACGAGCTTTTAGACTAAGCTTCTTGAACTTTGGCTTTGGGATTTTGATCTTGCGGGAAATCATGTTAGAAAACACATGTGTAATCCAATTTGTCTTTTTATCTTGGTTAAATGAGGTTCTTTTTATCCAAGACACTTGCTTGCTTAGGTTTTCAAACTATATGTCTAATGTCCCATTCTCTTTCTCATCCCACAATGTCCTTTGTGTGGAAATCGAGGAAAATAGGGCAAAAGTTCCTTATGTTTATCCTTATTGGAAACAAATGATGATAGAATTTGCACACTTAGAAACCTCTAGGAATATGATTCCTAGGGAAAGCAAGAGTGGGCAAGTTCGTCAATAGGTATTTGTTCCCCACAAGGTGTTTGAAATTTCAAGGTTTTTGTGTATGTTTGTTTTCCAAATGTTTTCAAGATCAAGCAATGTATTTTTTCCAAGCACTTTCACACTCTTAGGTTGATGAGACAATACCTTGTTGGGTTCCCACTTGGATAAATCCAGCTGCGCATATCTTGTGCGAATGGCTAAATGCTTGACCACACTGGCTCCCCTCCACGGCACTCACTTATTTGGGTCAGCCAAGCATTAGTACCCATGAATCTCCCATGGCATACTTTCCATTTCCACAACAAGACCGCATGTTACGTGGGGCGGCTTCAAAGGACATAACCTTTTGCACCAACAAGATAGACAAGGTTTTGGCCAATTTCTAAACAAGGGGTTCTAATTCGGGCATTCCATTTGTGGGGGATTATCCAACATTGGCAAGAGTCCATTGCTGTCCATCTCGTCGGAATAATCCTCGTGATTCTTGAACTTTCCTCAAGAATCCACACTTATATACCGGTTGGAAGTCGCTTGGCTTTAGCATGTTCCCGGTTGGGTCGTTCCCTTGGGTGATTACTTTTTCCCACAAGGCAGGCCCTCTAAGATAAACAAAAGCGAGCTAACATATTCCGTCGTTCACACAACCTTCGTTGAAAAACAAAGGGGAGAACCTCCGCAATATATCGTGCTCACACTCGCATGATTTGTTCAATTTTTAGATCCCAAATTGAAGTGTGGAGGCAATCTTTTATGCAACTTAGGGTCATCAAAAAGACTTTTGATTCTCAAGATCGCCGTGAAGCGCGAGAGAAGCGCATACGCCCTTTTAAATGACACTACTTTGCAAAAAAGTTTACAAAACACAAAGTACACATGTTCAATTTTAAATTCCTCAAAGCAATGATGAGTTCGTTTTAAATGCACCAATTGAAATGTGAAGTTGCCTTGTTCAATTTTAATCCCAAATTGAAATCTAGTAAGTATCTAAGATTCAATTTTAACCAACTTTGAAAAGATCAAGTCATTGATTGATTTTAAGCCCAAATTGAAAGGTGAGTTAGCTAAAAACAAAAAAAAAGGGTAGTAAGTGAAAGCTCCAAGATTGTTGAAACAAGCATTAAAAAATGCTTTTTTAAGTTTTGGTTTCAAAAAAATAATCTCTAACTCCACTTCGCCTTTGTTTTCGTTTGATGTCAACCTTCAACTTCAATCTCCAATGTCAACCTATCAAAACATTACAAAGCAAAACTTTTTAGAAATGAGTTTTTCTTTAAGGAATCAATGAAGTAAAAAGAACAAATTATCCTTGTCATGCAAAGTCTATATAAACAATTGTTAAAACAAAATATTTGTCCTATCAAACTTTTACAAGTATGAGAAAACTTTGACAATTTATGAGCATAAAAAGACTTTTGCTTAATCTCCATCTATTAGTTGATAATGTCCTTCATCACCCATGAGTTTTATAAAGATAAAATAAAGCCCAATGATATCAATGCCTTCAAAATAAGCATGAAAGTCAAGATTTCTAAGCATTCAATGTATAGACTTAAATCACACATGTCATCATTTTTTTACTAATGCATTGAAGACAAAAGCATGCAAGGTAAATTGTTCAAGAATAACAAATGCCTTTGTAATCTCTTTCATCTGTTTACTTTTTCCATTGATACCTGTACCTTGCACTTGGTAATATAAATGTCAGACTTTTCTGTTTTCTTTTTAAAAAAAGAACATTGCTCGCTGCACTTTACCTGTCAACTAACCTATAAATGTAGACAGGAGGTGATCCTCACCTTTAAAGAAGTCTATTTTAAACACTACTGTCCTGCAAATAGTATGGGTAATGAAGCTATAGAAAAAGCTAGTTCGGAACATGATTTTATCTCTGTAATCACGTGTTTCCAAAAGAGGAAAATCTGATGGAGAAACTGTGAACACATTCGAAATAAAAAGTAACCATGGTTTTTTGATTCCAATCTTAAATGCCGCACCAACAACAGCCACTTAAGTCCCAGTAGAAGCAGTTTATATGGAAGACTACAAAGGTCCTGATCAATTTATTAGCTCAGGAAAGTAGCACGCTCGATACAAGCTCTCATCTGCAATACTAGTTTTTGGACGTCCGTATCTATGCTTATATGTGGTGATCATGTTCAGAGAACGGTTTTATCAGCTAATAGGCTTAACAGTTAATCTGTATTGCTCTATTTTTAGCCTAGCTTGTCATGGATTGTTTATGATCTTGAGACGTCCTATGCAGCTACTTTAAAGCAATTGTTACTGTTTTTGGTGAGGATAAACAGGGAGCACACTTAGGACTCACCACATTTATGGAGGGCGTGGCCGAGTGCCAACTATCTATTTCTATAGCCGCCCCCCACCCCAGATAGAAATCTTCTAATTGTAGATAGACATTGTGCACAGGTGTCTGCTGCCTACGCAGGCTGCTTGTATTGACTCGTTTTTGTTGAATCCACAAGTGAATAAACCGTGCTATAGAAAGGTCTATGTTTTACGTGAGCCATCCAATTGCACATTTTTTATAGTAAACCCCAACCCATAATTTAGGGGGACGAAGACCATGCTTGCAGTAATTGCGTTTGAATGCAAGGATATGACAGCAGATTTGGAGTTCTTGATAACACCGAGGAGGGAGACTTATATAGGCGATGCCATTACTGCAGTTAGTATCATAACTTTTAAGAGATCAAATGTCAATACCAAGATCTGGTTTGTCGGCAGGAAGAAATCCTAGAGTTCTCACTATCCTGATTTCCAACTCCTGACATTTAGATTTATACTTCACCATAAATACCGAGGCAGGAAGGGGTACTTAGTTCACCTATCCAATCGTGTATAGTGCGAAGTATTCATTATTATAGATCAGGGTGGTGGGTTCAAGCATTAGTGACATAGATGGATATGTACCTCCATGATGACGGTGTCTTTTCACGAGATTACAGACTCTCACGTACCCTGCTATGAACTAGTGGCTTGGAACCGGCGACAGAGACATTGAGTATGCAGGAGAAAGATAAGATCACCAGCAACTATCGCCTTGCTTAGAGGAAACACCAAATGGCAGTGACTTTACTAAGTGCAGCAATGATGGAATCTACAGAGGTGACAAACAAGAATTATTTACCTTCCCTATTGGCTCAAAATCAGGTTGACAAACACAAAATAACAACAGTCCCTTCTCGCCTTCATTACACTTGATTGAAGTAAGGATATTACTCGTGGCTCTTAAGAACAGGCTTTAGTGAAGACAAATGTTGCAGTTTAGGACAATAGGCAGTGCCAGTAATCAAATACACATGGATAGCCCACCACCCACTACATTAGCGTTTGAACTAGCATAGCAGCCTACCACAAAGGAGGTGGAGAAGAAGCGGATTGTGGCCAGGAAGGAAGCGACAGTAGTCTTGAGCCCTCAATCACATCTTACGGCGTCCGATCTTGCTGGCTTGACAGTCCATGCCTTAACTATTCATGTTAAACCCACTGCAATGAAACGATGACCTGACCATGCACAACTTCCTTAGTACATGGCAGCTGTAAATAAGAATTGCAGGCTTTATGTTGTATAACAGAAAATCCATGATATGTAACAGCTGCAACTATAAACATAGAGAATGGAACGGATGGTAATAATGGAAGGAAACGTTTAAGAAATGTGCTGAAGTTAATGCAAGTAAGGTGTGGTGGATGGCAGTATCAACAGAGAATATTTCAACCATCAAAAGTAATAATCGATTTTCAAAACAAGATCAGTGTGCCCACTACAGATTATAGAAACAGTAAGTCAAATTTATCAATGATAAAGGCACAGTTTCACTCAGCACAATCTACCAGAGCTATCAGAACATGATATGAAGCTACCTTCCTTTTCTTATGCAAATGTGGAAATATAGAAATAATTGGAGCTTTGTAATAATAACATGCAATGAATTTCACACATTTATCATTCTAAAATTGACCATCCTTTCAATATTTTGAAGACCCCCATTAATCATAGCAGTCACCATTTTTTTTTGGTCTATTCAGATGATAAAAAACAGAAAAACTAGATGCCTTGAGAAGAAAATGTTAACGCTGCATGTTTAATCCCAATAATAGCATTCTCCAAACTATTTGTTTGAGACTCCGTATCTGCAATCAGATCCCTTCAAAAGGGAAATGGATATGGTTTATATGCAAAACTACAAAATGGATCCATAGTCAAAACTGATAAACACAAAGTCTTGGATAAACACCGAAAGAGTGATTCCAAAAAGATCCATACCCTCAATCAAAGGTGAAGACAACATTTTAATTGAGAACATGTAAAAAATAAAATAAAATTTTAACTATAAGAAACACAAATTTGGAAATGTAATTTTTCCCTCCTTCTAGCGCCACTTGTAGGATGCCAAATCTCACACATTGGTTGTATGGATTAGCATCCTCATAGAATAACATATACCATTTACTCCAAACAAAATGCTAAAACTTAAACAAATATGCAATGGAGAAAAGGCAATACAACCTATTCTATGATGGATTGGTGCCCTCCATGAAGATGTGAGAGAGCCCTTTCCCAATCCCTTTCTAAGCCAAATGAGATAGACAATGAGTTGCTATGAGCTCAAGTTGCCTATAGTTTAGATACCTTCAAAGTGTGTTGTAAAATGAGAGAAGATGCATTGCTTTTATAGAAGAAGCTGAGAGAAGAGAGGCCAAGTTTAGCCAATGTGGGACTAAATCCCCTCCAATAGAATAGAGACACTTGGCATGATGGGATTGGTCAAAGCTTGTGCAAGTTTTGGCCAATGTGCCCATTCAAATTTGAAAAATGTCAATAAATGCATGTTGTTGAGGGTTTTGGGGGGAATAATCTTTGTTCAAAAAAGTCAAAGATGAGAGTTATTGAGGGAAAATAACTCTTTTTAATAAATCAATAAATTGATTTATTGATGCAAGTGGGTGGGTTAGTTAGGAGTTTAGATTTGACTCTAGTTGAGTCAAAAGCTAGAGAATGCTAATCATGATTAGAAGTTAATTAATTTAGATTAATTAACTTAGGGGATTTTAGGGATTTGATATTTGATTTTAAATCAGTTTGATTTATTAAATCAAATAAGAAGAACCTTAGGAACTTAATTAAATAATTTGATTTATTTAATTAAGCTTGATGAACCTTAGGATTAAATCAATAAATTGCTTTAATTGATTAGTAGAAGAAACGAATGCATGATGTTAGTTACAGTGGAATGCATAATGTTATTTTTGGATGTCTACAAAACCCAATGAAGAAATGCATGGATAGGTCTCAACTAGAAGGCTTGATGAGGTACCCATATACAAACAAATGAATATCCCATAACTAGAGAAAAGGAAAAAATCACATGAAATTTTTTTATCTCCAAAAGAGAGAAAATGAAATAACTGCACTAGTGAAAGAAGGATAAAAGGACTCAATGTGACCCCCTAAGGACTACTTATGCCACACAAGTACAATATATGGACTCTTGAAAGGAGAGAGAAAATAAGGATATGAATGCCCCCCATAAAGAAGTAGATCCTATGCCAATGATGAATTCTTGAAGATAGAACACAATCCACTGCTTGCAAACAAAAAATCTCCCCTTAGGAAGAAACAAATCCAATGGTGATTGGAGAAGTCATTCCAAAAAGATGGATGAATTAGAAATCCAATCCAAGTGATGTGTGCCTTTGAAAACTGCTCAAGTTTCCACATGTTGGAATGAGACGATGTCAATTTAGAAATCTATGAAGACTGATGTAGAACAAGCTCCAAATATGATGAAGATGATGGGACAAAAATAATTTTGTGGCTATCAATAAAGAGGATATGCATGTCCTCAAATTAATCCTCCAAATATATAATTTGAGACTCTACAAATAGATTGATATGTCTACTTGATATGAATCCAAAGTAGTTGTGTGTTGGAAGAATATGGATGTCTTGTTGCACTAAACCAATAGGATCCAAGGATGTGGTAGTTCCAAGTTGATAAAGAACAAATAGAATATTGATATGGATTCTCGATCTAAAGAGTGGGAACATGAAGACAAGTCTTTGAACCATCATAACATGTAAGACCTATGATATATTCAAGCTCCTCTAAAGTATTATCATCAAAGGGTATGCAATCTATATCTGCAAGAGGAATGAGATCATCTATACCAGAATGCTCTAGGAATGGAGAGATAGGATATTCTGCATGGATCTCCTAAATTCAAGTCTAGAGTGTATGGAAAAATTCAATGTCCAATACAACACATATAATGTCATGATCAACACTGGAATAATTCACTCCTACAACATGATCACTGATAATACCCATGGCGATATAATCCTTAGTGTTTTTGGTGTAGGTATGAGTCCATAGATATAAATAAAAAATATCAAGCCACCTAATATGTATCAATATTTCATTTCACCAAGACTCATAATTATCCTTTTTCAGGATTACCATAAAAACCCATTATACTTCCTCAAATGAAAATATCAAAGATTGATAGCCTCAATACATCTAAACTAAATCAAATTAATTCATCTCACATAAAAAAATCCTTTCCAAGTGCCAAGGCATCCAAGTAATTGTTAGAAATGTGAAATCACAAAAAACTAAATAAAATGTACTTGAGGTAGATTCTAGAAAAAGTTTATGAATGGATCTAAAGATCTCTAAAATATCTTTCCAACACTGCAATAATTGTGAAAATTAGAGATATTGGTGAAAATTTATGAGCTAGAATGCTAAAAATGATGATTTGACTTTGAATAAGAATAAAATGGACCAGAAAACAAAATTTGATGATGAGACTCGAACCACTGGAAAGTATGTGAAATTGTTGGTGTGAATAAGGTTTCTTACCTAACTAGTTCACCTAGTAGGTTCTATTCACATATTAAGTTTACTTAGGTCATAGGAATATTTTTAGAAGTCTTAGTTGGAATTAGATATTATCTTATCTTATCATGTCATTTAATACTTGTTCCTTAGGTCATTTAATATTTGATGAGTTAGTTATCTCACGACATGGGATTAAAAACTTGTCATGATATTGTCTAATCATGTCTCACCTTGGCTATAAAATGAAGGGTCTCTCATATATTGTATAACTATTATATTTACATAATTTGATAGTAATATAGTTTATTCTTGTCATATTGATCTTGTCTCTTTATGATTTCCATTTGACCTCTAGATCTTGGGTGGCTATCTCCAATATAGGCAACTCTTACAAGAACCAACTTTTTAATGATACCTCATTTGTTAGAACACTTATATACTGAGAGGGGGGATGAATTAGTATATACCTCATAACCAATTCAAATCAACTTATCCAACTTATCAATAAAACTATGCAACTATCTTAAAAAAATAACACATGCATAAGAAAAAGCATAAAAAAACACCAGAATTTACTTGGAAACTCAACAAGAGAAAAAGCACAATGAGAAAATTTTCTTGGAGCTATTATCCAAATCTAGCCTCACAAATGAAACAAATTTTACAATACAAGTTTTATGGTCTTTAACCAAAGGAAGTTCACAAATCCTTGCTCACTTATAGAATGAGGTTGCAATCTCTTGATACAACTCTTTCAAGAATCAAATGACACATCATAACTATAATACTTTTGTTGCCTCCAGCTCTCTGCCTTTATCACTTCTATATTTATTTTTTCTTTTGGCTCACTACCTCCAAAACTCATGCTTCCACTTTGGACTTTGGCTCACTACCTCCAACACTTACTCACATGATTTGGTCGACTCATTGCCTTTTGTACACTACTCAAACTCTTCTACTTTAGGCCCACTGCCTCCAACAAACATTAAACATATTTTCTAGAAATTTGCACACATTACTTTGCTTTCCATGCATTATTTTCAAAAAATTGCATTAATTAAAAATTGAACACGTGTACACTTTGATCACACACTTGATCATACGTATACCATTTGCAAGCAATAAAAGGTTTCTCCTTGTTAGCCATCTTGAAATGCATGAACACGAAATGTGCAATTATCATAATTGAGTCAACATTAACACATCCAAGGGAAATGGAAATCTAATGTGGTCTAAGCTAGGAGATAAGAAGAACTAGTTTCAAATGTGCATGCATCCCTATGTTGGCACACGTCACAACAACTTGGCATAAGAAACTTAGAAACCTATGTTGGCCTAATAAACACTCAACCCTTAAAATATTTAATTTCCTACCACGAGTAGTACCAAAAAAACAAGTTAGAAAAACATGTATCACATTACGAGAATCAAAATACATTAAAAAATATTCGCATTCTCTTCTTTCACAACTTTATGCAACATTATGCTAGCACAAGAAAACAGGTACAAAACCAGTATCTATCACAAACCCAAACAACACAATCTTGAGATATAAATTTGACAACACAACTTGGGGTACACCACAAAGGCTGAAACTCAAGAGGAGACAAAAAATGAAAGTTAGAAACACTTCCTCCAAACCACAAGACTTCAACAACAACTGTAGAGAAATGTGGAGTACTTCTCACAACTATCCATGATTGCAACAATACAGTCACCACTCTACTTACTCAAGAAACTCCTACAATAACAAAAATGAAACGGAAACTAGAAAATACATGCTTCATACTCTATTGTATCTATTCCTCAAACCGTATGACCATAACTTAGGATGCGGAAGAATGCATAGCATTCTCTAGAGATTTTTTTCAAGCACTTTCTTGAGCCACTAACTGAAAGATATTCTTCTATGCAAAATATAGTAATAAAAAAATGAATGCAACATCCATAGAATCATGTACACACATAAATACCAAAAATAAATCTCATGACGTACAACTTAATGCTTTATACATAGTCATATTGATTGCAACATATGAAACCAACCACACACTACCACCTTGTTGACAATAGATACAACATCAACAACAACATCCATATAGTTTGATATCAATGACAATACTTGCAACATCAATGAAAACCAAAAAAATCCACACTTTTGGAATCAATGACAACACCTACAACATACTTACAATAATCTCCCCCTCTGGCACTAATGAAAACACCAATAAAAGCAACACCGATTAGATTTTCAGTGTCTCCCCCTTGCTCTATCTCTCCCCCTTTGACATTAAGGACAAAGGTCCAGTGGAGCTTCAGTTGAGCTTGCCAAAGCATACAATCTCCCCCTATTTATAAAATCCTTCAACATTCTTATACCTAATCCTCTTGAGAGGTAGCCTTCATCAATCCAAGGATAAAAATGTGTCTTGAATTTCTCCCCCTGGATAGATGCACCAACTATGCATCTAGTTGGAATAAGGAGGGGCAACAACCCCTAGATTTTGTTTGAGATACTCAAAATTATCCTTTGAAAGTGCCTTTGTGAAGATGTCAACAATTTTATCCTTTGTGGGCACATACTCCAACCTTCCTTCTTGATTAACAACTTTCTCTCTTAAGAAGTGATATTTGATAGATATGTGTTTTTTTTTGGCATGTATCACTATACTATTTGAAATATTGATGGCACTTGTATTATCACACATTATTGGAATGGGCTCATCATACACCACCTTGATGTCCTTCAAAGTTTACTTCATCCATAGTACTTGAGTACAACAAGATGTTGCAACAATATATTTTTATTTTATAGTTGACAAGGACACTGAGTCCTACTTCTTACTAAACCAAGAGACCAATCTATCTCACGAAAAGAAAGCTCCACCGCTAGTACTTCTTTTATCATCAAGAATATTAGCCCAATAAATATTAGTATATGCATTTAAGGATAATTCATTACCCTTTTGACACCACAATCCATAGTCTAGGGTAATCTTCAAATATCTAAAAAAATCTCTTGACAACTTTTACACAAGTTTCTTTTGGATTAGCTTGAAATCTAGCAACCAAAAAAACAACTTGCATTATATTAGGCCTTGAAGTAGCTAAGTAAAATAGACCTCCAATCATAGACCTATACAAATTTTGATCAACCTTAGGTGATACATCATCCTTACTTAAATGGAAACTAGCTACCATTGGAGTACATAGTAGTCTAAAATATTCCATACCAAACTTTTTTAGCATGTCCTTAGCATAATTTTCTTGAGAGATAAAGATGCCCTTACCTGACTATGCAATTTGAATTCCAAGAAAAAATGACAATTCACCTAACATGGACATTTCAAATTCCTTCTACATTTCTTAAGAAAACCTCTTGCACATTTCATCATTTCCTCCAAAGATTATATCATCAACATATACCACAAGAATTGCAATCTTTGCATCCTCTACTTTAATATATAAATTATTATCCGTAGTACCTTTCTTGAATCCTTGCTGAGATAGGTACTTATCTAGTTTTTCATACCAAGCCCTGGGGGCTTTATTGAGACCATATAAAGACTTCTTCAATTTATAGACCATTTGTGGATCTATTGATAACTGGAATCCATAAGGTTGTTCTATATACACTTCTTATAATTCACCATTTAGTGATGTAGAGCAAGGGTAGACACTCTCTCAATATGATAGTACCAATACATACTCACTCCAATGGCTTCATTGGAGGCAGCAACTCAAACACTTTAGTACACCTTGTCACCATTTAGGACACAACTTAATGAGAATTCAAGGATGAAAACACATCAATAGGAATAGACATTATGGAATAATGGGAAAAAATGTTCCAATACTTTCCAACACATTTGGTGACTCACAAACCCTCTTGAACCAAAGACGTGCTTCCATCAATGCACCACACAAAAATGGCTTCATTCAAACAATGACTTGTACTCAACAATGCAAATGATGAACATCACAGAAAAGGAAGAAACCAGAGTGAACATAAGGCTCTTGATTATCTCAAACTTGTTTCAACACAACATAAAGGTTCTCAAACTTTCAGGACTCAAACTTGTGTAATACATCATTTCCAACTTATGGTTTCTTGTCACAAGGCACACACAAGCCCCATCACTCAATAAACACAAGGAATGAATCTTTCATTGTATCCTTGGCTTGCACTAAATTTCAACAACATGACACAACAACTATTAGATCAAACTTCATGAGATAATGCAAGGAACTTATCAAACAATCATCATGGAGGGTTTTAGGACTGTCCCAATGAGGAAATGAAAACTAACTATCATTAATAAATTTCACAAAGAAAATAATGAAGCCAATCTCTTCAGTGGGATTGAATATAACATAATTACAAACTTTTCCTCCATTTTTCATCAAGATCCAACAATTGAAAAGAAAGTTATGGCATTTTTCCCAAAATTGGGAACCCTAGTTAGGGTTCACACTTGTCCTCACAAAAATGGTCATAACTTATTTAAATATCCATAAAACTGATCTAAAAAATAATAATTAAGAGATAGAAACATATATTCATTCATTCCAATTGGTTTCATTCCAATATTGTACCGTACATGGTCGTACTAACATGTTTTCATACTACAAATTTTGGAAAACATTTTTAGAATGGGGTAGCCTTCACCAAAATGGCCATAACTTTTGAAAACCATAACAAAATTGACCAAAAAGATTGCAAATGAAATTTATCTCAGTCCTCCATCTTCTCCAAGAAGTATCCCATCTGTACAAGCAAGTACAGATCTGTACACAATGAAGAAACAAGTTTGTAACTTAAAAAAACCTAGAAAAAGCTCGTTTCATTCACCCAAAATTATAAAATCAATGTCTCCAACCCTCAATCCAACTTTGGAGGGTGTATTCCTACATTTTCAACCAATCCCAAATTTTTTGCAATGGTTTCTTGATTTGCATGTAATTGTTTCTTGCTTTTTGACACCTTTCCAAAGTTGCATGACAACTTTTTTGAGCAACATGACAACTTTTTACACTTTTTAATCAAAGACCCTATTAACACTCCAAAATAAACCAATATGATTCTGAATGGTCATAAATGACCTTATTATACTCCAAAATGCACAAACAACCTAAAACTCAAAATAACAAAAGGTATGCTCATGAGGCTCTTGATGCCCCTACACCATACTCCCTAGGATAAATAAATTTGAGTTTTGCCTCAAATTATGGTTTGTTTTTCTTTCTCTTCTTCCAATTGTGTTGTATGCAGATTTTTCTCCATGCTTGGCTTGATCTTCTCCAAGGTTTTTGATCCTCACACATTTGTGTTTTTCTTGCTTTTTGGACCTCCTCTTGGTGATCTTATTTTCAAGTGCAAGACTCCAAAATTCTATGTCTCCTTCATATGCCTCATTACTACTATCCATTTCTTCATCTTTTGTCAAGTGTGCATGCTTGAACAATTTTCCACATTGTTCAATTTCTTTATCCAACAAATCATGCTCATCTCCAATAATTCCAAATCTACAACTTTCTCATAAAAATTCTCATGGAAATTGAAACTTTCCATGTGTCCACCTTCGGCTTGTTTAATCTCCATTTCTCGTTCAATTCAAAAAAAAAAGAATCAAAATATGCATTATTTACCTCATTTTATTTTTTTGTCCCAATTTCTTTGTCATCATTTATCACTGCCATATCCATTTATTCATGGTATTCTAGCAAGTCTCATGCAAGAAACTTGTTTATTTTATCCATCTCCTCTTTCCATAGGAAATCATTATCTTCTTCATCCACTCGTTCATCATACTGAGGCTCGCCAAAAAATTTCATCTCTATGTTTGCTTGAGAACATTTCTCTTCCATAATTTCTATGATTGCTTGAAGACACTCTTGATATTTTTTATGTCCATGTCAATGAATGTCTCCTCTTCTTTTGTTTAATCTTTTGTTCAAAGTTCCTATCCTTTGCTTCCTCATTTTTTGAACAATCACCTTTAGAGGCCACTTCACCTTCTTTCTCATTGGCCAATACCCAAAATTTCCTTAGTATACTTTCTCAAGACACTGCTGCAATACAAGATTAATGTCTTTCAAACACTGACATATCTCTTTCAAACTCTAATATTATCTTATTGATTGTCATCTTCTCCTTCCAAGTTGGTTGTTGCATCTTTCTATCTCTTTTCTTTTCTTGACTTGTTCTCATGATACCTCACCTAGGTTTTTTTTCCTCTTCCTCACTACCTAGTCTTTTTGCATCTAGGTTCTTCACTTAAACCTACCAAATGCAATACACAAACTTCCAAAAATTCCTTTGCCCAAATCTTTTGGCTTATATACCAAAAATGATGTAGATCAAGGGTAGACACTCTCTTGATATGACAGTACCAATACATACTCACTCCATGTTTCATTGGAGGCAGCAACTCAAACACTTTAGTACACCTTGTCATTATTTAGGACACAACCTAATGATAATTCAAGGATGGAAACACATCAACATGCATATACATTATGGAATAGTGGGCAGAAATTTTTCAATACTTTCCAACACATTTGGTGACTCACAAACCCTCTTGAACCAAACACTTGTTTCCATCAATGCACCACACAAAAATGACTTCATTCAAACAATGGCTTGTACTCAACAATGAAAATGATCAACATCACAAAAAAGGAAGAAACCGGAGTGAACATAAGGCTCTTGATTTTCTCAGACTTTTTTGAACATAACATAAAGGTTCTCAGACTTGTGTTATACAATGTTCCCAGTTTATGGTTTCTTGTCACAAGGCACACACAAACCCCATCACTCAATCAACACAAGGAATGAATTTTTCACTGTATCCTTGGCCTGCAATAACTTTCAACAACATGACACAACAACTCAAACTATATGATTAGACTTCATGAGATAATGTAAGGAACCTATCAAACAATCATCATGGAGGGTTTTAGGACTGTCCCAATGAGGAAATGAAAAGGAACTATCATTAATAAATTTTACAAAACAAATAATGAAGACAATCTCTTTGATGGAATTGAAGATAAAATAATTACAGACTTTTCCTCTAAATTTTGTTAAGATCCAACAATGGAAAGGAAAGTTATGACATTTTCCCCAAAACTGGGAACCCTAGTTAGGGTTTAGACCTATCCTCACAAAAATGGTCATAAATTATTCAAATCTCCATGCAAATGATCCAAACAAAAATAATTAAGAGATAGAAACATATATTAGTTAATTATAATTGGTTTCATCCTAATATTGTATTGTACATGGTCGTACTAGCACGTTTTCAAATTGCAAATTCTAGAAAACATTGTTAGAACAAGGCAACCTTCACCAAAATGGCCATAACTTTTGCAAATCATAACAAAAATTGACCAAAAAAATTTCAAATTAAAGGTATCTAATCTCTCCATCTTCTATAGGAAGTATCCCATATGTAAAATCAAGTACAAATCCATACACAATGAAGAAACATGTCTGTAACCTAGAAAAAACCCATAAAAATCTTGTTTCCATTCACCCAAAATTACAAAATCAATGTCTCCAACCATAAATCTGACTTTGGAGGGTGTATTCCTACATTTTCAACCAATCCCAACTATTTTTCAATAGTTTCTTGATTTTCTTGTAATTGCTTCTTTCTTTTTGACACCTTTCAAAGTTGCATGACAACTTTTTTGAGCAACATGACAACTTTTTACACTTTTTAATCAAAGACCCTATTAACACTCCAAAATTAACTAGTATGATTCAAAATGGTCACAATGACCTTATTAGACTCCAAAACTCTCAAACAACCTAAAACTCAAAAAAAAAAAAAATGTATGCTTATGAGGCTCTTGATGCCCCTACACCATTTAGGAAGGCAAATTTCACATCCATCTAATAGAATTTGAAGTTCCTGTTTACAAAAAATGCAAGAAACATTCTAATGGACTCCATTCTCATCACCATAGAAAATACTTCTTCAAATTAAATTCCTTCCACTTGTTAATATCCTTTACAAACTAATATTTCCTTATTTCTCATAACTTCTCCATCTTCATTCAATTTGTTCTTGAACACCCATTTTGTTTCAATTACATTCTTTTTTGTAGGCCTTGGAACTAATTCCCAAGTTTGATTCTTTGAATTTTATTTAGCTCTTCTTCCATAGCCTAAATCCATCATTCATCTTTTTTGGCATCAACACAAGTTTTTAGATCTATTCTTGAATATAGAAAAATTAACTTGTTCGCTTGCTTTAGCAAACCTTCTTCTTGTCATGACTCCATTTTTATCTCCAATAATTTTATCTTTTGAATGATTTCTTTGAACATACTTGGCAGGAGTATTGGGGACTATTTCACGAGCTTCCTCTTTTTCAACAACTTCTTCTTCTTCCTTTGTGGAGGTAGATTCATCAATCTAGCAGCCTTCTTACTCATCTACTTTCATGAAATTCTTCATCCACTATGACATTTACAATTTCAACCACCTTCCTCAATCTTTTACTATAGTACGTGTAGTATTTTATTCTAGTTGAATATCCCATAAAGATTCCTCATATGATATTGAATCAAACTTTCCCAATCCTTCTTCATCTCCCATGATGAAGCACCCACTCTTAAGGATTTTGAAATATTTGACAGTAGTCTGTCTCCCATACCAAAGATCATAGGGATTTTTGGTACTATCCACCCTTAGCTAGCCTCTATTAATAATGTAGATAGAAATATGAACTACTTCCTTTCAATACACATAAGGTAACTAAGCTTCATTCAACATTGTTCTTGCATATCTTGAACAATTTTACTCTTTCTTTCAACTAATCCATTCTACTGAGGAGTTCTAGTAGAAGAATAATATATTTTATCCCATCCTCTTCACAAAATTCTCCAAATTCACTTGATGTAAACTCATCGCCTCTATTATATCTTAGGAAATTGATTCTAGAATTCATTTCATTCTCAACCATAGATTTAAAGATCTTAAATCTTCTGAAAGCTTCTGATTTTTCTTTTAGGAATGTAACCCATGTCATTTTAGAGAAATCATCAATAAGTAACATGAATTACCTTTCACCTTGAAGACTATTTGTTATGTTTGGTTCACACAAATCAATATGAATTAGCTCTAGATTTCTAGTATAGAATACTCTTTGGTTTTCTTGTTTGCTTCCCAATTTGACATTCTTTGCACATGGTGCTTGTAGGCTTGACAACCATTGGCATGTCTCTTACTACATGCATGGAGATAATCTTCTCAAGGTTATAAAAATTTTTGTGTCTCATTCTCCTATTCCACAACCATCATTCATTTGTTTATCCTAGGGGATAGCTTATTCCATTCAAACCTTTGAGATTGTATAAGTTTCCTCCAGTCCTTGAGCCTTCTACCACTAATCTTCCAGACTTAGCTTTCCTAATTTCACATCCATTCTCATTGAATAAGATATTGTATCCTTTGTTTCACATCTAAATTACACTGAGAATATTATTCTTGAGATCTTCAACATAGAAAAACTATACAGTCTTAGATTTTCCATCAATACTCACAGTGCCTTTACCATAGATCTTTGTTGATGAATTATCTCCAAACTTTACTGAGCTTCCATCGCACTTAACCAACTTGATGAACTTTCTTTCACTACCAATCATGTGACTTGAACAACCACTATTAATTATCCATATATTTGATCATATTTGAGTAGGAAATTTTGTTTCACAACCATTTAATTTTTCTTTCTTGTTTCCTTGATTTGCTAAGCATCGACTGTCTTTTGAATTGTTGATTTTAAAAAATCACTTTTGTAGAATTTTGCTATATGCCCAATATTGTTGCAAATATAACATGTCACATTATCATCTATCGGAGAAGCAAGATAATTTTTTCTAACAAATTTTCTTTCATTCATTTCCGATTTGTACTCTATGGCTTTATGTCCATACTTATTGCAAATGAAACAGTAACCAAAAAATGCATGATTGAACTTGTTTGTGGAGGGTCTATTTGCATGATGATATTTTTCTTTAGATTTGATAATATTTTATTGACTTATGGAAAAGGCCTTTTCAATATCCTTTTTGAGTTAACCATTTTCCTTTTCAAGATTTTTTGCATTCTTTCATTTTTGCTTCAATCAAGGCCTTCTTCCTTTTGTTCTTTTTTCTTGCACAATCAAGACCTTCCAAAGAAAAAAAAGTTCAACTTTAAAATCAACTTCACCTTCTTCTTCAACCATATATCTACTTTAACTTCTAGGGATTATAGAGGCCATGAATGGGGATTGATCTATCTCTTCTTCTAATGCATAGTATTCTACTTCATCTAAGGATCAACATTCTTCTCTAGAGAGAATATTCCTATTGGAATTATTTCTCTTGAATTCTTTGTCACTACTTTCATTCTCTTTAAATGGACATTTAGAAGCATAGTGACCAATTTTACCACAATTAAAGTATTTGAATGGTAATTTACCTTTTTACTTACCCGATCCTTTCTTTAGATTTATTACAAAGTTTACTTCTTCTTCATCAGAATCACTAGGTGATCGAAGAGCTTCCTCTTTCTTTACAACTTTGAAAGTAGCTTCCTTTTTGTGTGTACTTTGAACTTCATTACGCATTGCATAGGTTGTGAGAGATCCATATAGTTCTTCCATGGTGATATTTTTCATTTCCTTGGGTTCTTCAATTGGATATAATTTTGGGCCAAACCTTTCAGGGAGGGTTCTTAGAATTTCCTTCACCATAATAGAGTCAATTGTGTCTTCTCCATGACTTCTGGTTGCATTCACAACTTCATCTACCCAAAGTAGATAGTTGGCTATATTCTCTCCTTCCTTCATCTTCATATTCTCAAATAATGTTTTGTAAGATTATAGTTTTTCTTGTTTGACACTACTATTCCCTTCATAAAGATTCTTGAGCTTATCCCAGATTTCCTTTCCAATATTACATTGTACTATAGATTGAAAAATTTAGAATTAGCTAACCCATTTAGGATGGCATTCTTTGCTTTAGCATTGTTCTCATGTGTCTTTTTGGAATTTGGATCACTGATAGGATGAGTAGGATCAATATAATCATCTTTAGCAACTCTACAAACATCATACCAAAGAGATGTGAGATAGGAATCCCTCTGCATGCTCCAAAAAGCATAATTATTTCCATCAAACTATGATGCCTTAGAAGAGGAATCCTTCTGAGCTATGTGTTCTAAAACAAGATCTACCTTAAAATTTTATGCTACACTAAGGAACTCATCTCTGATACGAATTGTTAGAACATAGATATACTGAGAGGAGGAGTGAATTACTATATCCCTCAAAACTAATTCAAATCAACTTATTCAACTTGTCAATCAAATTATGTATATGTCTTACAAAGATAACACATGTAGAAGCAAAAGCAAAAACACATAATACCAAAATTTATGTGGAAACCCAACAAGGGAAAAACCACAATAAGAAAAGCTGCTTGGAGCTATTGTCCAAATCCAACCTCACAAATGAAACAAAACTTTTACAATACAATTTTTATGGCCTTTAACCAAAGGAAGTTCACAACTCCCTGGTCATTTATAGAATGAGGTTGTAACCTTTGAATAGAACTCTTTGAAGAATCATACGAAACATTACAACCTTAATACTTTTGTTTCCTTCGAATCACTACCTTTAGCACTTCAAAATTGCTTTATGCCCTTGGTTCACTACCTTTGAAACTCACACTTCCACAATGGCCTTTGGCTCACTGCCTCTAGTACTTACTCACATGATTTGGTTGGCTCATTTCCTTTTTCACACCACTCAAATTCTTTTTCTTTCGGCTCATTGCTCCCAACATGCATTAAACATATTTTCAAAAAATCACACATTACCCTGCTTTCAATGCATCACTATCAACAAATTGCATTAATTGAACATTGGACACTTGTACACTTTTATCACACACTTGATCATACATATATACCATCCACAAGATACAAAAGTTTTCTCTTTTTCGACCTTCTTGAAATGCATGAACATGAAACTTGAAACGACCATAAGTGAGTTGGCTTCAACACATCCATGAGAAAGGGAAATCAAATGTGATCCAAGCTAGGAGATAAGTAGGACCAATTTCAAATTTTTACTCATCCCTATTTTGGTGCACACCACAACTTGATGCAAGCAACTTAGAAGCCTAATTTGTCCCAGCAAACATTCAACCCTTGAAATATTAATTTCCATACCACAAGCGGTATCAAAAACAAGTTAGAAACACACATATGACATTACAAGCATCAAATGATATTCAAAATATGCTCATGCTCTTCTTTCACAAATTTATGCAATATTGTGTTGGCACAAGCAAAAAGATACAAAACCAATATCTATCACAAAACTAGACAACATAATCTTGAGATGTAAATTTGACAACACAACTTTTCATACACCATAGAGAATAAAACTTGAGAGGAGACAACATATGAATGTTAGAAACACTTCCTCCAAATCACAATATTTCAACAACAACTACGAAGAAATGTAGAGCATTTCTCAGAACCTTCCATGACTACAACAATACAGTCACCACTCTACTTACTTAGGAAAATTATATGATAACTTAAATGAACTATAAACTAGAAAACACATGCTTCATACTCCATTTTTTCTATTCCTAAAATCACAAGACCATAAGTTAAGATGCAGAGGAATGTAGAACATTCTTTGTTAGGAAAATGAAGGTACCTCAACCTTTGATTTTTCCATAATATTAAATGTTGTTAATTTTCTCATATTATCTTGTGAGTTGCAACTTGTAGTTTCTATTTTGATGAGGAGTCAAGTTGGAAAGTTGATTTTATAGGTGGATTTATGTATGAAATAACTTTATATTTCCATGTTGATTTTACATGGAATGTGAGTTGTTGAGGTGCAGTTATTTTGGCAAGTGCAGATTTTGCAGTGTGACATGTGTTGACAATTGGAATCTTACCATTGTGTGTGTGCAGTGTTTTTGGTGCTTTCCATGTTGCATCTTCAACCTTTGGTGGTTGTTTTATAAATGTCTAATTTATGCATTGTAATCTCTTATATATTGAGCACTTGTATTTTGGAGTAGTAAGTTATTTTATTGAAGTATCATTATGTGGCCAAAATTACTCCAGAATTGAGAAGTAGTGTGAAGACTCCCAAAAGAGCATAGATTTGGAATTATATTGTAACTTTTTAGTTTTTATTGAATAATATAATTGACCTATGTTTTGGAGCATGGGGTTTTTCTCCCAAAAGGGTTTTCCCCATGTAAAATTTTGTGTTGTGATTTTGTTGTTTCTTTGTTTATGATATGTATCATGTGCATCTAATTTTGTAATAGTTAAAGGTGTTTAATAATTTTTCATAAGTCTCTCTTGATTAGATTAGTGTAGGAATATTCTTCCACATACTCAACTTCCTTTCAATTGGTATCAGAGCCTGGCCAACTCTAATTCTATCGTTGGGTTTGAAGGGTTTTTTGAGATGATCTTTATTTCAATGAGAGTTTTACAGAAGAATATTTCATGACCTTATTATAGTAAAAATATGGAAATCACATCTAGTAGAACCGAAATGGAGAAGTTTAATGGTGAAAACTTCAAGTGTTGGAACTGTGGAAAATCTGGTCATTTCATAAAAGAGTACAAGAAAGAGAAAGAGAAAGAGCAGAAAGACAAAAAAAAAATCTCAAATTTTGACTCTGATTAATCCTCTCAAGATGACACAAATGCATTTGTCATAGCTTTGGCAATGCATACATCAGAAGATGTTTGGTTGATAAACTTGGGTGCTTCTTTCCATATGAATTCTCATAGAGGTTGATTTTCAAAGTATGAAGAATACGATGGTGGGAAGGTGTATCTGGGTGATGAATATCACCTAAAGATCCTTGGTCGTAGAAGAGTCAAAATCATATTCCTTGATGGAAGAGTAAAGGGGATTGATGGTGTCTTACATATCCTAGGTTTGGCATGAAGCTTACTTTCTATGAGTAAATTGAATGATGTGGGCGTGCAAGTTGTTCTCTCAAGTGGAGGATGCAAGATGATGAGAGGAGCTATATTTTTGGCTAAGGGTGTTCGGATTGACACCTTGTTCAAGATGGATGCATGCACTATTTAGTGCAATATTTTCTCTAACAAACCAAAGAAGAAATCTCTAGATTCTTCATCTTCACCGTCAAATCAAACAGAGAAATCTATAGTAGCTACATCTGATGGTCATGCATTTTGGGTACCTAAGGGTGATCGTTCCTTGGAAATGAAGCTTCCTACAGAGAAGATAATGATATGGTATCAATGACTTGGTCACATTGGTGAGAAGGGTCTTAGAGCCCTGAAATCTAAGAGCCTTGTTGAATGCATTGCTGACTTTAATCTCGAGTTTGAATTTTATGAATATTATGTTTATGGAAAACAACACCATGTCACTTTTCACTCTAATTCTCACAAGTCTTCTGGGGTTTTGGACTATGTTCATACAAATGTGTTTGGTATTATGAATGTTCCTTCATTATCAAAATCTATATATTTTGTTTCTTTCATAGATAATTACAATAGGACATTTTTTAATTTTCTCAGAAGAAAAGATGAAGTCTTTAGTCAATTTAAGGAGTTTAAAGCCTTGGTAGAAAATTAGACTAGTAGAAATATTAAATGTTTGAGGTTTGACAATGGCGGTGATTTTTGTTCAGTAGAGTTCAACAAGTTATGTCAAGATTATAGGATTGAGAGACAAAGACAAATCCATGCAACCCACAAAAAAATAAGTTCCAAAGAGGATGAATAGAATGTTGATGGAGAGGGCTAGGAGTATGCTGAGTGGTGTTGGCCTTGAGCAAAAAAATTGGGTTGAAGCAATAGCCACTGCATATTATTTAATCAAAAAATCTCCTACATCAACTCTTGTTGATAAGGCACCCATGGAGGTGTGGTATAGTAAAAAACCTTCAATGAGACATCTCAAAGTATTTGGTTGTGAAGCTTACACTCATGTTCCGATTGAGAAGAGGTCTAAGATGGAGAAAAAAATAGTTAAATGTATCTTCATCGGCTATGGTGTTGGTGTGAAGGTGTACAAGCTTTAGGATCTAGTGGCCCAAAAGGTTCTCTATAGCAGAAGTGTGATTTTTCAAGAGATGAAACCTTCCATAATTGAGTTGCAACCAAAGAAAGAGGAGAATAAAAAGGAGGTATTTCAAGTTCCACTTACTCTGATGAAAGAACTATGTACTCCTATTGAACCTGATGGTGAGGAGAGTTCGAGAAGCTTTAAATTTTTGAAGAAGAAGAATAACCTCAACCTTATCAAGTAAGGAGGTCTATGAGAGATAGGCAACAACCTAATGGGTTTGATTATTCACTTGAAGGGTTTGGTTATTCATTGTTGGATTCTAGCTACATTTTTGCTTTGATTTCTAGCACTAATGAGCCTAGGAGTGTTAGAGAGGCTATTGGTATGAGTGATGCAAATTCTTGGATGAAATCCATGGATGAAGAAATGGCTACATTGAAGAAAAATGATACATGGGATATGGTATCTTTTCTTGAAGGATGGAAACTTGTTGGATGTAAATGGGTGTTCAAGAGAAAATTTGGTCCAAATGGTAGTGTTGAGAAGTGTAAGGCTTGGTTGGTCACTAAGGGGTATTCTCAAGTGGAGGGAATTGACTATGGTGAGATTTTCTCTCCTATTACGAAACTAACATCTATTTGGTTCTTGTTATAACTTGCAACAATGTATGATCTACAAGTGGAACAGATGGATGTGAAGACAATGTTCCTTCATGGTGACTAGGAGGAAGAGATTTATATGTCACAACCAGAGCATTTCATGGTTAAAGGTAAATAAAATTTCGTTTGCAAGTTGAAAAAGTATTTATATGGTCTTAAGTAGTCTCCTAGAATGTGATACCAAAATTTCAATACCTATGAGTTGTCATTGGGATTTTTGAAATCTAAACTAACCATTATGTGTATTACAAATCTGATAATGTTTATATTCTCATAATTGCATTCTATGTAGATGATATGTTATTTTTTGGGAATGGTAAAAGTTTGATTTTAGATTTAAAGTCTCAGTTATTAGCATAGTTTGAGATGAAGGATCTAGGTGTAACAAGGTATATTTTGGGGATGGAGATTAGAAGAGACGGAGTTGACAAAAATCTTTGATTAAGCCAAAGAAATTATGTGAATACAGTGTTGGAGAGGTTCAACATTACAACTTGTAGACAATTAGTTGTTCTTATAACATAGGGGATGAAGATTTTTGTGGGGGATTGTCCAAAATATCCTACTGAGATGGAGGAAATAAAAATAGTACCATATGCAAGTGTTTTCGGTAGTCTTATGTATGCTATGGTCTATACGAGGCTAGAAATTTCCCAAGCAGTGGGAGTCCTTAGTTGGTTTATGGATAATCCTAGATGGGAACATTAGGATGCAGTGAAGAGAGTGTTCAGATATCTGTGGGGTACTTCAGAGTATTCCTTATGTTGTCATGGTTATCCTATTGGACCTCAACAGTCAATGAGTATTTATGGATATGTGAACTCAGATTGGGCAGGTGATGTTGATAGCAAAAGATCCACTAGTGGCTATGTGTTCACAATGTATGGTGATGCTATTAGTTGGATGAGTAAGTGACAGGTTGTATTCGCTTTGTCCACTACAAAATAAAAGTACATGACAACTAATCATGCTTGTAAGAAATCCATTTGTCTTAAGCATTTATGCTCTAATATTGGTTTTGATACAGGACAAATTACTATTTGTTGTGACAGTCAAAGTGCCATTTGTTTGGCAAAAAATCCTACTTTCCATGATAGAACAAAGCACATTGATGTTCAGTTTCATTTTGTTCGTGATATGGTGCAAGATGGAAAGGTGAAGTTGGAGAAGGTTGACACCTTGATGAATGATGCAGATGCATTGACAAAACCAGTGAGCACACAAAAATTATATGGTGTTCGAAGTCTATGGGCCTCATGACCTCTAGCATTTAAATCCTATTACTTTCTTTGACTCTTCAAAGGTCTTTGACAAGTGGGAGAATGTTAGGAAAAAGGTGTCTCAACCTTTGTTTTTTCCATAGCTTTTGTTTTTCCATTATATTAAATGCTAATTTTCTCGCATTGTCTTGTGAGTTACAACTTGTAGTTTCTATTTGGATGAAGAGTCAAGTTGGAAACTTTATTTTATAGGTGGAGTTGTGCATGAAGGCATTTTCTATTTTCATGTTGATTTTACATGGAATGAGAGTTTTCAAGGCACAATTATTTTGGCAAGTGCAAATTTTGTAGTGTGACATGTGGTGACAATTGAAAACTTACCATTGTGCGTGTGAAATATTTTTGGCACATTCCATGTTGCATCTTTAGCCTTTGGCGGTTGTTTTAGAAATGTCTAATTTATGCATTGTAAGCTCTTATATATTAAGAACTTGTATTTTGGAGTAGTAAGTTATTTTATTGAAGTATTGTTATGCTGCCAGAATTACTCCAGAATTGAGAAGTAGTGTGAAGACTCCTGCAAGAGCATAACTTTGGAATTATATTGTAACTTGTTAGTTATTGTTGAATAATATAATTGAGTTATGTTTTGGAGTGTGGGGTTTTTATCCCAAAAGGATTTTCCCCATGTAAAATTTTATGTTGTGATTTCATTGTTTCTTTGTTTATGATATGTATGTGCATCTAAATTTGTAACAGTTAAAGGTGTTTAAATTTTTTTTGCAACTCTCTCCTACTTAGATTAGTGTATGAATCTTCTTTCGTGTACTCAACTTCCTTTCATTCTCCATAGCCTTTTTTGAGCACTTTCCTGAGCCATTGACTGAAAGAGATTCTTCTATGCAAAATACAGTAATCAAACAGTGAATGCAACATCCACAAAATCATGTACACATGCATAAATACTATAAATCAATCTCATGACACCCAACTTCATACTTTATACATAGTCATCTTGATTGCAACATATGTAACGAACCACACATTGCCACCTTATTGACAACATAGACAACATCATCAATAACCTCCACATAGTTTGATATCAATAAAAACACTTGCAACATCATTTTCCTAATTTTGACACCATAATGCCCAAATTATGATTTTAAAAATCACTGTTTTGGCCAAATGGGGGCTAGGAGGGGACAAATAGCAGGTCGTATAGCTGGCGTCATGTGTTGACATCAAAAAAATATTCACTAAATATTCCCTTCATCATGAAAAAAATAGGTTGCTGAAAATGTTGATAATGTTTGAAATATTCCCTTTGAGAATCTTATTAGTCAGAATGTTTAATGGGTTAGAATATTCTGATTGAAGATAAAATACTCTTTATGTCACTACCAATTCCCTATAGGAACAGTTTGGCAAGGCCCAAAATATTCCTCAAGTTTCCAAGGTTTAATCATTAGTTGTGCGACGAGTTGGGGTTGGTTGTGGTAAGAGGTCATTAGCAAGGTTTCCACCATCGAAGGTGGCAAAGCTTGCCTCAGGTACGATTGCAACATGTATAGGGTACAACCCTACCAAGTGTTTTAAATTTTTCTTTTTTTGATAAGTTTTTTGAAACCCCCTTTTTTAAAAATAGATAGTAAAAAAAAACTTTCTCATACTGTGCACACAAATTTCTATAGTAGGGTTGTATAGATCCATATAGCCGTATGACTTTCTATATGGAGGTCTCTGCTCCAAAAAATATGATTTTTTTTTGCAACTATACTAATTTTGATGAAATGACAGGTGATCCTAGGGTTTTTGGTCATTCTGGACTCAATAGTGATGCCCATTTCACTCTAGGATGAGTTATTTTTCCCTCAAGTTAGGTCTCTCAAAATTCAAATAGGAATTCATAGATCTAGTGCTTTAATACCATGTTAGAGTTGATAGTGAATCAATAGCTCCCAAAAATCACTTGCAAATAATTATCCTATCACAAAGAAGAGATCAAAGCAGCTGATTTTCTATGCAACCAAGAGAGAATGATTAGTAAAACAATCATATGTGCAATGAATTTATCTGAATGAATGATTACAATTAAAGGTGAATACTTATAAAAGAAAAAAAACCCTAGATGAAGATTAGATTAGATTGTTATAAGTGTCTAATCCTATGCAATGAGACAACTTGACCTATAAATAACCTGATCTAATAATAAAAAAAAACATTTCTAAGTTTAGCGTAAGTAATTAAAGTAAAAGGGGCCTAATAATTAATTAATGATTAATTAATTATTAGGTGATTTCCTATTTAATCCAACACAAGACCCTAACTTGTTACACAATCCAAACATTGGAGAATATGAAATCAAATTGGTCAAAGCATTTGTGAGCCAAAAAATCCAAATCAGTAGCCCATGGCATATTTTGACAGCAAGGCAATGTTCCTTATCAAGCTTTATATTTCATTGAACATCAATCCAGACAATCCATATCAGTTGCATCTAATGTGTACTTCAATGTCACATCAAATCATCAAAGCAATTTTGTTCCAAATCAAGCTTCATCAATCTTGATCAATCGAATCCAATCAATTATCACCTTCTTTGACTTAACACACTTAGTCAAACTATCATCTTGTGCATGAGTTTACTCTAGGATAACACAACTTCTTTGGGTTTACAAGTTCATTATCATCTTATTTTACTTAACACACTTAGTCAAATTATCCAATCCATCATCAACTTGTTTGAATTAACACACTTAGTCAAACTAGCCTCTTGTGTACGAGTTTACTCTAGGATAACACAACTTCCTGGAATTTACAAGTGTATTATCACTTTTATTTTGACTTAACACACTTAGTCAAACTATCAATCCATCCATCTGATTGATCAAAATTAAGCTTGATTTTTAACAAAATCCCAAAACAAAGCACTAATATCATATCCATATCCAAATAATCAAAATCATACAAAAATCCAAAAACATCTAAATCATTCAAAATCTAAAACATGTCAAAATCTGAAAAATTCAAAAATAGAGTCATCGTCTGAACTACGTCGTCTCTGAACTTGAACGTAGGCAAGGATGATCTTCTATCATCCCCCAAGATAGTTAGGGTCAGTCCTTAGGTGTCCATCGCAATGGCAATCCATTTTCCCGTTTATCTCATCATTAAGTCAAGTACATCATTAGTCGAACTACATGGTCTCTACGTGTATAACGTAGGCAAGGCTAATCTATGGATTAGCTCTCGAGACCCCTAGGGTAGGTTTTTAAGTTAGTCCTTTCGTCGTACATCTTGAAAATACCAAAAACATTGAAAAAATCTCGAAAATACCAAAAACATTTGTAAAACATCTCAAAATACCAAAAATAGTCTCAAAATATCTGAAAAATCCAAAATGGTGCATCCATTTCATCTCGCTTTCACTCGCGACTTTGATCACTCATAATAAAATCAATGATCGTCTTCACCCTTTGGTAAGTCAGTCAGAAGCAAGTCTAGCAGGTTCAAAAGAGAATGCTCTAATCATCAAAGTCTCGAAAGTCTAGATCAGTGAATCAACAAGTTGGTCAACTCAAAGTATCAATAGCTTATCAACCAATCAGTCCCATCAAAACCCTGATCACAACATGTCCTAGGATTAATCTTTCCTACACTGGACATAAGCATCAGGTACCCCTCAATAGTTTAGCTTTGGCTAGCGGTATGAAAAACATTAGCTTGTTTGTTTGCTTTGTCTTGGTCTTTTTTGACTTATCTTATTTTGCGCTCATTCCAAGGACTTCTCGATGATGCCTAAACAAAATAGGTTTAGAGAGAAAAGAATGGGGCAATGATCATTATCTTTTTTATCTACTATGCTTGTTGGATATTCTTGTAAAATAACTTGGTGAATACTTGTTTTGTTAGGTACGTCCTAGCAAGGTTTTCATATGTCAAGTGCGAACAAGAGTACTCCTATCTGATTGACGAGTCAAAGTCCATCACACTAGGTACCACGCCATCCTGTTCCTTTATACCTTAATGCATCGTACCTATGTGTTATCAAAAATAAAGTAATTGGCCCTTTGAAAATCCCAACTCCTGGTAAGAAATACATCATCATCATTGGTAATAATGTGAACTTGTGTGGATCCTCCTTCCATCCATCTTATTCTTCTATCTTTACTAACATTTCTATCTAAAATCGGTGTGTTGTATCAAAATATACACAAGGCTACCCATGGCCGATGATTGTCTATACATCATTAGATTTGTCTACATCAAAGAATTATCTTTCATCCTCTGATCAATATAACCACTCCTCTCACATTTTATCGCGACATTGATCGAAAAATTAGCATTTTCACCCAATCTCTCGAAGGGGCAGTATACCAGTGTAATCCTTCCACTAGGACAACAATGTGGCATCTAAAAAATTGAAATTTTTTGAACTTTGATCACAACAGTTTATTCTTTGAACCAATGCAACAAGTACATTGCTTCAAAGAGGGGCAAAATGTAGACATGGAAAATATACAATTCGATCTGACACACTAGATCCCAATTTACTAACACCATTTCTTCCTAAATCATACTCTCAACTTATCATCACTTTTCATCTCTTAATTAGATAAATCATTATTTATTTAATTAGGTCTTTCTCCCTTGTTGATTAGATTAATCAATTTAATTTAATTGATCCTTTGTCTTTGGTCATTTAAATAATCTATCTCTAAAGTCCTCTTATTAAATTGAATAAGTTAAACATTATTTGATTTAATCTAACATTATCCCCTTTAGTTAAATAAATCAAAATCATTTATTTAATTAAACCCTTCCTTTCAATTTGATTTAAATCAATTCATAAATTTAAGTCTAAATTGTCACATCTCCTAATTCTTCATTAAATTAATTAATCTTTGATTAATTAATCCTAATCTATGTCACATCCTCTAGAGAATGCAACTTGCACAATAAACCAATTACTTTGATTTATTAAATCTCTATTTTCTCTCAACATGGCATAAAAATGGAATATTCCCTCAAATTGGAATTCAAATTCAAATGGACTTAGTCCTTACAACAAGGCATTTAATACCTCTTACATGTCCTTGGCCTTGAGCCAAGTGACATTAACTCCATTTCTTTCATCCCCCCTAAACATGTCACTTCATCAAATTCAAAATTCAAACTACATTGATCAAAATGTGTTCAACCTTCAACCATTCACATCTTAACAAGTGGCACTTGGCCATTGGATGTTGAATGATCCCACATTGCTTATTTTCACTCTCTCTTCCATTTTGGAAATCTATAAATGAGAGACTCTTCCTCTCATTCTATCATCCACAATTTGAGTAAAATTATTATACTCAAATCCATCTTCAAGCATAGCCATTTTCATCTAGTTTTATCAAGTTCTTAGCTAGGTTATGCAGGAATTCAACCAACAAAGTGGATCAAATCACAAGGCTTACAAAGGAGTTGGAAAAGGGCTGATTTCAACACATCAATTGGCACCAACTCCCCCATGGGATCAAGATTTTTCATTGTTTAAATTAGGATTTCATTTATCTTTGGTATTTTGTTCTTCATTTTTCTAGTTTAACCTTTGTAAATGGATTTCATGGGGAATCCTTGTTTCTTGCTTGCATATGATCTAATATTGTTCTTGTTTTCCTTATTTGTGTAGGTATGAAATTGGGGTTCACAATTAAAAATTGATATATAAATGTACAACATGCACTTAATCTCATCTTAATGTAGGAGCTGAGATAGTAGCTCATAGAACATGTTTGAGTCACTCAAGGACTCAAGCCTCCAAGATCATCTGCAAAAACCAACAACCTTCCACAAGAGGGAAAAGCAAGAACATGAAATTGCAACAATAGATGCAAAATGTGGCCAATATTCAATACTCAAGATTGCAATTTGATATATTAGACTTACACAATACTCAACTGAGTTTTGGATGAATTGATTGAAATGTACATATGAAGCCTTGCTTATATAGGCAAGGAGTGAGATAGGATTAAACAAGATCATGACAAGTGTCTTAATCCTATCACATGAGACAACTAAGTCATAACAACCTAGGACACAAGCATTAAACCCTCAATGAAAAATATTAAATGTATGAAAAAATTATTAAATTTTTAGATAGCTAAAAGTAAATAATGAGATATGGCCCCATTATAACCAACTTCTAAAAATGACAACTAGGAAAATTAACTCCTAAGTAAACTTATAATAATGTGAATAGGTCCTCACTAATAATTAGTTAGAAAATAACCCCATTCACACCAACACCCCCCAATAAGTGCAACGTAGGGAGTCAATTATTATGTTAATGACACAAAGATGGGTCTCGGCTACAAGGCCATGTTAGGTACTCACATGCAAGTGCAATGCAAAGAAATATCTCACAACCGAATAAAAGGAGAAAACCCAGTGGGCCAAAACTCCTCCCCAAAAGAGATGAAATACAAAATATTCTCAATGATGCATGAGAGGGACAAAACCCCATTTGAGGAAAAGGACCCCCTCATAAGAGAGAAGAAGAGAGACCATGCATCCCCCCTTAATGGTGAGTTTCCTGCAACAATAGAAGATCAACATTGAATGTTAAAGATGATCCAATCTCATTGAACAACATTCGTCCCCTTAGGAAGAAACAAAACCAAGATGATATGCATGATGTGGCCAATATGCAATACTCAAGATTGCAATGATATATTGGACTTACACAACACTCAACTGAGTTTTGGATGAATTAATTGAAATGTACATATGAAACCTTGCTTATATAGGCAAGAAGTGAGATAGGATTAGACAAGATAATGACAAGTGTCTTAATCCCATCACATGATACAACTAAGCCATAACAACCTAGGACACAAGCATTAAACCCTCAATGAAAAATATTAGATGCATGCGAGAATTATTAAATGCCTAGATAACTAAAAATAAATAATGAAATATGACCCCATTATAACTAACTTCTAGAAATGACAACTAGGAAACTTAACTCCTAAGTAAACTTATAATAATGTGAATAGGTCCTCACTAATATATAGTTAAGAAATAACCCCATTCACACCAACACTTAAGTGATTTAACATGCTACTCAAGCTTAGAAATGAGGTGTAAGAGAATCCTTATACAAAAGTAAATGGTCAAAGTGTAGATTTTTCCATTTAATTTAAAGCAACAACTATCAATTGAATTGCATACATTTTCAAGGTGTACTTTTATGGGTTAAATGGGTTGTGTGACACATCATATTTTCACAATTTATAAATAAAATTAATGTCCTAATTAAGCTTAAAAATAAGGTATATGAGAATCTTTATTTATAGTTGAACCCAAAAAACATAAGTGGTTAACATATAGGATTTGCTCTATTATGTTTAAAAAATTATGTATTAAATAATTTTTTTGATGCTACATCTTTTCACAATTTAAAAACAAATTTAATGAGCTAGCTTAGAAACAAGGTAAGTGATAAAAAAATATAATATACCATGTTATGCACACAATAACTCTTAAATGAATTTGAAAGGCTTAGTAGGATCTTTGCGTGCTAGATGAGTCATGCAACACTTCAAATTTTTCAATTAAAAAAAATCTTTATAAATGAATTACAAATGTCTTTCCTTTGTAGTTTGGACAAAGGTTATTATCATTGTTTATTGAGAAACTCCAAGTAGTTAAAGAAAAACAATTAAATACAATCTATAGATGAATTTTTAATTGAAATACAAAGAGGAAGGGGCTAAATCTTACAATTATACTTGCAATGGAGTTGTAGAGCTTAACAAATTCAAATGTCATTTAATGTAAGCAAGAGCAAACAATGAAGGCTAAAACTAAATGTTTTCTTCTTTAGTGAAATTTTGAGTGTGTTTAGTTAAGTGGTGTTAAAGAGCAATGAAAATAATTTGCTTGACATTTAATTTCACACATTTTGGAGTGCTTCAAACGTGTGTAATAAGTACAATTTGCACATAGAAGTTAAATGAAGGGTTTAGAATTTAATGTGTTTGTATCAACTTTGCATCTTGTGCCACCAATTCATTTATTTTGAGTAAGTATTTGTATAGACAAAGTAATGCAACATGTGAGCCATAGGTAATATATTTATATTGTGCCATCATTAAGTGAGTTAACATTTAGTTTAGTAAATAATCTTCTAATCAAAGTATATCAACATGCATGCCTTGAACAATCTAGAGGGATGAATGTGACAATAACAATGACATGTCTCACAAAAGTTAATTGTGGCGAGAGTATAACTCTCTAATAGAAACTTAACAATTAACAAAATAAAATTTTCATAATCCATAATAGTAATGTAATGATGGTCTGAATTTCAACTATATAATATTTTTTTATATCAATATTTGAAATCATACTCTATAATCTATCATCAAAATGAATTAGAACCAAGAAAAAAATAATAAATCATAAATCATAAAATATAACCCACAAAATTAATTAAAAAATATCATACAATTAAAATCCAAAAATATGGTAACAAAAAACTTAACAATTCAAATGAGGTTAACCACATTGCTATGGAACGGAATGAATGAATGAATGATTTGTCAGTCTATGGGATCCAAGAGATAAAACCGAAAAACCCCCCTTGTCAACACAACAAAACCAAAACCACCGCATCAAACCTATTGCTGTTTTCAATCTCTTTGCTTATTTTGTTTCTTGTGTTGTGTATTTTGATCAAGTAAATTGTTGTCTTATCAATATTCTCTTCTTCAAACAAAACCACTAAATTGACTTTTAACAAATCAAAATAACAATACGGAATGCCCTCATAAAATGAGAGAGGAATCTCCATGGCCACCGTGGGGCAAACAAATGTGAAAGGAATGTAGGTATTCGGCTGTTTGTGTTTTACAACCGTGACATTTTGTATACTGAAAAATAGGAATTCTCCCAATTAAATTCACATGTTTCAATCAATCTGAATATGCCAAGCGGCTAGTACTTTGTAAGACACCTAAGCCAAAAGCATTAGTTGGCACTCATAGGTGGCTCTCAGGGGATGAGATTCCTACCTAATTGGGGTTTACCATGTTTTTGGTTTACTGAGCTGCCTTAAAATGATCAACCATTCTTGAAGAGTACGGTAGATAAAATATATTAACAATCTGTTGCTGTTGAATTTTTTAGGCTATGGACGGTATGGAAAGACTGAAGGTTGTAAAGGATTCCTCTTACAATGGAGTGTTTCATCTTATATTGAATCGCCCATCTCATAGAAATGCTTTGGACAGCGATTTCTACAGGGAGTTTCCTAAGGCACTTGCAGCCTTAGATGAAAATCCATCAGTGAGGGTCATTATTCTTACTGGCTCAGGCAAGCATTTCTGCTCTGGAATTGACCTTTCTGTATTGGGCGCCATGTTAAAATCCCAGGCTCCAGATGAAGGCAATGACCAGGGAAGGCTTAGAGAAAAGCTGAGAAGAACTATTAAATATATGCAGGCAGCAATCACAGCTTTGGAGATATGCAGGAAGCCTGTGATTGCCGCCGTTCATGGGGCTTGTATAGGAGCAGGGGTTGACATTATTACTGCCTGTGATATTAGGTATTGTAGTCAAGATGCCTATTTCTGTGTCAAGGAGGTTGATTTGGCAATTACTGCTGATTTGGGCACTTTACAGAGGTTACCCAGATTGGTTGGGGAAGGGAATGCCATGGAGTTGGCCTTGACGGGCAGAAAGTTTGATGCTTCTGAGGCTAAGGCATTGGGTTTGATTTGTAATGTTTTTCGTTCAAAGGAAGATATGGAGGCAGCGGTGGGTACTATAGCCGGGGATATTGCTGTTAAGTCTCCACTTGCTGTCGTGGGAACCAAGGCTGTTATATTGAAGTCCAGGGACATCTCTGTGGATCAAGGTTTGGATTATGTTGCTACATGGAATGCTGCAATGCTTTTGTCTGATGATTTGAAGGAGGCCCTCACTGCTCAACTGGGGAAGAGGAAACCCGCCTTTGCAAAACTGTAAGTTTGTTTGATGAAACAAATCCTTCCTTTGCCCTCTGGTATTCAGGGATGACTATTTCTGCACTGGGTTTATAAGGGTTTGAGCTTGTTAGTTGTTATTCTCATTTGGGCCTGTGTAACAAGAGCTCCATGTTTAATTTCAATTTTGACTAGATGAAGTTGGAACTTTCAAGGCTGTTTGCTCAGCAAGCGTCTATGAGGATCCTAAGACATTAGATTCGATAGTATATGTTATTATTTGTGTTGTATATAAATATGAAATAATGCATCCTCAAACTTCACCGCCAAGTATCGGCGGATTGGTTCCTGAAATATTGAAGTTGTAGTCTTGCTTTGCAGGTTGAAAATTTCTGAAAATTTGGAGGTCATGTTTTCCTTTATCATTTTTAGTATAAATTATGAGGTAAATCTGCAGGGTCTGTCTTTTCATCCAATCTGTATTATTCTCGTTAAAGTTTGAGATAGTGCTACTTTTTAATAGCAGAGATCCTAGTAAGGGCATGTGCCACATTGCGGCATATAAGTTTTCAATGAGATGCATTGTTTCCTCTAAATCATGAATACTACAGGGATGATAACAAAAACTTGTCCATAATTCTGTAGCTGTCTACAGTATAGACCCACGGCATACTAATCATGCAAACTGCTTAAAAAAGTAAATCGCAATACATATAATTACAGTAAAGCCAGAGTGAGATGGATACATAATCACAGATTTAGACAGCAGCTCTATTATTAAATATCCAGGTAGAGACAGAAAAAATGCTAGACAGACGGTAAATCTATAAACCAGACCTTATCAAAGGATAAATTATCTGGAACATAAAACTTTTCTCACTGAAATCAATAACAATTTGGGTACTTCCAGCTCTAAGAACAGTTTGCTGAGTAACTGCCTCTACTTGTTGTGAAGAAACCTGTATTGGTCTCACCTTCTCAGTAGCTCACCTACTGAAAACCTTCAACGATACAACAGTTAGGAGCATCTGGTGGAGACCATGATCAGCGATTTTATCTTTAAAAACAATACTCTTTTCGTGCCATTCAAGACTCTTCTCTAGGAATTGTATCAAATACACTCAGCAGAGAAGGCATTAAAGGATATACAACACACTCAAATATTCTTCAAGCTAAAAAAATTAAAAATGAATACAGCATAATTTAATGCTACAGCTGAAGATAATACTTCCACACAAATCCGTTTATATCAGAAAAATAATATTTTCAAAGTATCTACTTTATCTCTTTTACATCAGGCCAGGATTATTTCTAGATCTCTCCTAGCTCAAAAAATGCTTAAAAAAGCTTTAAAACTATTCTCAAAAATCTGTGCCGAAAACTCCCATTTTTCCCAGCAATGCACCCCACAAATAAATAAAAACCCCACTCCAAAAATGGGCAAACCCCCACTAAACCCTACAGCAGTTACAAATTCAATAAAAGACATCCACCTCAAATATTTTCCTAAAATACCTAAATGACTTGAAATTGACAGGCGGTGGGACATAGTCATTAAAAGGGCAGTTAAATCATCTTCCCGATCTTTTCAAAATTTTGAAGCACCTGGTTTAAAGAACTCAAGAACCCTACTGTCACAGCCTGCCCTTCCACCATATCAATTACTTCTACATTTTTTATCAAAATTTCTTCCTCCGCTTCCAACCTCTTGTTGGATAATAAATCCTCCTATTCTGCCAATATGTTTTCTCTCTCTTTTCATAGCTGCCTGTTGGCTTAGACCCACTTCTTGTAGCCCTCCTCCATCGAAAGCCATTATAGCTCTTCTTATCACTTGTCCGACCTTATGTAGTGCCTGCATATAAATCATTAAAAACAAAAGTCGAGGGAATAAAATTTTTCCATGGGTGCTTACTCCTTTGCATTATGCCATTTAGGCATGCTTTCCAATTCTTCTTTGCGATTTGTATCTTTTCCATGGCTTGTTCCCTATCACAAACTATCAAGTGTCCATTTTTCTCTTTCTCTTCATTTATTTTTACTTCAATATCAACTTTTGGCATGATCACAATATCAGGCCCTTCACATTCCATCTTTACAGTTCCACCTCATTTATGAGGACTTCTTCCCCACCATCCAATATGGCGCTTCCAAACATCTCCATCTCTGCCGCTGCTTCATCTCTAATGGGATCACTTTCACAGATGCAACCTATTGGACCACCTATAATGATAGGCTGTATTCTTCTTCATTGCAATCTTTGAACTCTTCTTCTCTTCCATTGTAATCATCAATATTTTCCCCCTCTTTAGGGTAAACCAGCTGAAAACCATCCCACTCATCCTCTTCATCTCAATCCCATTCATCTATTTTCTCTCTCAAACTCTTTGCAATCACATTCAATGGCCTTTCATCCACTAATAATTCTGTCAACTCCTCAAGGGATTTAATTTTTCCCTAGGCTAGTAGCTCTATCACTTGCTTAATCCTAGACTCTGTAGCTTTTCTCTGAAAATAACTCTTGCTCAGAAGGTGAGTATTTATTTCCACCTATCTTTTTCACCTTCTCACAATGCTTGAATGTCTTTGTTTTATTTGTCTTTTTCTTTGCTTTTTTATCAATGCTTTCATACTGCTCCAGCATCCACCTTAATTCCTCCAACTCAAACTCCAATTTTTGTAGCTTCCTTTGTTTGCTTTGTCTCTTCCTTTATGTGATTTCTTCCAAATTAGCTTCCCTTTTTTTCACATCATGAAACAACTCCACATCTGCATCCACAACCATACCCACAACACTCCTCTGAGCTATTCAGAATCACAAATTATATACTCCCAGCGTCTTAGGATGCCCTGATACCAAAACTGATGCAGATTTCTCTAATCTGCCATTTTATCTCTAAAAAACAATATTTTGTTCTTGCCATTCAAGTCTCTTCTCTAAGATCTGTATCAAACACACTTAACAAACTGAAAAAGAAAGAATGTGTAAAAGGGTCTACAACACTCATTAAAATCCTCTCCAAGTTAATAAATGAACATAGCATAATGTAAAGCTACAGGTGAAGATAATACTTCCACACAACACAAATCATGTTACACTTATATCAGAAAAAGAATGTTTACTAACTGTCCACTCTATCTCATTTTACATTAAACTAGGATTATTTCTAGATCTCTGCCATCTCCCAAAAACTCTTGAAAAATCTCCCAAAAACTGTTCTCCAAAAATTCTCTCCCTTTTCTTCTAGCAACACACCCCACAAATAAACAAAACCCCACAGGCAAAAATGGGCAAACCCCCACCAAACCAGTTCAGCAGTTAGAAATTCAACAAAAGACATCCACCACAAATATTTTCCTAAAATATCTAAATGAATTGACTAACAGGAGGTGAGACATAGTCATTAAAAGGGCAGTTACATCACTTATTGTGGAAATCATGCTGCTATCTCTACCAGAACCACCACCTACATTTTCTCCAGAACCTTGGCAGACTATTCCTTTTGAACTATCAATAACTCTGTTTAATGGTCACACCCTCCTAAATTCTCTTTCATAAAAATCACTGGAAAGATCTCTGTCCTGCCTTGTCTTTCTTGAATGCCTGGCAAATATAATATGCTTATGATATCTTTATTCAACTTCATAAATTCTCTTCCTACAAATCCAGCCTTTACTTGGACCAAACCAACCCTCAGGCAAGGCTGGGAAAGAGGAAACGATAAGTTCCCTCAAATACAAATCAAGCTAGTATCATCTATATCTAATTAAAAGATAGCTGCACAGAAATGGAAAAAATAGTTGAAATCAGTTATCACCTATTAAATTCTTCATTATTTCTACTTTTCTACAATTGCTATAAACATTCTGAGTAAAAGCAAGACACATTCTGAATAAAATATAAAATTTTAGCATCAGGATGTAGGAACTCATGTCTAGCCAGAAGTTATCCCTATTAAAGAAGTCTGCCCAGCTGCAGAAATGAAAGCTTATTTACGTAGGAGAAACTTAATCCAATCCAATAGTTTGGTTATGTAAGGACTTGTCACAAAAGTTAATATAATCTTTTCATGATGTCTTTATTACCCCCATAAAGCTCTCTGAGAAATATCTGCACCTTCTGCTGAAGCTTGTATTATGCATGAAACATTGCACACTTTTTAGATATTTCTCTACAGCGTTATTTCTGAAAAATATATAATACATTGTTTCGTGCTGTGTTCTGGATTCTATTTTATTTCTTCCATTACATAGCTCTTTTTTTATAGTTCTCGATCTTTGGATTATAACTCTGATTTAATATTATTGGCAACAAAGTATTTGTGGTATCCTCATATTCTCAAATGTACTTTCTAAAAAAATATTCTATAATTGAAGCGAGAAGCAGTTCACTTCTTTGATTTGGGAGAGAGACTTGCACAGCAAGCTTTCAGCCTTCTGAGACGAAGAATGGAAACATTGTGTGTTGTTAACAATGTTGCCTTATGAGATTCAGTTAGAAACATGCTTATTGGGATGGACAAGTCTCCTATGTTCCGTTTGATTTATAATTATAATGGATTTCTTGAATATGTTGCATCTTGTGTCTCATTTAGGTTACTGTTAGAGGATCTGTTATATTATTGAAATTAACGAGGACAATGTTTGAAATTTACACTTATCTCCTCAGGGGAATTTCTACTCTATTCTTGTGAATACAAAATTCAATTATTTCACCAAATGGCAGAAAGCATTAATCATGTCTTTGTTTGGCTGTTTTCACGATAAAAATATTCACTTTTAGCACCATTTGTTTCCTAAGGCAATCAAAGAATTTCTGTTTCACACGAAAGCTTATCAATTCACTGTGATCTGCTCTTTGCAGCTTGCTTTTTTCGTATGTAATGCCAGGGAATTGGTCAATGTGCAGAATCATATATTAAATGGGCAGTCAGATACCAAAGGTTTAATTACTTATGATCTAATTTTCTTACCAAGGTTTGGGTTTTTAGGAGTGTCTTTCTTGAAAATTCAACAGAGCAAAATGTTACTATATTTCAATGCTTAAGATCAAGCTTTTCAGGCAGAGACACAAAACAGAGGGATATCAGACGTCTTTAGCAGAAACAAGTTAAAGATTTTTCAAATGTATTTTGTTGATAAAATACTATAGTTGCATAAAATACATCCCGAGTTATAGAATGAGATTATTGATCATGTCTTGCAAATGCAATGCTCCAAGGTAAGTTGGAAAATACCAAACTGCAAACTGTTATCTTTCACCTGTGTGGCATGCAAAGTCCCCCCAATACTTTGGCTAAAAGGAAATTAGAGATTTCCTGAATGAAAATTAGATCCTCTATGTAGAGTACAATAAGGAGGAGAGTAGCTTTTGTAGTCGGAGGAATAACCCAAGGCACCAACGTAGGTCAAATCCCAAGGAGAGGGGAGTTCCAAAATTGCCACTGAATATTTTTTAACAAAATTATATTCCATGAAGGTTTGCCATTTAAAATAAGAATATATATTTTCAAGTGGATGGAGCAAAAGTTTTACCCTCGTCCCCCATAAAGATGTTGGAAATCTTCCTCTTAAAAGCAATAATGTCCTGGTATAATTACACCCATAGTTACATAAACAAATGCCAATCAAATGCCATGAGTATGTTAACAAAAATCTATCTCTACACACATAGATATCTATAACATATACATACACACATTATTTTAATGGTGAAAATCATATGCTCGTGCAATTATCCTTTAATTTATGGACCCAAAGTGACTAAAGTATCCTTAGTGTATTGACTAGTGTGTAAATTGGTTGATGTATTCTGCATAGAAGTTTGCAAATAATGTTATCTTGGCCCTAGTCCACACATCCAGAGAGTTTAGACTTGCCCACTAAATCTACCATGACCATTCTAGTATAGATTGGCAAGTGTGGAATTAATGCAAGCCATTTTTTCGTGTGCACAAATTTAAATTCTAAACTTAAAATTTGATTTTATTAAATCAGGCCCATGTTTTCCTCCCTAACTAGTTGCATTGAGTTGACTAAAGTGTAAATTATTTCAAATCTCATATTAGAGTGGTGCACTTAAGGACTAACTCATCCCAAGAGGAATCTAGGATCTATTGAGAATAGTAAGAAATCAATTACAAAAAGTGTTTATTAACATTGTATCAAAATTCATCATTGTTAAATCAATAGCTTAGGGGTTTGATCAAAGGAGAACAAATACTTGCCAAGCAAGTTCCCAAAGTGGTGTATATCAAACTAAAGCAAACATTTTTTAGTTACTAGAATTTTGCCACCTCACTTTCATAAATGAAGTTTACATTAGTATGGTAGGTTTGTTTTTGCAAGTGCAAGGTTCACTTCTACATTTGTGGAGATTAGATCATCTTTCGCTTTATTTAATTTTTGCACTAGTTACAATATTTATTGTATAATCCTAGGTTATATTTGCTTTCTTAGATTATTTAGTGAGGGTTTGGTTTCAAGGCCCACACATCAACATGAAATGTCTTTTTGAGGATTTGAACTCAAGTCTTCAACATGAGAGCATCATGACTTAACCATTCTAGGTCAATTTTTTGTAACATGCTCGCTTGCTACTCCTTCTAAGGTCAACCTATCTTCTACCTTTAGCCTCTTACCAATTCTCTCAACAATTGCAAAATCACAAAGCAACTCTCTATCTCACAAAGCTCTCAAACAATACTCTTGCACATAGAATACAACAAAATGATAACAAGGAAATCAGATTGGAAAGTGTAACCGAGAGCATCTCTATATATATTAAAATTCCAATATCCAAAGGCTACAAGCAAGCTAACAATCATGTCACCTTCCTATGCACATGCATCGACTCAGCTGAATTAACTCTCAGATTGCAACACATGACAGTCCTCACATTTCAAATGGTTGAGTTGACTTAATTCATGAGACGACATGACTCTTTTATTGAGTCAAGGGACAACAATGCCTTTCAGCAGGTTTCCTACTTTGTTTGCAACTCGTCTACCCTCTTATATTGTTGCCAACTTCACATTAACTGAGTTTTATGCATATCTAATAGTTTAATCTGGTTTGGACTCATGTTTAGACTTCTTTTTGCTTCCACATTCTATAGATTTGGCGCTACATATTCACCTTTTAGTGCCCTTAAATATAGTGCAACCAAAGACTATTTCAATATGGTTAAGTCTGCCTTTATTCCTTCTTACTACGCACAAATTGTATTCCTATTCCCATGCGTGGTGAATAAGTCTTTATTGACTTTATCTTAGTTTGTTTTAAGTGCATATTTTAAACTTAGTGACAACATGTATATGAGGCAATGCTTTACTGCGCTTGGCATTACTTAAAGTGTTTCAAACATATAAACTTCTGCGCCATAATAATGTGTGCTTTTATATACTTCAAAATACTTTAACATTATGTGTGTGTGTGTGTGTGTATACACACATTTACAATCTTAAGATATAAAATGTTTTACTTGCCAATTTAATAAGTATATAAACATATATTAAAATAATGATTATATATACACAAATATATACATATATTAATATATATGTTATGTATATATATCATTACTTTACTATCCTTATATAAACAAATGCTTGCATTTTCATCGATCGACATATATACACGTCCAACTGATATTCTTGGATACATATGGATAATCCATCCATGAGCATGCATAGATACGTCTACCTACGTATACTCATACACGTATTTACTCATATGTATGAGTTTATCATAGACACGTACATATATACATATATATACATTTTCTCATTGATATAAATATGAACACAAAAGGAAGGACTTTTACTTGACATAAAGACTTATTCACATTCCCCAATCAAAACATTCATAGAACAAGATCATAAACCAATATAAATATTCACAACCAAAATTGAAGATCACTTGCCATTTACCCAAACTGACTTGACTCAACTTAGACCAACTAGGGTGTGAGTGTGTGTATGCTCAGTTAGGCTCATTAAAAGTTATCAGACCAAGTTCTTCTCCTAAGTGATACTTCTCTCTTCTGGAGGTTCAAATATGTTCTACATTCAACTTAGTACATTATAGCAATAGTTAGCCAATAAATTATTTGTATTCATGCATTAAAGTAATCATATTGCAATCCATATTCATTCATCACATTTTCCATCAATATAAAACATGATCATTTATTCCATAGCAATAACATCTTAATGCATATTTCAATAATTCATTCACGTATTACACATATTAAAGTCACGATCTACATTTGTCATCATATTTACTCAACCTGGTAACTTAGAGATAGGGTGTAACATACTTCCCCCATTATGAATCATCGTCCCCAATGATTTAAAGAACCAAAACATATAGTTAAAATCAAATAAAGGTTTTACTTTCCATTTTCCAAATCATGCAGGAAATAGGTATATATCCAAATAATCTTCCCTCATAGTGTGACCCTTTGCAATCTCGTCCATCTTGAACCTTGCATTGAGGGACTTTGCTGATGCATAGGGAGAACTTTTGTGCTTCAAACATACTTTCTCTTCAGAGATTTATACTTCATAATTGCATTAGTATCGACTTAATATGTACATCATAAGTACAAAAGTGACTATATCCTATATGACACCTATACCATAGTGATTGGAAAAACACGTTATTATTGGCTATCATACAATCATCCTTAGTGTAACACAAATAAAAAAGGAATGTCAATGTATTGTGCACTACACCATGGGTCCCATCCTTCCTTTTGGTCTTTACACCATCAAACAACTCAGAAGTCGAGACCGTTCATCATTGACACAAACATTTACCTTAAGCATAATAATATTGCTTCATAACTCAACCTTTGCATCAACAATTTTTTCCTTGATCATCTCGATCTTTTTTTTTATTTATGACAATATTTTTGACCCAAGGTTAATCTTGTTCCCTAGCTTGTAGGAATTTGACCCTTCTCCCCATATAATGTTTCAATTGGATCAAATTCAATGATAGAAGTTTATTATAATAAAGTTTTCCATAACTCCTCCAAGATTTGATTTATTCCTTTAGCCTAACTAGCCGACTCAAAGAAATAAGAAGCATACCTTCAATTGAATTTTCAACAAGGTGATCATGGTTTACACAAAACCTTAATGCTACTTATGGGTCCCTATCTGAGATAACTTTCTCAAGAACATTAAGCAACTGCTTTGCACAATTTGTTGTTGACTTATATCCTATAAATCAAATTTTCCAATTAGAATTGGTTACCTTAGTGAGCCTCTTCACGATAACATTATGCTAGTTCCATTGACATAGAAAAATCAAAACTATTCCAATGATCTGCCTCTTTCTCTCTGGAATTTCATGAGTATACAAATCCTGCTAATGATGACATCCTATCCTCATCCTCTAGCATATTGGACAACAACTTGCTACATACCTTGCAACTTCTTACTATGTTTACTTCTAGATTATAATGGTTCCACATTTGGTAAATAATTTTTTCATATCAATGTCCTGAATATGTCATCAATTTACCTCGTTTCATTCCTTACTCTCCCAGAAAATTGGTACATGGGTTCTTTCTTTGATTCATATTAGTCCATCTTGACTAAGTAAAACCTCCTCCATGGACTTATGCCACATTTGATCCCCAAAATATAATGATTGGATGTCATTACAGAGATATAACTCCTTCATCTTAGGGCATCCATATTTAAGCTTTATTTTGTCCTCTAATTATTTCCAAAATCATAATCCAATTTCCAACTTAATTTATCTCTTCTGATGAGCATTTATATTAGTTGAGTAATAATTCTCGTTAAATCATGCTGGCTTGATATTATCTTCCAAAAGATATCCACCAATTATTGCATACTTAGTTTCTAAGCATGAACGTTTCTTGATAACTCAAAATTATGAGTTCATAAATCTTCCAAATTGAAAATGCATCATTAAACGTTGAATAGGGTACATATATGAGTACATCTACTCTCTCTCTTTCCCCCTTAGTGTTTCCAAGACATAGATCATCTTAAAGTTGAACTCTCAAAAATCATCCACTCTCTCCAAATTGACTGAATTGATTAAACATTCCTTGTTGTTTGGCTTTTGAATGACTTTTGCTTGCCTTTCTTACCCTCCATGGTATGCCTTGAACATACTTTTTCATTTCCAAAATTGGATTCATCATCACCCTCTAATTTCTCAGGATCAATAGTTGGATCCACAATAATGAGATCTAATGAATAATCAACAACTTTACAAGCTAAGAGGTACTCTAGTGTTTCATTCCAATTCTCTTTTTTGTGTATACTAATAGCCTTTTAACCATATACAATTTCCCATTGGATCATCTTCAAATGATCATTTAAGGATCTAAACATAAGTTTGCTTTTGTTGACAAGTTGGTAAGTGCAATTTGAACTTCAACCAAACTATGCTCTAATTAAGCCCTTTGTCTAAATTGTTTGATTTGCTTATCAAATATTACCTTGCAATCATCTTTCTAAGTAATTTTGTCCCATTTCTTGGTAATTGCATTTTCTCATAACCTTAGACACTTTAAGGTTGTTCAGTTTCTTTTCCTTATTTTAATCATAACTCCAAATTGACCTTGCATATTCTGATTGGTGAGATCATGTCCACTTTTATCTTCATTTTTTTTTAAAGTTGTTTCCCTTTTCTAACCAATTTGGTCTCTAACCTTTATTCTAAGGTATCAACTTCTTCTCTTGATTCCAATTATCTTTGCAAGATTTTAACCTTGTACTGCATCAGGTCTGTCAAGGGTTATCTAGCCTCTTTGGATTTCTCTCTAGTTGATTTTGATTCACAAAATGCTGACTTACTACTTTGACTGAAGTTTCCAATTTATGCTAGCAATTAGTTCTTCTAACAAGCATTTGTATGAATATACCTAATCCATATTCGTAGATTTATAGTATCCTTATTTATTCCACAATCCTTAACGCTTTGCAACCAAAGTTTTCTATTAGATGAGGGGATTATACTTTGATTTTTCTTTCTCATCCCCAAAGTCATTTAAACAATTTTGGCATCGATATTCCCCCATAACCCTCCTATTGAACCGTATCTTCCAAAATCCAAAGATGTATCTTAAAGAGAGTTTTCAACTCCAGGGACAACTCTTTCCTAGTCACACATTAGACAAGTTTTCAAGAAACTTAACTTCCTTTTTGTTTCCCCTTGTTCTTTTCCCCTTGCCATTCTGGCATAAGAACTTTTCAACCATGATCTATCGTTAAGGTTTACGTATTACTTACGTAATGAGCTTATAGGTTCCAGTGTTAAACTTGGTAGCTTTGATACCACGTGTAACATGCCTGTTTGGTACTCCTTCTAAGATCAACCTATTTTCCACCTCTAGCCTCTTACCAATTCTCTCAACAATTGCAAAATCATAGAGCAACTCTCTATCTCACAAATCTCTCAAACAATACTCTTGCACAAAGAATATATCAAAATAATAACAAGGAAATCAGATTGGAAAGTGTAACAAATGATAGAGAGAGGACCTCTATATATACTAAAATTTGAGTATCCAAATGGTATAAACAAGCTAACAATTATGCCACCTTCTTATGTACATGCATCTACTCAGCTGAATTAACTCTCAGATTGCAACACATGATAGTCCTCACATTTCAAATGGTTGAGTTGACTTAATTCATGAGATAACATGACTCTTTTACTGAGTCGAGGGACAACAATGCCTTTTAGCAAGTTTCCTACTTTGTTTGCAAGTCGACTACCTTATTATATTGCTGCCAACTTTGCATTGACCAAGTTCTATGCATATCTAATGGTTTAATGTGGTTCTGGGCACAAGTTTAGACTTCTTTTTGCTTCCACATTCTATAGATTTGGTGCCACGTATTCTTCTTTTAGCGCCCTTAAATATAGTGCAGACAAAGACTATTGCAATATGGTTATTTTGCCTTTATTCCTTCTTGCTATGCACAAACTGCATTCCTATTCCCATGTGTGGTGAATAAGTCTTTATTAACTTTATCTTAGTTTGTTTTAAGTGTAGATTTTAAACTTAGCGATAACATGTATATGAGGCAACACTTTAATGTGCTTGGCATTATTTAAAGTGTTTCAAACATATCAACTTTTGTGCCATAATAATGCACACTTTATATACTTCAGAATATAACATTATATATATATATATATATATATACACACACACACACAATCCCAAGATTATAACATGTTTCAATTTAATAGATCTTCTATTCCTATATTAAAAATTTCTATAGAATCTACACCTTCACCATCATAACCAATACAAAAAGTAAGTTTTGCATCCACTTATTATGGTTGTTCTTTCTATGTACTTAAGAGTGCTCATGCTTTGGAGATTAAGCTACCAACTAAGAAGACAATATTATGGCACTAGAGGATGGGCCACATAGGTGAGAAGGGTCTAAGGGCCTTGAAAAATGAAAACCTTTTTGAAGAAATAAATTGTTGTAATCTTAAGCTTGATTTAGAAGAGAATCGTGTATATGAAAAATAAAACCATGTTCATCTTTACTCTAGTTGTCATAAATTGAGGGTGTCAAGACTTAATCCATTCTAATATATTTAGTCATGTTAATGTTCCTTTAACTTTGAATACGTGTATTATGTATCTTTCATTGATGACCATAGTAGAAGGATATGGGTATATTTTATTAGAAATAAATGTAAAGTCTTCAATTTTCTTGAAGAGTTTAAGACTGCTATAGAGGATCAAACTAGTTGGAAGATTTAGATTTTAAGGACTAACAATGACAGTGAATTTGTTCAATAGATTTTGATAGATTATGTAAGGATCGCAAGATAGAGATACATAAGACAATTTTATACACCTCTCAGTAGAATGGAGTTATAGAAAGAATGAAAAATACATTGATGGAGATGGTTAGGAGTATGCTCAGTGGACCTCACTTGGAATAAAATATTTAGAAGTGGTTTCTATGGATTTTTTTCTAGTTAAAGTCTCCTACATCTTATTTTGTTGAGAAGACACCTATGGAGGTGTGTTCAATCAACAATCCTTTATTGAAACATCTTTGAGTCTCTATTGTGAGGCATATACACATGTTCCTAAAGAGAAATAATTTAAGTTGGATAAAAAGGCTATTCAATGTATCTTCATCTAGAACATTAGTGTGAAAGGGTACAAACTTAAGAATACTATGTTTGAGAAAATTTTATATAAAAAAAATGTTAAATTTATATAAGTTAAACCTTCTTCTATAATATTAAAACTAAAGATGGATAACAAGAAATATGTGGTTCAACTAACCCCAAATATATAGAAGGTTGGATTAGAAGCCCACAAAGGACCTAGAGAGGAGGAGAGTTCAAATAGTTCATAGAGTTTTAAAGAGGAGGTAGAAACTCCAACTCAACTCTTGAGGAGAAACACTTGACACAGATAACAACCAAACATATGTGGGTGATCCTACAATAGTGGGTTACACATTTTGGCCAAACTTGAAATTGAACTGATTTTTTTTAACTAATTCTTCACTTTCGAACACCTATAGCTGCTAAACCATGAGGAATTTGAAGATGATGCAAACTAGTGATTTGTGACATTTTGTCTGTGGATTCTAAATATATATATTTAAAAAAAAAAATGGAATTAAATTACATTTCAGTTTCCATCTCCTTCGATAACTTATTTTTAACAATAAACAACATTTTTAAAGAGTGATATTTACTGTATAACACAACATTTTTTCTATGAAGGATAAAATTCTATTTTTTTCGAATTCAGATTAGTAACTACGATATCTAGCTCCTTCATTTGGTTTCATAGTGTTTTATTTTTATTTTTCTTAATTAAGTTTTGAAGTCAAACCAATTACAATTTAGACAAGTTTATTGTATAGAACAATTTTTTTTGTATGTATCAAAATTCAATATTTTTGTTGGATCAAGGACATAAATACCAAGGGCATAGATATTTTTCAAAAAAAAAATTGGTAACATACTATTTTTCCACATGTGCAGAACAAAGAGCTTGATTTTCGGTGAAAAACCTACATTTACAAGAAATAAAAAATAAATATAATAATCAAATTAAATATATTTAAAATTATACTTTTTGTGAAGCTTATAATAAGTACTACATACTTACAAAACATAAATTTTAAATGAATTCATTTGATCCCCCAAAAAGTAAATCAAAAGTGGTTTTTTATCAACATTTTGATAAGTGTAGAGGAGACTCTGTTATAGGTATGGTTTAAAACTAATGGAGTTCTATCCAAGGGGGTTTAATCTAAGGGGGTTTGATCAAACCATATTCAATTAAAATCCTTTAAATGGAACCTTTGAAAGCTTAAATTATTATATTTTTGAAAAATATGTGATCTCAGCAAAAATCAGGATGTCCCAGAAAGTTTAATCCATTATCGTGACAACACCCATATAATATTCTTGATTGGAGGTGTATTTTTACTTTTATTACTAATATACATGATCTTATAACTATGAAGGAGGTGTTGGGTATGAATGATTATAAGTTCTAGGGAGCAGTTATAGATATGGAGATTATTTCAATGAAGAAAACTCATACATGAAACTTAGTACCTTTGTTTGATGGTTAGGAACCTATTGGTTATTGTTAGTAATAAAAGTGGTGGATCACAAATTGAAGTTATGTGCCCCAATTATTCATTATAAGTTGTATTTATACCAAAGACTTGGTAATAAAGAGGGATCAAAGGTTAGTGCATAATGTGGAATAAACAAATTTATATAAAGGTAGATCAAATAAATTGAAGAACACTCAACATATTCCATATATTACCCAACCTCATATACATATTATACTTCCATTATCTCATCATGCATCATATCTTTTGTACAATTTTCTAATATATTGTCATTCTTATCTTATCTTCTATCTCAAACATATTTCTTTTTCACCCTTTTCTACATAATATTCTATCATATACATATGATTTCTTAATAGGACATGTCCCTTACAATCTACCCTACTTATTGGAGTTTACTTGTTAGCCAAGAGCTCTAAAACCTCTTGCAATGGTTTGCAATAGAATTTATTGTTATGTTTTGTAGTTAGCTTTTTCCCTACTAACATCATCCCCCTTTTGAAAATTGTGTCTTGTCCTCAATACATATTTATGTTAGTTGGCTAGAATGATTACCTCATAAATCTCCTTTAGATGGGAAAAATTATTGTCCCATTGTATCTTCAAGTAATTATTTTGGGTTCTTATGATAATGTTTTAATCTAGCCCCTTTAACATAACATTTTATTAATATACTGTATAATTGTCTTAACTTGACCACGTTAGATTTTAGTATATCATCAATATAATAGGGACCTAGCGATATAACTTTTAACTTTCCCTTTTTCTTAAATTTTCTATCATATAGTAAAACCATGTCATCTTTCTTAAAATTTTATGTTTGATATTTCTATCATGTGATGCCTTCTACCTTTTTAATTCCATAAGTTGGTGATATACCACAATTTGTTTGAACTCATCTAATTTTTCTAAGTCCCCAATTCTCTATTTTATTGATTAGAATCATCTATCAATTTGAGAGTGAGTGTGATGTGGAGGTTGGGAACTAGGAAGTTTAAGGGTAAGCTTTCCTCCATCCCATAAACTAATTCAAAAGGGGTAAATTGGGTGGATCTTCTATAAGTGGTCATTTAAGCCTAAAGTACCACAAGTATCTTGACATCCTAATCTATTATCTTTCTATTACACATATTAGTCAAGGTGGTGCCTATAATCTTGTTCAAAGCCTCAATTCCTCCATTATCTTGTGGGCAATATTGGGTACTTCGGTTTTGGGTTATCATGAAACTTTTTAGTAATTATGTGATCAATTTGTTAAGAAAGTGTTTCCCTTAATCACTAGTTATGCTTAGTGGGCATATAAATCTTGTAATGATATTTTGATATATGAGCTTCATGGTCGTCTTTGTGGTACAATATTTATTCAATTCTTCCTCTACCTATTTTTTCGTTTATTCTACACCAATGATGATAATCTAGCTTTAGATAGTTTTATCGATGGATCATTGGGTCCAATAAAATTAATAGCCCATTTTCTAAATTGTACTTGGGCTAATACCATTTGTAGGGTAATTTTATCCCTTGTTGTGGACCTCTCAAATCTCTAATATATACCATATTTTTTTAGCTTATTATTTTGCATCTTTTTTTAGGGTAGGCCATTATAGTCATATTAGTTGGACTTTCTTGGTGGTAGCATTTCCAAAATTGTGTCCACTTGATATCACTTCATTCACTTCCCTTAATATATCATTCCTCTCATGTTCATATACTACTTGTTGTATTATATCATCCCTTCTCATTCTATATAATTCTTATCCTATCAATGTGAAGGGATGGGACTTCCACAATAACACATTTGTCTTGCAAAAATATATCAATTAGGTATTTTTTGGTGGATAGTAATTTGGCGACATCATGTAGTTCTTTTGGCACTACAATTATTCTAAAAAAAATTGCACTAGGTAGGTTCTCTTCAAATTCATTTGGTTATTCTCCAGTGTTAATTATTGATAGACAATCTAGACACTGGTTATTCCTTCCTAGTTTGACCATGATGTTAAAGTTAAATTCTTGAAATAATAGTGGTCATCTACTTCCCTAGATTATTAGTTTGTTCAACAAATATTTTAGGGGCTCATGGTCAGTGTAAAATGTGAATGGTGTAGATAATAAATAGTGGCAAATTTGTTGCAAGGCATACACCATCAATAATACTTCTCTCTCTTTGTAGTGGTATAGTTCTTTTTAGCCTAAGATATCTTCTATCTTGTAAAGGCAATAGAGTGGTATTTGTTTCCACGGGGTTGTGTGAGTATTACTCCTATGGTCATCCCAGTGAAATGATAATTGATATTCGATATTTGTTATTTACAAAGGAGAGGAAAACTCCTTAAATAATATAATGCAGGATGATGTTTCTATAAGGAATAATCGTTAACTAAAGTAATTAACTGAAAGTTGCTAAAAGATAACTAAAGCAAACTAAGTTAACCGAAAGTAAACTATTGGCTAACTAAAAGCTAAGATGACCATTAAATATTATAATAATACTTTAATACCCTCCCTTAATGGTCATACTACTAACTACACAAAGCTTATCCCAAAATTTTACAAATTTATCTAGATGGAGAGACTTGGTGAGAATGTCAGGTCTGATCCTCAATTAGAACATACTACAACATCACAAATCCATCTTCAACAAGTTGTATGATGAAGTGACAATGAAGCTCAACGTGCTTGGTTCGCTCATGGAAGATTGAATTCTTAGTAAGCTTGACTACCCCTTTATTATAACAAAACAAAGGTGAAGGCCTTGCTTGAGACATCTACATGTCAACAAGCATCCTTTGAAGCCATATTGCCTCACATGTTGCCTTAACTATTCCCCAATACTCTGCTTCGATTGAGGAAAGAGCTACTTCCTTCTACATCTTGCTTGTCCATGTGACTGCACATGTACCAAGACTAAAAATATACCCATAAGTAGACTTCATGTTATCAACTGAACCTGCCCAATTTGAATCTATAAAGCCAACCAGCCTAGGATATTTGCATTTGTTGTACAAAATACCAAAGTTAGGTGTCCCTTTGACATATCTCAATAATCACTTCATGAAAATCCAATGTTTTGCCTTAGGGGCAGTCATGAAACAATAAATTTAGCTCACAACAAAACTAAGATCAAGTCTAGTGGCAATAAGATAGATGAGGTTGCTCACTAGTTTCCTGAACGTAAACTCATTTACCACTAGTGAGTCTGATTTGGCTGAAAGTTTCAACCCCTTCTCCATAGGAGTGGATGAGATTTTCAATCTTCCATCCTAATTTTTTCTAGCAAACTCCTAGCATAATTCGATTGAGAAATGAAGATATTGTCACCTATCTGCCAAACTTCTACACCAAGACAATAGTGGAGGAGACCCAAGTTCGTCATCTCAAATGTGTAACACAAATTTGACTTGATCTGTTCAATCAAATGTAACCTACTGCTAGTAATGATGATATCATCCACATAGATGATAAGAAGGATGATATCATTTTCAATGTTCTTGAAAAACAAATTTGCATATGAGAGACTCCTTGGAAACCCCTGTGCAACCAAGTACTTGTCAAACTTTAGGTACCATGCCCTGGGTGCCTGGTTTAGGCCATAAAGAACCTTCAACAATTTGTTTACCTTATGCTCTTCTCATACAACCTTAAAACCAAGAGGTTGTGTCATGTATGCCTCTTCCTCTAAATCTCCATTGAGGAAGGCACACTTCATATCCATCTAGCGGACCTTCTAGCCAAATTGTGTTGCAATGGCCAGGACAAGTTAGATGGTAATATTATTTGTTGTAGGAGAAAATGTTTCCTCATAATCAATACCTTCTCTTTGTGAGAACCCCTTAGCCACCAACTGAGCCTTGTATTTATCTAGTGTTCCATCAGCCTTGTATTTCACCTTGTATACCCATTTGTAGCCAATGGGTTTCTTCCTTGGTGGAAGATATTACAGAACCCACGTGTTGTTCTTCAAAAGACTATGATATTCAAAATCCATAGTATTTTCTCATTCAGATTTACCCTTGGCCTTTGAATACTGTTGGGGCTCATAAACACTCTGCATGTTGGCCATAAGAGAAAAGTTTAATGTGTTCCTCTTGCTCTTGCCTCTAGACGATCTTCCCTCGACAAGCTCATCATCATGAACATCACCAATGATTTTCACCCACCACTTAGGACAAGGAGGAGATGCATCTTCTTTAATATTAGGATGATCATCATCATGACTTGGGTTTCCTAGAATAATACCATCTAGATGTTGATCCAATTTATCCTTAGGAAAATATGCTAGCACAAAATCTTCCTTAGGAAAATATGCTGGCACAAAATCTTCCTTAGGAGATTCCACAATGTCAAAATCATTAGAGTCCCTTCTGGTAGAGGTTCTTACCTAGGAGAGTCCACAATGTCAAGATCATCAGAATCCCTCCCTTTAGGTGGAGCTACTGAAAGCTTAGCTCCCAAATCCTTGGTCTTCAGAAGTTGATTGTCAGGATTCTTGATGGGAGAAGAGAGCAAAAAGGGCCCACCTTACTCATCAAACACAACATCCCTATTGAATGTCAAACAATCAGTAGCCACAAGGAAAAAGCACAAATCCATGTCACACTTTCGGTCAAATAAATAGTTCCAAGCGAAATATTTTCGACTTGAAAAGTTTTTGTTGAATGGGTTTCGACCGAAATCACATGGCCTATACGTGGCACATAGGGTTTTGGCCGAATATGTTTCACCCAAATCCAAAAATTTTAATTTTTCCTTCTCTCACTTTGAAATTGGCTTTTTTTTTTAAATGTGTGGGGCTTCTATAGAAAGCGCTTTGGTCAAAACCCTTTCTATCGAAACTATTTATGTGACATCCTAGTTGGCAGCCAACTCGGTTTTTTCAGAATTTTCTGAAACTTTCAACTTTAATAGAGTATTTCTTTAATCAGAATGATGTTTTTGAAAACAATAAAAATACCCTTTTGTAGAACTTGGAGTGGTGAATCCGAATATGTAATTTTTTTAATATTTTGTTTAGTTTTAATATATTTTATTTTTAAAATAATGCAAGTAGGTTGTTAAAGTTAAAAAAGAGGTTGATTAGAAATCAAAAAATAAATAGTAAAACATATTAATTTTTTTAAAAAAATATATGGTGGATTAGAGGAGAGAGTCCTCTTCAAAAGGGTATAATTTGTTTTTTGAAAATGATTAAAAAAATAGACAATAGTTAACGTCCCGTGAAAACTGTCAAATTATAACAAGTTTGACTTTAGAATGTTATTACGGGAAAAATATACATCAAAATTTTTTTTTTTTTTAATGCAATAGATATTGAAGTTACATATTTAAAAAAAAAATTAAGTAGAAGTGAAGTTTTTTTCAATTTGTTTATTGACATCACGTGAAGTCACTTTTTTTGAAAATTTTAGATTCCAAAATTTGTTCCTAAATTGATAAAAAAATATTGAAAACATTTTTCTTTTTAAATCTAAAAAATTATAGGAATAAACTTCATCAAAATTTCTACATTTCATTAGTTTACATCATTTTGAAATTCAAAACATAAAGACGACTTTTATGTGATCGAAGTTCAAAATATTTTTTGTTGCTAGTTGATTCCTTTATAAAGTGTGACACATGTTTGTACTTTTACCCCACATCAATCATTTGATAGGCCTTGTGATTGTCATTGTATCTTGTTAACATCAACATTTGACTCTTGGATTCCAACTTGGTCTTCTTTGCATTTGCAATCCAAACATACATAGTCAAACCAAACACTCTAAGATGAGTGATTCTTGGTTTTCTCGTAGACCATGCTTCCTCTAGGGTCATCTTCTTAACAACCTATGTGGGAGACTAGTTAAGAAGGTATACTATAGTATACACTACCTCAACCCAAAACTTCTTGGGAACATTTATGCTCTCTAGAATACAACGAACAATTTTTATGATGGTACGATTTCTCCACTCAACAACACCATTCTGTTGAGAGGTATATGGTGTGGTAAGTTGACTCTTAATACCATGTTTAAGACAAAATTCGGTGAACTGGTTGGAACAAAAATTGCCCCCATTACCTAACCTAAGAGTTATGATTTGACATCAAGACTCTTTTTCAACTAATGCCTTAAATTTTTGAAATTCATTAAACACTTGTGATTTTTCTTTGAGAAAATACCCCCACATTTTCTTACTAAAATCATCAACAAACAAGAGAAAATACTTGGCATCAATGACTGGTTCAGTATTCATTGGTCCACAACATCTGCATGAACCATATATAGAACTTTTGATGCTCTCCAAAACTTTCCATCTAAGAATGGAGTATGATGTTGCTTCCTTGCTTGGAAGGCTCTGCAAACACCACGTGTCTACTGTTGAATCTTAAGTAAGCCTTCTACCAAATTCTCTTGAGCCAGCTGAGAGAGGTAGGAAATGTTGATATTCCCATATTGTTGATTCCAAAGAGTCCTAATAGATGAACTCCTCACAAGAAGCGCATGCTCCATAGGATCTCCAGTATCAAGTAGTCGATACAAATCATGATCCTTGAGCCCAACTACCATTTCTTGGACTCCTTATCAACAATTTGACACTTGTGTGAACTGAAAATGATGTCCAACTCTAGATTGTGCCGCATAATCTGACTAACGAAGAGAAGATTGAGCTCCATTCCCAACACATAGTATACATTGAGAAATATTAAATTTCTCCCACCATATGTGATCTAGACATTGCCCTTAGCAACAACATTATACTCTTTGCCACCACCAAATATGATGGAATTGAAGCAAGCCATATACTCCATGAATTAATATCTCCTATTTGTAGAATTTTGGGAGGCTTTAGAATTGATGTACCATGGAGATGATTTGACACGATCTTCTAGTCATTTGGCCATCAATGCATAAGAGGTAGACGCCTAGTCAGACTGCATAGACGTCATCCCTCTCATTTTCCAAAAGCACAAAAAATGAGGCAAAGTTTGTGATCAGCCGACATGAAAGCCTAGACAATCAACTAGCATAACTCCCATGATTTGTTTTTAAATTGTCTAAAAAGGGGCTCAAAAAATAACAATATTTTTCTAGAAAAAACCTTCAAAAAACTCTAAACGAGCAAGATTTTTTTAGAGAAAAAAGAATCTTCAAAAACTTTGATGATTAGCAAAAAAATTTATAGAATTTTTTTCAAAAAATATTCTGGCACAACAAAAAATCAGTAAAAAATTTCAAAAATGTAGAAAAAAATTCAAAAAAATCTTCAAAAACACTTGGCAAAGAGAATTTTTTTGGTAAACATTAGTCTGCAACAGAAATACCCTCGACCTCAGTAAAACCCTGGTGGTTTTCAGATAGAATTTTCTGCAACCATAATTTTGAAAGAAAATGTATCCAATCTTCTGCAAAAAAAAGGAGTTCATGCAAACCCTAGTCGTAGCCAAAAATGTGTCAAGAATAGGAAAAATCACGTGTAAAAACGCACAAAAGGGCATGATTTAAAGTCACACACAAATAAGGAGGCCACCGAACTCGTAAAAAAAACCACAATTTCGAGGCATGGAATTGTATTATGAGAAAACCTTGGTGAAAACCATCGATGAGGTCGTGAAAATCCCACAAAAAAGGATATGAAAAATTGTAGAAAAATCATGTGAAAATGCCAAAAGTTGGGCATGATTTAAATTGCAAAAATATCCCACGTTTTTCATAGAAAAAGAGAAGTGAATTTTTTAAACAATAAATTATTTATACTAAATCTGTTTTTTCTTCTTGAAACTTCAAAAAAAATTGCAAAAAAAATCTCACAATAATCCCTTGAATATGCTTTGAAAATCTTCATGAACAGATCCACAATATTTCTCAAAAAAAAACCCTTGATTTTTATTTAAAAACAAATGGAAAAATAATTTCTAAATATTTCCAAAAAATCTTCAGGTAATTAGCCATGAAATTTTATTGCTCAAACAATTTACTAGAAAATGAGCCTAAGCTCTAATACCATTAAATGATAATTGGTATTCGATATTCATCATTTACAAAGGAGAGGAAAACTCCTTAAATAATACAATACAGGACGATGTTTCTAAAAGGAAATAATCATCAACTAAAGTAATTAACTAAAAGTTACTAAAAGCTAACTAAAGTAAACTAAGTAAACTGGAATTAAACTAAGTTAATTGGAAGAAAACTAAGATAGCTGGAAGTAAACTAAGTTAACTGGAAGTAAACTGCTGACTAACTAAAAGCTAAGATGGTCATTAAATATTATAATAATATTGTGATCCCTAAAATTTTTGTCCGGTTCTAAGATGCTAAATAACTATTAATGCACCTAAGGAAGAACACAAATAGTACACCTCAAGATTAACCTAAGGAAAGAAAATGCAAAGAAATAAGATGAAACAACAAAACGAGTGAATATAACTTCTTTGTTGTAGAAATTTCTTGGTTGGCCCTTGATATGGTATTCTTTGTATGCTCCTTGGATGGAAAATGAGATTAAGATGCAAGATGGGATGCAAGATGATTGAAAGTGTGATAATGGTGGATTCAAGTGCTAATGGCTAAATGGTTAATATGGCGCTTACAAATTGAGTGAAAAATTTGGTAGCATAAGGGTGCAAATGACTAAGTGTTGTAAAATGAGAGAAGAGAGGGGGGTATTTATAGAACAATTTGAATTCTCTAAAGAATTCAACAGTTGAGATTAAACCAACATGGACAAGATGGAGGGCTATGGTGATTTGAGGACTCACAAGCCCTCACATATTGACATGTGGAAGGTGAGATGGCTTAGGATAGGATGATGTGGAAGTGAGGTGGAAGAAAGGTACATGATGTGGAGGAAAGACATGTTGGGAAATTATGCTTCAACTTCCTAGATCCCTTTTGGACTTGGGTGATTTCTCCATGTTTCTAGCCTTTACCGCTACACTGTTGCAAGTTGTCCTTGGTGGCACGGTTGAGTTGTTTACCGCTTTACTACGGGCCACCCTGCTAGGTCTGATGGTTGGGTGGTGTTATCGCCCCACTGCAACGGTCCTCTTCTGGTGGTGCGGTAGCATGGGGGAAGCCAATATGAGCTCAGAGCTCGATCGATCGTGCTTGACCGAGTTTTACCAGAGGTCAAAATGTCAAGCAAATGAAAAGGTGACACATGGCAATATCTTTAAGATCTAGTTGGCCAAGAGATTATTTTCTGAAGTGTGACAAAGTTGCATTAAATGAATGGTCTAGAGGTTGACAGATATGTATCTACAACCATTTTTAATGTTGTGTGACTCGATGTATGCTAAATAAGCGATGCACATTATCAAAGAATAATGGAAGCTTGCAGGTAGGATAATTAAATATACTAATGACATTTGATTGCTTAAATGGGAAAAACAGGTAAGCACACGGTAAGAGATTATAAAGTAATCTCATGTGCAAGATCAAAACGAGTGAAGAGAAAGAGGTCGAGAGTGTTTGAGTAGTTTTGCATAAATTGTTGTAACCATGAACACTTAGACTCTCATATCAGAGAAAGGTGTGAACTTGAGATGCCTAGAGGCTGGACTGGTCGTGAGGCAAGCTGCAAGGGTCAACTGAGGAGCTGAAGGGAATCTACATAGTATGTCGTTTTAAGACATTGTAACTATGTGAACATTATGTATGGTGTGTTGCCTATATTTCTCCAGATGGACAAGATGTATTCTTCTGAAGAGCATAGCTCTGATATTGTATTGTAACTATTTTGTTATTGAATAATACAAGTGAGCTGAGTGTTTTGGAGGGTGGGAATTTTACCCGAAAGTGTTTTCCCCACATAAATATTTATGTCCACATGTTTTTCTTTCATGTTGTTTGATTCTGCAATCTGAATATATGCTTGTGTTGAATTTGTTATTTGTTAAGCATTTACTTTTCTCAAAAAGATCAATGGGGGATCCACTGTGGTTGTTTCTACTTTATGGCATAGTTGTTTGTGTCTTTGATGTGATATGAAAGGAAAATCACTAAGGCACTGATGTTTTAGATGCCTAATCTATTATGACAGACCCATCTCGTATCCCCAACAAGTGGTATCAGAGTGGGTTAAGGGAGGTCAAGGCTTGTTCTTGATACCAACAAGTGGTATCAAAGCTAGTTAAGGGAGGTCAAGGTTTGATGATACCAAGTGGTGTCAAAAAATTCTCTTGGTTACTGAAGTTTTGGGTATTTCTCCTGTGAAGATTTCTTAGCTTGGCAAGCTTGAGGAAATCTGGAGGAATATGTTGTTGTTTGATCCTTCGATGAATGAAATTTCTTGCTTCTTTGATTCAACACGCAACTTGAAAGACGTTGGAGAATACTAGAGTTGATCATATTGTGACAATGTGATATGAGGCTCTTGGTTGGAACCAAATGATCCTGATGCAAGGGGCATGAAGTATGCTTATGGTTGTGTTGCAGCAGAGCGTGGTTCATACTAGGCATCTGTGTGAGAGGCTCCCTGGTAGTATGGAGTTGATTGTATTGTTGTTCAACCATGGAGCATTGTGCTTGTGCTGGGTATTCTGACTTAGCACTAAAGGCGGTTTCTCTATTACTCTAATTGCATGAAGGCTATGAAGTTGATTGTGAATGGTTTGAAACTTTTGTATAGCCTGGCTCTCTCATATGCCTATGCATGGTTGTGATCTTGGAACTGGTCGAAAATGGACTTGTTGTTCTTGCTTACTTGTATCTTGCACTACCATGTCGTAGAATCATGTCTTTGGCTCTAAAGGTTTTTTGTAGATTTTCCTAAAAATTCTATAATGCATATTCATGTTATTTTTCATTATTTTGGTTAACCATGTTGGTTATTTGTAGACTCTTGGGTTGTCTAGATGAGCAGTGAATATGGAAGTGCATGGGTGTTTTATAAACACTGTGATTTTGTAGGTTTTACACGATCAAGGAAAACTTGTGGTTTGTGGAGTTGTTGTTCAACTATTATCCAGACCCTGACTTTTGAGGTTTGACTGGATGAGATAGTTGCAGTTTGACATGGCTTTGAGGAGGCGTGATGTCTTCTCTACATGGGAATGGTATGTGGTTGCTTACTAGTTCCCTAGACTATGGTGCTTGAGTTGTGGACATGATTGGAAAATCAGATCTGATCTTGATCTAGTTTTTGAGTCATGTTGTCTACATGGGTTTTTTCTTTGAGATCTCAGTTTTGTTGTTTCCAGTGCGATGATAGATTTGCGAGGTTTTTCACTGGTTGCATCTATGAGTTGTGCAATGTTGTGGGTTGTCTTTACCTAGATGTTTTTTGTGAGTCAACTCGGAACTGGACTTTCAATATCCACGAGGTTGCTTCAGTGGTGGTGCAGATCTGTTAGTTGGACTTGTCTGTGCCCATTTGTGCATTGGTGTAGCTATTTTGAGATGCAAGGAGGAATGTTGTTTGAGTACTTGAATAGTTAGTTATGGGAACCTGTAGAGAGAGTATCACAATGTCATGGAGAGATTGATACGCTGGCTAGTGTAAGATTTTGACAATGATGGTGCAGTTTGTGTGATATGGGGATCTTGGTGTTGTTTGGTGTTGTTGTTCGATGGACATGTTGCCGAGTGTACCTGAAGGCCAGTTGGATCAGCAAGTGATTGGTCATGATGCTTGGAAAGCTCGGTGTCACGGTTCAGTGGGATCTTTAGCAGTGACCGTGGATTCATCATTTGATGGTGAATGATCTTCTTTAGTGTTGCAGATGCTTCTAATGTGACTCTTAGATCTTGTTGTTGTAGAAGAGTTCTTTTGCATTTGCAAGGACACTATTTGAAGATGTACAACATATTGGAGCCATGGTGGAAATTTGGATTCCTTGGTTGAGATTTTGGTGGTTCTTGACAGGTGATGTTGGTTTAGAGTTTTGGCATGTTGCATTGCTCTTGAGACCATAGCTTGTTTACTTGAAGCATGGTATCTCCTAAGGGGGATGTGTAAGATCATGGTGTCATGATAAGTTCTTGTTTCAGATGGTTTGGAGCTTTGATAGTGGTCTGGAGTTTCTCTATGTTTTGAGTACTTTGGTCATATGCTTGAGGACTTCATGTTAAGTGCAGTAATGCAAATTGGAGTTAGCATGAGATGATAGGTTGCTAGTGCTCATGGATGCATGGAGAATAAGGTGAGGTTGGAATTATTTTGAGAATGTTGTTTACAGTTGAAAGTTCGAGTAGCCTACACCTTGGTTGAATGCGAGTTTAACAGAGATCAGTGAGGAGATTTATCTTGGGTAAGTCATGGTGGCTTGTATATCTTGGAGGAGCATCTTTTTCCTCTTGGTATGCTCGGCAGTGATATGCTTGGTATTTTCCCATTATATCTTTCAGACGTGTTATATGTTTTGCTTTCATGATATGAATCTTGAGTTGTTGTTTTAAGATTCTGGAGGATTCATAATGGAAGGTGGACAACATAGTGTATCTCCTTATGCTTTGAGGATTGATAGGAGATGTTTATATGGGTTAGTTTGATCTCCTTTGAGATGCTTACATCCATGGATCAATTGGGTGTTGTTTTGGATTTTCCCTTTAGGATGTGAAGAAGATCATTGTTGACACAGCTGGTATTTAGAAGTGTATGTAGAAGGATGCTACATGTTATGATTTGCAATTTTTCTCTAATCTAGTCTTGTCTTCCTGAATGTTCATATGACTTTAGATATTTTTGTAGCTGTGTTGGTCACTATCTTTGTGGTCATGTGTTGTCACTTGGGTGATGACACAAAGGTTCTTGTGCCTCCTTCTTTAGTCAGATATGGAGACCCTAGAAGAACTATGGAAGATTATTGAGAGAAATGTTTCTTGCAACAAGTGGGTGCAAGTTGTGCATATCAGTGTGGATGTTCCTCAGAACTACATGATTACTTTTTTCTATGTGTAGAGATTGGTGGACTTGGTATGCCTAGATCACTTGTGATGATTTGTATGCATTCATCTGGATAGTACCCTTGCAGTGGGAGTACTTGGACATGTTTGGTATTTTGACTGGTTGACACATGGTGCTTGTATTTGTTGTTGATGGGTTGGTTATGTGATGGAATGAGTTTAATAATGTGCATACCTTTAAGGTATGAGTTATTGGATTAAATAGCATGAGCTATGGGTGTTGGTTTTCAGTCGTGTGGGTTTGATCAATTGGATGAGGGCATTCAGTTTTCTGGTTGTTATTCTAGTTGACTGGTTTATCTTGTTCTAGAGAATATTTTTCTCATTCTGTGTTCGCATTTGCTTGCCTTGTTGTTGTTGTGGTACCTTTTGCCTCTTGTAGGATCTGATCCTTGTGTTCTTAAGACTAGTGCATATACGCCTTGCCTCATTCCTTTTTCCTATGGTGGATGTTTGAAGTTGTTGCCTGAGTTGGTGGACATATGGGATGCCATTGTAGGTTTCTTGGATGGAGCATGAAAGAATTGTGTTGGTCCTTATATTCGGGTTTGGGGGAAGCCAGTAAGTCTTTGTCAAGTGGGAGATTGTTGGAAAATCATGCCTCAACCTTTTGGATCTCTTTTGAACTTGGGTGATTTATCCATGTTTCTGGCCTTTACCACTACATTGTTGCAAGCTTTCCTTGGTGGCGCGGTTGAGCAGTTTACTGCTTTACTATAGGCCACCTTGCTTGGTTTGACAGTTGGGCGGTGTTACTGCCCCACCGTAGCGGTCCTCTTCTGGTAGCACGGTGAGTGGTGCGGTGGCAAAGCGATGCCTTACCTCCTTACCATGGAGGTTGCTCATTGGTGGCGCAATGATGCGGTAGCAGCGAAATTCAAGTTTGTTAGTTATCACCCTACCATGGAGGCTTATTCTCTAAGCCGCGGTGGGCATGGTAAACTACTTGTAGTTGAAGGGTGATGGTCTAGTGACGATTATCGCCCTACCGTGGACGGTGATCTATGACCACTGGCGGTCTACTAGGGCAGTCATCTCCCTATTGCAGGGTGGCCTAGTGGCCTCCATAGTAGCGCGGTATGACTACGGTGTTCTACTTGGCAGTCATCGATATACTGCGGTGGGAAAAACCAAGCCTAGTGGTTGCAGGCAGAAAACGGGTCGACATGAGCTCACTGCCATATCGCAGTGGATGAATGGACTCGAAGCAGTAGTGTGGGGGAAGCCAATATGATCTTGGAGCTAGGTCTACCGAGCTTGACTGAGTTTTACCAGAGGTCAAAATGTCAAGCAAATGAAAAGGCGACACGTGGCAATATATTTAAGATTCGGTTGGCCAAGAGATTAATTTCTGAAGTGTGACAGAGCTGCATTAAATGGATGGTCTGGAGGTTGACAGATATGTATCTACAACCATTTTTAAAGTTGTGTGGCTCGATGTATGCTGAATAAGCGGTGCACATTATCAGAGAATAATGTTAGCTTGCAGGTAGGATAATTAAATATCCTGATGACAGTTGATTGCTTAAACGGGCAAAACAGGTAGGCACACAACAAGAAACTATAAAGTAATCTCGTGTGCAAGATAAAAATGAGCAAAGAGAGAGAGGTCGAGAATGTTTGAGCGGTTTTGCATATTGTTGTAACCATGAACACTTAGACTCTCAGATCAGATAAATATGTGAACTTGAGATGCCGAGAGGCTAGACTCGTCGTGAGGCTGGCTGAGAGGGTCAACTAAGGAGCTGAAGGGAATCTACGTAGTATGTCATTTGAAAAAATTGTAACTTGTGAATATTTTGTATGGTGTATTGCCTACATTTCTCCAAATGGACAAGATGTATTCTTTTGAAGAGCATAACTTTGATATTGTATTGTAACTATTTTGTTACTGAATAATACAAGTGAGTTGAGTGTTTTGGAGGGTGGGGTTTTATACCCGAAAGGGTTTGCCCCACGTAAATATTTGTGTCCACATGTTTTTCTTTCATGTTGTTTGATTCTACAATCTGAATCCATGTTTGTGTTGAATCTTTTATTTGTCAAACATTTTATTTTCTCATAAAGATCAATGGGGGATCCATTGTGTCTTTTTTTGCTTTATGGCATAGTTGTTTGTGTCTTTGATGTGATATAAAAGGAAAATCACTAAGATATTATTTTATTAGGTACCTAATCTATGATGATAGACCCATCATGTATCCCTAATAGTACAAGTACCTTGTAGGTACCTTGGGGGATGAGAAGATTTTCTCAAAAATGAACTTCTTGTCCCCAAATGAGAGTGAAAAAGACATTTGAGGATTTTTATAATTCCTCAAAAATCTCCATGGGAAATGAGAAGGTGATTGGAGAATTAAAAATTCACATACTTGAGAGAATCTAATGGATAAAATAGGGTTTCTAAAAAGGTGGGGATTTGCCACATGTGAGTGATGTGACAAGTCTAAAGTTCTAGAAGCCTTTGGCACATGTGAAATGACAAGTCAAATTTTTTAGAACTTGCATGGGGATAAGGTAAGCCTTGGAAGGATAAAATGTGAATTAAAAATTCACATGGGGAAGAGAGAGACCCAGGGTGAATAAATGTGAATTAAAAAATCACATGGGAAAGAGGGTCAAGGCTAAGAAAGGAAAATGAAAAAGGTTGACCAAAAAAGGCATGCTAAATGTGGCTAATGACTTTGATTAAAGTTGTGTGAACTCTTGATTAAAATAATTAATGAAAGATTACAAGCAAGTGGGAGATTATGGAGGATGTGACACTAATATTGATTAAGTGGTGCACATCCTAATCATGGATTAATTAATTTAATCTAGATTAAAAGAGGATTATGAATAATGTGACAAAGAAAGAGAAAATGAAGAATTAAAAATTGATTTTAATCAAAAAAGGTCAAGTGACTAAAATAAACAAATTGTCATATTTATTTAATTTAGAGAAAAAAAGGTGTAAGGTAAAGCATTTAATTATTCAATTATATACTTTAGGAACCTTAGGCAGAAAATGAAATAATGATTAAATAAATTATTTAATCATTATTAATGAAATAGACAAATAGAGTAGACGATTTTGACCATGTGGAAGTGGTCAAATTTAGATGTCTACATTTTTTCCCTCTTCGAAGTATTGTTAGAATAACAATGTTTCAAAGAAAAGAAAATGCAGATGCTCTATGGAGGAAGTAATCAAAAATTGGTTCCCCAACATGGGGAGAGGGATCTGAGTTGCCCGAACAACGAGGAATGGATGAAGATGCCCCAAGCTTGCGAGGAAATGACCATGATAGGGAAAATAGAGAAATGGAAAGGGTATGCCCCCTCGAGATGACGACTCAGGAAAAGAGAGGGATCTTGGGTGACCTCTCGATAGGAAGAAATGGAGGGTATGGTTGGAAAGAGCATGAATAGAAAAGGCAGGTTTTCCTTTTGAACAAAGTCAAACGGACGAACAGTTTGCAAATGGCGACCCCGGGAAGGTAGGGGATTAGTTAGAGGAAAAAAAGTGAATAGTCAAAGGTGGGGGGGAGGGGGGAGAAAAACATGGTTGGCCTGTGGACGGATGAATCTGCCTTGGCGCAGGGCGGGTCCACCCCAGCACGAGGTGAATCCGCCCCACAGCCAGGAGGGCCTGGCCCGATGCGGGGTGGGTCAACCTTAGTCGAGGGTAGGTCCACCCCACGGCTGAGGGGAGGCCGTCGCATGGTCAAGGGCAGATCCGCCTCACCACAGAGCGGGTCTCCTTCGCGGCCAAGGGTGGATCCACCCCACAGCTGAGGGCGGATCCACCTCGACGTAGTGTAGATCCACCCCAGCTGGGGGCAAGTCCACCTCGTGATCGAGGGAGGTCCACGCCACCATGGGGTGGGGCCATCCTGGTACAAGGTGGGTCTGCTCCACAGGGTGGGGGTAGAACCAAAGGGGGGCGATACGAGCGAGGAGGAAATAGAAAGAAAAATAAAAATATAATGTCTCGAGGCCGAAAAAAATATTAATAAGGTGATTATTATGAATGCAGAGTTTTGAGCGATCGTAGACACATGAGCGACGTCCAGAAGCACTGGAGATGACCATGGTGGTCATGACCGATGTAGATCTTGCAACACTAGAGCATGAAAGATTACTGCACTTAGAATAGTTTCCAATGATGAGAGCACATCAGGAGATGTTGACCGCACTGATAGAGAGATGGAGTTCGGTGATATCGACCTTCCATCTTCTGACAAGAGAGATGACAGTGATATTGGAGGACGTATGGCACATCCTAAAGCTACCCATAGCGGGGCGGTTAGTGAGCAAGGTGGTATCTAGAGGGGCAGAGTTGGATTGGACCATCCTAGTGTTATTTGGTCAAGATGATTTGGCCATACAAAGGGTGTAGTTCGATGTAGACAAATTTTTGTCCTTGGGGTTGCCACATTTACCATTGTATTTGTGATGTTTGATTAGTGGGATATTGATTCTGGAACATAGCAGGAGGTTCTACAGTCTATTTTTTATGGAGGTGGTTCGACATATTGTCGAGTGGCAAGAGGGACAATTCTCATGGGGTTCATGTGTATTGACACAGTTATACAAGGATATGCATGTGATCTTTTATCGGTGGTCGCTGAGTGTGACGCACATGATGATTTATAGGTGTGGTCTTGGGAGCACATTTTGGTGACGAGGCCCATAGTGGTGAGGAGAGGATAGGTGGATGAGAGGGAGCCTATTGCTTGGGTGTACAAGGGATCCAGGGGTGGTATTTTACGGTATGAGATGTAGGGAGAGATGGATGATTGGAGGAGAATGGTGGATGAGTTGTGGGAGGGAAACATAGTATGGTGCTCATATATGTATCGGTGATTTAGAGGATGGAGGGTAGAGGAGGAGACACATCAAGGTTATTTTAGATGTAGATGTGTCTTGATTGGGAGCCAACCACACATAGTGGAGGCTCATTGATCAAATAGAGTGGAGAGGCAGTTTGAACAGGTATAGGATATTCTGGTAGTGCCTACCATGTTTCGTAGGCTCACCAGAGAGCAACCATGGGGAGGTATGATTACAACGAGGGTAGCTAGAGAAGCGTGGGCGATGGTCACTGAGGTGCCCTATCCAAGGAGGGTGGTTGGGCCTGAGGATGCAGGAGTGACAAAGGAGTATGCTCAGTGGTGTCGCACCCATCAGTGGGAGAGGATTACACCTGAGGTACCGATTGTGGGAGCCATAGGGTGGGGGTTGGAGGACGAGCCCCAGTTGATAGAGGAGGGTGGAGAGGAGGGGAGACAAAAGCATCAGATGGTGGGAGAGGTCCAGAGATAGAGGTAGTGCGACAAGAGGACATGTGAGGTCCAAAGGGAGATGTGGCGAGACCAAGGAGTGATTCAGAGGTGGAGATGTTGCGAGAGGTGGAGGGGAGGACTGGTAGGCAGATTGGTATAGGTCACAGAGTATAACATAAGAGAATTCAGGGGAGGTCCGAGCAGTAGGAGGTGAGGACCATAGGGTAGTAGGATGGAGCACAACGGGACACTGAGGCCAGGGAACATCTTGGGACAGTGACAAGGAGTAGACGATAGAGGAGGGTCCAACCAGAGATCTGGGCAGAGCAGGAGGCTCAGGTGTCAGAGAGAGATGGGCGAGGATGGAGAGAATTCAAAGGGTGAGGGACAGAATTGGGGAGGGGCAAACTGGAGGACAATCGAGGAGATAGATGAGGGTGGGGAGGAGAGGACGATCGAGGAGGATTCGGGTGATGAGCCGGGTGGAGCAGGTTCAGGAGGAGGTAGAGAGGGATGTGATGGACATGGATGTTCATGTGGTGGAGCCATTAGTAGTATTACCAGCTATACTAGTTGATGATCCTATGGTTTTACTAAGGGGAGTCGAGGCAAAGCTGCGGGTGATGGAGGAGGAGTTGAGGAGTGCATAGGCAAAGGTGCAGAGGATGAGGGAGACAAGACAAAGAGAGTTTGATACTATTGTGGGTCAGTTGATGACAAATGTATGTGAGGTAGAGAGAGAGGGATGTGGTGCGAGAAAAGACGGAGGGAGTATGAGGGGAGCTAGCTAGGGTGACCTGGGATCGTGACAAGTTAGAGGCGGCTATGATTGTATCACAGATGTAGGGATAACCAGAGTTTGGAGGGGTGGCATATCATATCTCAGTGGAGTGTCTATAGTGGGCTAAGAGGTAGATGAAGAAATTGAGAGTACAAATGGTAGGACTACTGGGGGAGATGGAATAGCTTCAAGAGAGGGTATCTACTATAGAGATATCCCTAGAGGAGGCGAGAGCGAGGGTTGAGGCAGCAGAGGCGCAACTAGCAACAGTGCAGATGGAGAGGGATACAATGTTTACAAGTGTATAGGCCCTCCAAGAGGAGATGGATGGTGCACAAAGGTAGGTGCAGGTGATATAGGGGGAGAGAGATGATGCTCTGAGATAGGTCCAGATCTTACAATTTCAGAGATACATATTAGTGGCTCGAGCAAAGAGTGTTGAGATGGATATAGTACAGAGGCAATCATAGGGAGTGTAGGGTGATGATACAAAGTTATTCATACAGGGATTACAGACACAGTTACATACTGCATAGGTAGAGAGGGAGAGGGCCATAGGGTAGGTACAATTGCTGACAGAAGTATATGAGGCATGGGAGCATGAGTGACAAGCTATTATCATAAAGTGGGATAGATACAAGCATGAGTGGAATTCCGTTAGGTATCAGGTTGGGCATAGAGATGATTATATACAGGAGGCGGCCTATTGGAGGTGTGCTTATGAGTAAGCAGTTCTAGATTTGATGTAGCAGACAACATGCTATTTCAGGTAGGTACCTTTGATGCCAATATTGTCTCAGTCTTTAGGGACATGTACTAGAGGGTATAGAGACTTTCAGCCGACTCCTCGATGATTTGGTGGTTATCAGGGGACTCTTGGTCATGATTCGCAAGAGATTTTGACATATAGAGGACTAGTGTCTGATTCTCCTCAGAGATTAGACGTGGGAAGCTCAGAGCAAGTAGAGGACAAGTGATAGGATACAGGTGTTTTAACAGGTACCAGATGGAGATTTAGCACATTTTATTAGGGAGCATATGGGATCTACATCCTTGGATTATGCTCCTTATTTGAGGATGATATGTATATGAGTATGATGTGACTATGTTTTGGACATTATAATAAGATGGACACTGTATGATTTTGATTATGATATGCGATAGTCATCATTGACACAATGCCTTATGTTTATTTGATAGATGATTTATGTTATACATATGGTTATATATTGATGCTCTTATGATAGATGGTATAATATGTGTTTATGTATATGATGATTTATGCTTATGTGAATGCTTTGACTATGTATGATGTTAATGATTTAGTTATACATTCATAGATGATGTGTTTATGCAGGATGTTAATGATGTATGGTAATGTCATTGTGTATATGATGTAATTAATATGGACCTAACAATGTATTTGCAAATGGTGATGCATGTATAAATGTGATTATGAAAATATATGGATAAATGAACCTAAGATACTTAACTTAATGAACATATGCAATATGGATGGAAAATGAATTGACACACTAAATATAATACAAACACAATTATCAATGAGGACTAGCATGGGAATATAGGTAGATGATAGGCATATGGTGGGTGTGGTACTACACTCGTCAAGAATCATAAGTATCCTGAGAAGAAAAAAGTGGAAAGAAATCAAGGTTTTCACAACCAATTAGGAACGAGGATGGATGAAGGGGACATGCAATGAGATGAAATGCAACATGAATACAATTTTCCATCCTTCAGAGCATTGATTTTTGCTATAGCATAAGACATTAGCTACCATGGTAGATAAAACCAAGGCAAATTAGTGTCTAATGGAAGAAACACACACAACAAACAAGGTGATCCCAATACCCCAAAGTATCAAAGACTTTGGTCGGGCCAGACATTGGGATAACCACAAACACAAAAGGATTTCCACACATAACATAGGATCTGAGAGGAAATCATGGTGGGTACCTTGTGGGACAAACCAACATACAACAACAATAAATAATCAAGAGATGCCCCTATGTTGACTAGGAAAAACACACCATAATATGATGGATCATGGCGATCTTGACTAGTTAGAAGAGGAAGCTCAAACAATAAACACAAGCCAAAAGCATTGAAATATCATGATCAATTTCAAACGCCCATTGCCATAAGATCACAAGGATGGATGGGCTCGATGTGGTCTGTTAGGAAGGATGTATCCTGTTAAGACCAATGATGGATACTAAACTAAAATGACCTAGATGGTGCAAGATTTTTGCCACTAATCAAATATTTTGACACTAGAGGATCTTGTTGTTGAAGAACCAATGATGATAGGGACATACTTGACAAGATGACAAGAAAACAAGATAAAACAAGAGGACTAACACACCCTAAAGACCTAGGGGCTCAAGGGATGATCAATGATTAGCCTTACCTATGTGAAAGAGTAGAGCCCTCGTAGTTCAAAAAAAGACTTTGGATAAGATTAGAAAGGGGATGATGAGGAAAGATGACGGATGGCCGTCACAAGATGGTCAAAATGCCCTAGGGGTGGATCAAATGATCAACCTTGCCTACGTGAAAGCACAGGGGCAACATAGTTCGATAAAGATGAAAGACTGGTGATGATTAAGATCAAAAAGTGGGAAAATGGTGATGGATGATGGAAGAAAAAGTGCCCCAGGGGTGGATCAAAAGATCAACCTTGCCTACAAGAAAGCGCAGGGGCAACATAGTTCAAGAAAGATAGGATGAAACCGAGATGGAGATGACCACAAAAATGAGATGACACAAGCTCATATTAGGATAAAAATCTCAGGATGTCAGATAGCAGATGATGGTCGTCCAATGCTCAACCAGAAATATACCAAGTGATGAGGTGATGCAATCAGATGGGAGGATATGGGGATCAAGGAGTTGATGGATAAATCATAAAGTAACTAGGATGTGAGGTAGATAATGATTAAGTCCTATATGAGAGGAACCCGTTGCCAAGTTTCCACCAGTCGTACTTATCCAAGGCACCACATAGGGGTGGTTTTCACCATAGGACGAATTATATTTCTTTACTATTTTTGGATTTTTTTTATTTTTTTGTATTTTTGAGATTTTATCAAGAAGGATACCCCAGCTGACCTAAGTATAGAATTTCTTCAGATGCATGATGTTGATGGGTTCTTCCAAGAGCTCTCCTTTAGAGGTAGATAGTCTATTTGCACCAAAACCATAATTTGTGGTGATGGCATAAGGGCCCAACCAATTAGCTTCAAACTTACCTTTATTTTCTCGATCTTATTGATTCCGTTGATTCTCTTTAAGGACCAAATCACCAACATTGAATTGGGGAGTGTAGAATTTCTTATTGTAGCTCCTTTTGAGTTGGTGTTGATGGGCTTACAGATGGTTATAATCCTTGACCCATTTTTCATCCAATAATTCTAATTGTGTGAGTCGTGTCACTTGGGTGTCTTCGTCAGTGATGAGATTCTTGAGTGATATTCGGAGTGAGGGGATTTTGACTTCAATTGAAAAGATGGATTTGGCACCATATACAAGGGAGTATGGAGTAGCACTAGTGGGGGAGTGGATGGACGTGTGATAAGCCCAAAGAGAAATATGGAGATGGAGGTGTCAATCCCGACCAATGCTATTGACCATCTTCTTAATGATTTTGATCAATGTTTTTTTTGTTGCCTCTGCTTGTCCATTACCTTGGGGGTAATAGGGGGTGGACCAATGATGTTGGATAGGATATTTTTCACAAAGGAACTTCATGCACTTATTCTTGAATGGATTTCCATTATTAGTGATGATGGTGGAGGGGATACCATACCTGTAGAGGATATGGTAGAGGATGAACTTAAAGATCTGAACACCAATGATTTGAGTGAGTGGTATGGATTCTACCCACTTAGTTAATTATTTAGTGGCTATGATGATAAAGCTGTGACCATCGGAGGATGGAGGATAGATCTTGCCAATCAAGTCAAAGACCCATTGTAAAATGGCCAAGGCATCGTGATAGGTTGTAATTCTTGTGTTGGGACGTGGATCAAATATGCATGTTGCTGACAAGGAAGACATCTTTTAAAAAATTCACAAGCATTATGTTCTATTGTAGGCTAGTAATACCCTGCTCTTAGAATCCTTTTGGCTAAGGCCATACCATTAGAATGGACCCCATAGATACCACTATGCACTTCTTCTAATGTCGTTTGGACTTCGGTTTTGTCTAAACAACGAAGGAGAGTTCCATCATACCCATGTCTATAAAGTGTATCACCGATAATGGTGTAGCGGGTGGTGCATTGGATAAATGATTTAAGTTGGTTTCTTGTGAGATCAGACGGTAGGGTGTTGTCATGAATATAGGTGTAAATTTTGTGGTACCAAGGGGATTTAGGGCCTACAATATCACACACCATGTCACTCTCAGGGATATCATACGTTGGTATTAAGAGTTATTTGACTAGGAACTGACAATCTGTGCAATGTTTTGGCATGTCAAGGAGAGAACCAATGGTAGCCATAGCATCATTTGCCTTGTTTTGTATCATAGGGATCTGATCAAATCGGATGGAGGTGAAGTACTTTTTGAAATCATCGACCATACATTTGTAGGGTAAAAACTTGTCATCCTTTGTTAGAAACTCATCATTGACCTATTTGATAACTAACTGGGAGTCACAAAAAACTTGCAGATGAGTGATGTGCCATTGAACTACGATTCTAAGGCCTATGAGAAGAGATTCATATTCAACAATGTTGTTGGTGCAGGGAAAATCCAATCTGAATGATTTTGGTATGCAATCACCTTGGGGAGTGATAAGCAAGACTCATGCCCCCAATCCATTATTAGTGTGTGATCCATCAAAGCATAGTGTTCAGGTGGTAGCTTCTAATACTGCAAAGACTCCTTCATCAGGAAATTCGGCTTCTATTAGATAGGCATCTACTAATGGAGCATTTTCCAACTGATCTACTATTACTTGTCCTTTGATTTATTTATTTTTCACATATTCTATATCAAAATCACTTAGAAGCATGATCCATTTAGCCATGTGGCTAGTTAGGGTCATCTTAGATAATAGGTATTTGAAGGGGTCAACCTTTGATATCAACTTTACTGGATGACTAAGCATATAATGATGTAATTTTTGTGTATTAAAGACCACATCGAGGCATGCTTTCTCCATTGGTAAATAATTTAGTTCATAACCGAACAGTGTTCGGATAATGTAATAGATTTCTCGCTCTTTTGAGGATTCATCATGTTGTGCCAACAATGCCCCAGTGCAACTAAAGTGGCAGAGATGTATAGAAGGAGGGGTTTTCTTGGGATAGGTGGCATTAAGATTGGTAGGTGGGCCAAGTATTCTTTGATCGTATCAAAACCCAACTGACATTGTTGATTCCATTTGAAGGTGGTGTCTTTCTTCAGAAGGTGGGCGATTGACTGACATTTATCTGCAAGTTGGTCTATAAACCAACAGATGGATTGTATCTTTCCTTGAAGGCTCCTTAACTATTTCAAGTTTTGAGGTGGAGGCATATCCATGATAGCTTTTACTTTAGCAAGGTCAACCTTGATGCCCCTCTGGGAGAATATGAAGCCCCAAAATTTCCCTAACATGACACCAAACACACACTTTTTCAAATTCAATCTTAGCTAATACTGCTCCAATCGCTCAAAGATATTTTCAGGATGGCAGGGTGCTCTTCTCTAGTTCCGATTTTTCCCAGAAATTCATCAACATAATCTTTCAAGACAATATGGATGAGGTCATGGAATATGAAATTCATTTCTTGTTGATATGTTTCCCTTGCATTCTTGAGATCAAAGTGCATAAAATTGTAACAAAAGGTAGCCCAAGGCATTGTAAAAGCGGTTTTGTATTGGTCTTCAGGTGCAATTCGAATCTTATTGTAGCTAGAGAAACTATCCATTAGGGACAACATCTCGTGTCCTACAATGATGTCAACCAACATGTCGATATTGAGCAATGGGAAGTCATCTTTTGGACAGGCTTTGTTGAGATCCGAGAAATCTGTGCAGATCCTAATATCATTGTTAGGTTTAGCAACATGCACTATGTTGGAAATCCAGTCGGAATAGTCAATGAGTCAAATGAATCTAGCTTCTAGAAATTTCTCCAATTCGTTTTTGACTAATAGGGTTACTTGAGAATGCATTTTGTGTATTTTTTGTTTGACAGGTTTGGCATTTGGACAAACATCCAAATGATGTACAACAAGAACAAGATCCAAGTTGGGCATATCTGAATAAGCCCATGCAAAATTGATAACCTCTTCTCTAAGAATTTGGACAATGGTGGAATACTCTTCTTTTGATAAAGATTTGGCTACATAAGTGATTCTTGTATTTTCTTTTATCCCCAAATTTACCTCCCGCATCTCTTCAATGAGAATAGAAGACCGCTCATATATTTGTGTTCCCAAGAGGGGAAGATGAACGTCCCCATCTTCTAGTGTCGTATTGAGGTTTTCATTGTCAAATACAGCCTTTGTTTTTACTTTTTCCCAGTCAAAAAATGCCCCAATGAGTTTTTCATTTGATGACCTATTTTGTTTGTGTTTCTTTTAGCTTTTGTGGTTAGGGCGTTCATCTTTCCCCAATCCCATGAGATGTACGTAGGTATCCTATGATAGAAATGTTTCGATAGGTGCACTACCTTGTAGGTCATGATCTATAAGTTCAGGATGATTGAGGGATAAGGTTATGGTGCAAATAAACAAGAATTCAAACATGGCAGGGAGATCAACATGATCCAAATCATTGTACGCATGTATGATGGATTCTTCTTCTGGTATGTCTTTGAGGGAACCATCATCAACATTAACATTGTTAGAAGTGCTAGATGATGTCGTAGGAACTTTATATTTATATCATAGCCCAAACACAAATTTCTTGGTCATATGTAGTTGTTTCAATGGGTTGGTGTTTTCCTTGTTCTTCCACACCAATGCCTCTTGGTAATTACACTTTTCAAAGAACTTGGAGGCACATGGATAAACTTCTTGGAAGTATTCTATTGATCATTGAATGTTGTCGAACCCATGTTCTTGGAGGTGAGTGTGAGTGTCGTTTCTTCTGCTTTTGGAACTGAAAGAGATGGTTACCCATATGTACATGGGAAGGGTGGCATGGTTTCCACATTTAGTGTGGTATGCATTTCGTATTCGCCACATCCCTTGTCAATGATCTGGACCTTGGTGATGGTGGAACCAGGTGTGGATGATGGTATGGATGATGGTGTGGATAAGGGGGGATGATAAGGTATTTAATGTATTGGTGGATAGATGAGAATCAGACGTTTGGGATTCCCCCATTTAGACTCCTAGGTAGTAATGTGAATTCAGAAAGGAAGCCTCTAAGGCATGACAATATTCAAAAGGTTGGGGATTGGCGTGTATGGTAACTTTCATTCCTTGAAATGAGAACTTTAAACATTTATGGTAGGTGGATGAGACGGCTTACATAGAATGAATCCATGGATGACAAAGAAGGATGTTGTATGGAAGTTCAAGGTCCATAACATGACACATAGTGTATTGTACAATGGGGCTTACTTGAATAGGAAGGCAAATAATTCCTTTAGAATCCCGCTCTACATTATTATATGCCTTGATCGTGATAACTTGACTGCTTAAGTCAGCCTAGGTGTATCCAACCTATTGTACAAATTTTAATGTACAAAGATTTAGGTCTGAACCATTATCCACCAATACCCTTTTCACTTTTTGATGATTTACACCAACCTTGAGATGGAGGGGGCGGTTGTGCCTTGAGTCAAGGCACGACATGTGTTTTTGGCTAAAGGCTAACTGATAGGTTGATGAGAGATTTACCACCAATGCTTGGAATTGGTTGGGGTCAATATCATTGGGTACTTGTGTGATTTGTAAGGCTTTATTCAAGATGTCTTGGTATATGAGAGATGACTTGAGCAGATCCAGGATGGATATCTAAGCTACAATCTTGCTTAGGTGGTCAAGTATGTTATACTGTGAATTGGCAGATGGTAGTTGGATAGATGTTAGAGCTGTTGGGACCGTGATGTAGGTTTGGCAGGTGGTGACAACACATTATGGATATTTTCCTTTGATGTGTATCATGGATACACATGGCTCCACTTTTTCTACATATGTGACCACACCTTGTTAATTACATGGCACATTTTTATAGTTGATGTCATTGGTGTTGTTATTTTGGTTGTTATTGTTGTTAGGATGAGAATTAGATGTACTGAGACCTTGATTGTGGTTGGGAAAAGAATTTTGATATATCTCGAGTTGAGAATTGGACGAAGATGATGTGTTAGCATCTACATGGATTTCACCTTGATCGATGAGGCCTTGAATGTAAGTTTTTAGGCCTTGACATTTATCTAAGGTATGTCCCTTAATCTTGTGAAATTCATAGTATTCATTGTCTTTAAACCAAGTAGGTTTGGGTTTAGACGCATCAAGAGTTTTGGTGACAAGATGCGTGATGGGATAATTAGCTTGAATAATCTTGTTAAACACCATGCTAAGGGTTTCTCCCAACGGAGTGAATTGTTGTTTATTCCCCCCCTAGTTATTTTGGTTTGATTATTGTCGTGGTGCCCCTTGGGGTCGTATATGGCATTTTGCACTGATGGTTGTTGTTGAGGAGGTTATTTGTGTGTGGTGGTGGCCACTTGAACATGTTTGGTGTCAGTGACACCATCATTGACAACATTCTTATTTCTATTCCAATAACGAGGTTTATCCCCAAAGGACTTTTCTTTATCATAATTAAAAAAATTGACTTGCCCTTTTGCAATAAGGGATCATTCCAAGATGGGACCCTTCTCCACAAGCATCACAAAGGTGGTGATGCAATACAATTGGAAGTTATGAGCCATGTCTGGATGGGAATTTTCGATAAACAATGTGACCATGTCTTTTTATGACGGTGGTAATTTCATCATGTTGGCCAAGGCACGCCATCTTTGCAAGTAGCTTGCAAAGGTCTCCCCATCATGTTGTTTTTCTTTCAAGAGATCAAGTGTGTCAATATCCTTATCTAGATTAAAAGAGAAGTGAGAGATGAATTGTTCAGATAATTGTGCAAAGGTTTTGATAGATCCTTTTTCAAGACCCATAAACCAGTTAAGGGCAACTCCTTGTAGAATCTTAGGAAAAATTCAGATAAGGTAATTGTCGTTATGCATGACCTCCTGGCAATGGGCATTATTGAAGGTGGGCTCTGGGGTCCCTGGTTCCTTTGTATTTATCGAATTTTGGTATCTCAAAATGCTTGGGAAAAGGAACTAAGGAGATGGAGGGATCAAAAGGATAAGGACATATGTCCTCAAATTTGAATGTATGTTTGCCTATTCCAACTTGTAGATCCTTTAATGTTGCTTTTACTTCTTCCAAGTCCTTATTGACGAGAGTTGTGGGAGTTGGAGTGGTTTGATTGTATGGATAGTATTGTGGATATAATGAGGATGGCCCTGCTGCTATCAGATCATAGGTAGTTTGAGTTGGATATGAGTGTGTTTGTTGATTATAAGTAGATGGATAGTTGGATGAAAAATTGTGATGAGTGGGAGCCACTTGTTGGTAAGGTGACTATTGTTGATAGTAAGAAGTGGGGAATGGGTCATGTTGTTGTGTAGAATTTTGGTAATTCATGGAGGTAGGACCTCTTTGTTGGTATGATGATGGTTGTTGGTAATAACGGATGGAAAGTGCACCCTGTTGGGGGGGTTGTTGTTGTTGAAATTATGATGGATATGGTTGGTATTGTTGTGCAAGGATGGGTTATTGTGTGGCATATGGGAGTGGATTTGATGGATGCTAGTGAGGGTGATTATGTAATTGAGAAGGATTGGTGTAAGGTGGTGGTTGGGTCCGTGCTTGGTTTTGAGCATTCTGATGAGGATTCATATTGATATGGGGTGGAATAGTGTATGTGCTAGAGGGATGATAAAGGTACTTGGTAAGCGGATTGTTGTGTGTTTGCATAGGGATATGCACATTTTGTTGTGGGGGTTGTTGTTGTTCAAGTGGGTGAGATGAGATATGTTGTTACTAGGGGATGACCATAAAAGTTCCATGTGGTGGTTGTTGTGGATGCGAGGTAGTCTATACTACTTGATGTGATGGTTGTGTAGGAATGGTAACGTGTTGCTGAGGGATCGAAATGTTTTGTTGCAGGATAGTGATAGTGTGTTGCAGATGTTGTGGATGTGAGGGTTGAGATGAGGCTATAGTGGTATCAATATGTTGTGGTGGTCCTTGGAGTGTGGTGGATTGGTGTGGATTAACTAGAGGTTGTTGAAATGCAGGAGGTGGCAAATTAGTAAGTGTAGGTGTGCCCCCAATATTAGGATATGATGGCATGCCATAGGCATAGGGATCATTAGGATTTGGTGGTGGGATAGTTGATATTTTGGGTGAAAGACGAGGATAATATTGGACTTGATGGATGATGACATTTCCAAATTTGGGGTGGTACCAGTTTTCCATGGGTGCACTCTTGGGGACAGGAATTTCTCAAAGCATTTTGTGAAGTTTGCGGATCAGCCGATGTTGGAAGGATATATGGTGAGGCATCAAATTCAGATGGTGGTTTGACTCCCTTCATGAGTAGGGTAGCAAGGATCTTATCCCCATGTTCATTGAGGAGATGATCCATCATTTGGACATTGGCAGGATTACTGAGATATTCATCGATGGTAACCTCGGGTTGATTGGCCATGTTCGCGTCATCGGGTGGTGTAATATTTTGGATGTCGATGTTTGATTGGGATGAGACACCATTAGGGGGATCGTGTAGATTGCTTGGAATTTTTTTGGGATCTTGGGGGATAGATGGTTGGGAACCTTGGGTTTGTTGGTCTATGATTTTCTTTTTTGTTTGGGAACGGGTGTGAACGAGCATGAACGTGCAAAACAACTAAGTAATTTTGAGATGCAACCTCTAAAGGATGATCTAGGTGATGATTTGGATTGATTGATTTATATTGGATTAATATTGTAGGATTGGATTGAATTTTTTGATTGATAGGATGATGTATCAATTAATTTGATGATTGGATAAGGATTGGATTTGATTAGATGATTAAATTTTGATCAGATGATGGGAATTTGATTGGATGATATTAGATTTAGATAGATTGGATTGGATTGTTTGGATCAATTGGATAAGTTTTTTTTGGATTGGATGATGGATTAGGATTTGTTGATGGAAGGGATCCTAAAACCCAATTCATAAATCACCCTAGGTGACTTAATACATTGATTGATCAGATTAAACGGGTTGAATCAATGATCATGACACCGAATCTGTCTTGAGATGGAAGGAGATTGATTTGGGCTAATGATGTTGACTTACAACACAAATCCGCCTCAGGATAGAATTGGATTGATTAGGTTGAAGAAAATGATTGATATGTAGGATAATGATCAAACTTAACGCCTTGTTCAATTCAGGAGATAACTCCTAAAACAAGGTTTAAAGGATTCTATGTTGAAAGATGATGAAGAATGGAAACTAAAGACATCTTGATGGTTTTTTATATGATGGTAAGTTATTTTGAAGCGATCTTTTTAAAAAGTGCAAATGTTTAGGTCACACGTGGTGAAATGGTGAAACAGGTTCCCCTAGTTGTGAAATGAATAATGTGAATAAGAAACAAAAGTTTGGAAAGGTTAAATGGAAGCTTGAAATGGTCAAACAGATGTTTAGAAAGGTTAAATGGATGTTTGGGATGGTTAAACGACCGAAGGGAGGCTTGAAATGGTCTAACGGGGTGAAATTGTTAGTTCAAGAGGGCGTATCTGCCCCCTGTAGCCAAAATAGTGAACCAAGAGGGAAAATTTGCCCCTCTATAGTGAAAATTATGAACTAAGAGGGAAAATCTGCCCCTCTGTAGTGAAAATAGTGAGTCAGGAGGGAAAATCCACCCCTCTACGAAAAATAGGAACTTGGTTTGGATGAGAATGACTATGGAAAGGACTTTGAAATGACAATAAAGCGGTTGACTTATCAAAAATTTATTGGTTTCTCACAAAAAGATACTTTAGACAAGCACAATCCTATGATTAGTGTCAAGTGTATGGCCAAAAGGTCTTAATCTAGGATGCACAAGGTTTCTAGGGAGTCCTCAATATAATCTCGGTATGTGAGGCCTAGACAGTGAACACCATCCCATCATAAGCGTGATTCGATAACCCCAACGAGATACTGAAGGGTTCAAACCAACTCTTCACGTCTATTTAGGTATCACCCTAGCTTCGACACTTCGCCAGACATGACGTGACTGGATTAGGGTACAACTTTGGATCTCCCCCCTTTTTATACCCCATCGGTATGCGTGGTTGGGATCGTCCCTTGGAGTGATGAAATCCCCAAGTAGGTGTATGATTTGAGAAAATACAACTTCACAAACCCCAAAGATCACCTGCATGCAAATAACCTGTCACAAAAAATGAGATGGAGACAAACAAGAAAGGGTTTTTTGAAAACTGAAAAATGTATATATTAGAGAGAATGAATTGATATGAAATACAATGGGATCAATCATTATAAAAAGGAGATCATGCAAACCCTAATAAAACCCTAAAAGAATCCCTAATAGGAAAACATTTAATAACTAATATAATTATTAAATGTCACTTTATGCAAACTAACATGAAATATTAAGAAGGGAATAAAGGTAACTCAATCAACATAATTAAGTTAAAACCTTTACTCTAACACCCCCCCTTAAGATGAGCAACAGTGCAGCTACAAACAAATGCAAGAAAGCAAAGGTAACTATAATGCAAGAAGGCAAACATGGGTCCCGAAAATTACGCCATATCAGGTACCCAAATACAACCAAATCTCTGTAAAGAGGAGAAATAGAGAAAACCTCATGGGAAAAAGCTCTACTCCAAAAAGAGATGCAGAAAGCCAAGAAGAACATCACTGAAGCAGAAGAAGCTGCAAACAACTGTTGAAAGATGACTGCTATGGTGTTGAAGAACCTCTGCTAAAGATAGGATGGTCAGGATCAAGAAGACAACAATATGCATGAGTGGCCCATACGACACTACTCGAATCAAATGAAAAACAAAGGCAAACACCTGGAATGAAGATATAGATGGCACAAGAACCAATAGTCTGAAACATTGATCAACTGAGAATGGAAGATTCCTTCCAAGGTGAAACCAAGGAAGAATTAGCACGAATAGTATAATACCCCCACATAATGTTGAACGAGGATAGCCTGATAGATCCATTGAAATGGTGTGTAACACCTTGTAGTGCATGAAGAAGAAGAAACAACATCTGAAAATGCACAAGAAAGCACCTGCAACTGAAAAAGTGGTGTGCAAAACAAAACGCACATGCATGAGGTTGAAATCATATGGATTCACTATCGTCGTAGAGGGACACTCATCAGACAAAGGTGTGATGGCAAACAAAGGTAAACTACACAACCCCCCATGACACTTTATAATACAGTGCGAGTACAAAATATGGTACAACCTTATATGCAAAATCCTCAAAAATGCATGTACAATAGTGTGGCACTTTATCTCAGTGCGTTTACATAAAAGATATTGCTTACAAATGATGCTCAAAATGCCCTAAAAAAAGACAAAGCTGGAAATACATGAAGGAAAACCAAAGAATTGACTGTAGAATGTACCAATAGAAAAAAGAAGCGATGAAACCCACACCACTGGAAATATGAGAAAACCAACTTTCCGATGATATCTCGTTTGCCAAAAAACGATATCGTATGCCCAAGTTACGACCTCTGGAAGAAAACAACTCCAAAGATGAAAAAAGTCAACACTGGATTAAATTTGACAGTCATACGGCCGTTGCAACAAAAATACTAGCTTAAATTTGACGGTCAAACGGTCCTCACCGCAAAAGCATAACTAGGCATATTACAAAAAAAATTTACAAAAGTTAATTTTTTTTATTTTTAAAATTAATAAAAAAAATTTAGGGTAGGCGGGGGCCGCCACCTACGGCTGCAAAGTACCGCCGTCGGCGATACTGTCAGGCGCTGGTCGACGATAAAGCCGTTGGCGGCTGGCAGTACGTCGGTCGACGTACCTAAGGGCCCTCAAACCTACAGTCGCAGGTACCTGTGAGTACCCTGTACCAGGCCCGCAAGCCTTTAAACTGCAGATTTTTTATTTTATTTTTTGAATAAAAAATCAAACTTTTTACAACATTTTTTTTTCTGATATTTTTTAAAAGAAAAGAAAAAAAAACAATTGACAAATTTTTTTAAAAAAATTGATGAAAGAAAAAAAAAAAAAATTTACCAGGCAAACGAACGGTCGTACGGCTGAACAGCAAAAAAAATTTGCCCCAAAATTCGACTTTGTCCAAAATGGACAAATGAACAGTCGATTTAGGGGTTTTGGACCGCTGAGGATGCAATGGCAAAGTCCGTTTGGGCTCAAAGTGCTTTGAAATTGCAAGTATTCCTTGGATCAAAAAAACAAACCCCAAACCCTTGAAGCTCCAAAAATCTTCAAAACAAGAATAGGAAGCAGCAGGTCTGGAGCTCTGATACCATGTAGGAGTTGAAAAACTACAACTTCACAAACCCCGAAGATCACCTGCATGCAAATAACCTGTCACAAAAAAAGAGATGGAGACAAACAAGCAAGGGTTCTCTGAAAACTGAAAATGTATATATCAGAGAGAATGAGAGAATGAATTGATATGAAATACAATGGGATCAATCCTTATAAAAAGGAGATCATGCAAACCCTAATAAAACCCTAATAGGAAAAAACCCTAAAAGAAGTCCTAATAAAAAAACATTTAATAATTAATATAATTATTAAATGTCACTTTATGCAAACTAACATGAAATCTTAAGAAGGGAATAAAGGTAACTTAATCAACATAATTAAGTTAAAACCTTTACTCTAACAGCAAGTCCCTCTAAAAAGAAGGCATTAATTGTTTCCGACTACTCCCCAGGATCACACGAAGAACAAGGGGAAAGCGAAAACAAACTAGTGTCCCCTTGGGTAACACAAAAATAGACACACCAAGCAATAAATTTTACTTGTCCCTTAATTAAGCTTTGTGCATAAATGAAAACAAGAAGGAAAACTTTTAAAGTTTGAACAAACGGATGGCCTTGTAAGCAAATGTTAGTTGTTTTGTCCTCCCTCCCTTGTTGATTACGAAATTATGCTATAGAATATTAGCAATAAATTCAACTATACTCACAAATAAACAAGGTTAGGGGGTTAGAATGTCAAAACAACAAAAAATTGAGATAAAAATGTAGCTAAAATGCCCCTTTTTACCTTCCAAAACATGTTGTTTAGGGAAAATCTGCCCCTCTGCAATCAAAAAAATGAATCAGAAGGGAAAATCTACCCCTCTACAGTCAAAACATTGAATCAGGAGGGGAAATCTGCCCCTTTGCATTAAAAATAGTGAATTAGGAGGGAAAATCTGCCCCTCTCCAGTCAAAACAGTGAATCAAGAGGGGAAATTCGCCCCTCTGCAATCAAAAATTGGACAAACAGAAAACCAATAGGGAAAATCCGCCCCTCTATAGTCAAAAGTTAGACAAACATAAAACTAGTAGGGAAAATATGCCCCTTTGTAGTTAAAAGTTAGACAAACAAAAAACTAGTAGGGCAAATCCGCCCCTCTGCAGTGAAAAGTTAGATCAATAGAAAAACAGTAGGGAAAATCTACCCCTCTGTAGTAAAAAGTTAGACAAAAAAAAATCAGTTGGAAAAATCCACCCCTCTACAATGAAAAGTTAGACAAACAGAAAACCAATAGGGCAAATCTACCCCTCTACAGTGAAAAGTTAGACAAATAGAAAACTAGTAGGGCAAATTCGTCCCTCTACAGCTCACTAGAGGGAAATTTTGCCCCTCTGCAGCTCATCGAAGGGAAAGGCTTCCTCTTTGTAGCTCATCGGAGGGCAAGTCCACCCCTATGTAGGTCAAATCCGCCCCTTTGCGACCTGGACCTACAAACAACTCAACAACAACAAACATAAAATAAAGGGACCCATTTGTGGGTCCCACCAAGCGTGCCAAAAATGTGATCCCTAAAATATTTATTTGTTCTAAGATGCTAAATAACTATTATTGCACTATAGGAAGAACACAAATAGTACACCTCAAGATTTTCCTAAGAAAAGAAAATGCAAAGAAATAAGATGAAACAACAAAATGAGTGATTATACCTTCTTTGTTGTAGAATTTTTTTGGTTTGGCCTTGATATGGTATGCTTTGTATACTCCTTGGATGGAAAATGAGATTAAGATGCAAGATGGGATGCAAGATGAGTGAAAGTGTGATAATGGTGGATTCAAATGCTAAAGGCTAAATGGCTAATATGGTGCTTACAAATTGAGTGATAAATTTGGTAGCATAAGGGTGAAAATGACTAAGTGTTATAAATTGAGAGAAGAGAGGGGGGTATTTATACAATAATTTGAATTCTCTAGAGAATTCAATGGTTGAGATTAAACCAACAAAGCCAAGATGGAGGGCTATAGTGAGTTGAGGACTCGCAAGCCCTCACATTTTGACATGTGGAATTTGAGATGGCTTAGAATAGGATGATGTGGAAATGAGGTGAAAGAAAGGTACATGGTGTGGAGTAAGGACAAGTACCTTGGGGATACCTTGGGGGATGATAATATTTCCTCAATAATGAACTTCTTGTCCTCAAATGAGAGTGAAAAAAGCATTTGAGGAATTTTAGAATTACTTAAAAATCTCCATGAGAAATGGGAAGGTGGTTGGAGAATTAAATGTGAATTAAAAATTCACATGCTTGAGAGAATCTAATGGATAAAATAGGGTTTCCAAAAATGTGGGGATTTTCCACATGTGAGTGATGTGATAGGTATAAAGTTCTCGTTTGGCACATGTGAAATGACAAGTCAAATTTTCTAGAACTTGCATGGGGATAAAGTAAGTCTTGGAAGGATAAAATGTGAATTAAAAATTCACATGGGGAAAAGAGAGACCTAGGGTGAATAGATGTGAATTAAAAATTCACATGAGAAATGGGGTCAAGGCTAAGAAAGTCAAATGAAAAGGTTGACCAAAAAAGACATGCTAAATGTGGCTAATGACTTTGATTAAGGTTGTGCAAACTCTTGATTAGAAGCAAGTGGGAGATTATGGAGGATGTGACACTAATCTTGATTAAGTGGTGCACATTCTAATAATGGATTAATTAATTTAATCTAGATTAAAAGAGGATTATGGAGAATGTGACAAGGAGAGAGAAAACGAGGAATTAAAAAATTGATTTTAATCAAAAAAGGTCAAGTGACTAAAATAAATAAATTGTCATTTTATTTAATTTAGAGAAAAAAAGATGAAAGGTAAAGTATTTAATTATTCAATTACATACTTTATGAACCTTAGGAAAAAAATGAAATAATGATAAAATAAATTATTTAATCATTATTAATGAAATAGACGAATAGAGTAGACGATTTTGACCATGTGGAAGTGGTCAAATTTAGATGTCTACAAATAATTTAATACCCTAAGGCATCCACATGTACACGAAAAGGAGTTTTCCAATCTAAACATATAAATATTGGTTCTTTCACAATATTTTGTTTGAGTATATCAAAAGATTGTTGACATTGTTTCTTCCAATTTATAGACTTATTAGTGTTTTTATTTAGTAACTCTTCTAGTGGTGCTTCTATTGTTGCATATCCTCTAATAAATTTATAGTGGTATCCGGTATAACCCAAGAAGTTTGTTAGCTCCAATGTTATTTTAGGTAGTTTTAGAGTCATGATCAAGGCTACTTTCTTTGAATCTACCATTAATCATTCCTTTCAAATGATATGCTCTAGAAATGTTCTAAATGGTATTGCAAATATGCATCTTTCTAGGATTGTGTATAGTGTTTAGATGTGTTTTTTAACCAACCCAAATACTTTCTAGTCATCTAAATAGATTTCTAAAAATTCATGGATAAAATATTTAAATGTATTAAACCATTATCTGGTTGAATACTGTCAGAGCATTCTTTAGCCCAAATGGCATGATCGTGTACACAAACGACCTTCATTCTATTGTAAAAGTGGTATTTGGTTGGTCTTCTTATCTAATGATAGCTAGAAAATCCATCAATAAATGAATATAATTCTCTTCCTATAATGCATTCATATATTTCTTTTGTAAATGGAGTTGGAAAAATATCATGGATACAACCTTTATTTAGCTCCCTAAAATTAACGTGTATCCTTCTTTTACTGGTCTTCTTGTTTTGTACCACCATGGAGATAATCCACTATGCATCCTCAAATGGTTTTATGATTTTGGCTATTAGCATCCTGTCCAACTCTATTTTGCCTTTCTTTTTCATATTTAAATTAAGTTGATATGGTATTTTCTTCCTTGATCCCTTTCATATGTATGAATTTCTAAAGAAATATATTTTCATACTCAAATATAATCTAAATTACATTAGACACTACTTATTCATCCCAAGAGTCCTCAATTTTATCTAATTTAGGATTGTCAATAGATGTTATATCTTTTCCCTTAGTTTTAGGGGTTGTTTGTAGTATTGATATTTAGAGTCATTATTTAATTATATTTCTCTTTCACCTTCTACTTGCATATCTAGTTTAGGATATGGGTCTCCTTCTTCTTGATGTGTAAAATAACACCTTTTTCTCTAGAGTCATTTTATCCATCCACTCTATTAATTTATATACCCCTTCTTTCTGAGGGGTGGTGGAATTTGTATATGAATTTTTATATTAGTTTCTTCAATTGGGATAAATATTTCTTTCATTCTCATTAACACGACATGGATATTTTTGTCATCCCAAAATGAGAAGGTGTGATATAAATTTTATTGAATTTATTTATATTCTTTTGTTTTGGTCCTTCTCTCTTGGTCTATGTATCATGTTTGGACTATTAGCATTAAAGTCCAATAGAAAATTTGTATGTATAGCCCATTATTGTATTCTCTTCACCCCTTCCATGTGGTTATACATATTTGTAATCCCTCCTCTAGAGTGGTTGATCCATTGTATTTTGGTATTATAATGTATTTTCCTTCTTCTTGTATGTATCTGGTTCCAATAATAATCTAAAAAGAATGCCAATGAGGAGTACTATCTTTATGAGTTTTCCACCATCATGTAGTATTGCAAACCAACATATCTTGTAATTTTTCAATTCATGAATCTCCTTTTACAAAAAAAATCTCCATCTCTTCCAAGTAACTATATAGGTCACTAACTCCTAAAAATCTAGGCAATTTAATGTTTGAGATGCCCCTTTGGATGTAGTTTATATGTTTTGTCTCCCTAGGGATTAGAGAAAGCTACTAGTTGTCTCTTCTTTTGGTGTTTTCAATCTATTACTCTTATTTTAAATACTTTTTAATACCTTTTTAGGGTGTCTTTGTACCATCAAGATTATCTTAAACTCGTATACCTTTTAAGATCTCAACTCAAGTTCTTCTTGCATCCTTGCATTTAATACATTCTCCCTATTTATGCTACCATCCTCACTTTCTAATTCAATTTCTCCTTCCCTATTAGGTTCCTATATTAAATCCATTTTAAGAATTTTAGAGATTGAATATATCAATTTTGTATTTTCTTCTCCATCCTTCTCCTTGGAAATATCCTCTACATAAGAATTACCTTCACTGTCTCCTAATGAAATATGAACTACTTTGATATCATCCATAAAATATGTTTTCTCTTTTCTAGATTCTAGTATTCCATTTGTATTAACTATTAACTTCACTCCTTACACATTAAATTTGACATTTTCTTATGTTCCCATGGTTTTCATCCCTAAACCTCTACTAAGTTGATATTGCATTAAGTATTTATTAGTGTTGGTCTTCCTAATCTCTCCCTAGTATTTTGCAGTATAATATTGATATTTTCTCCCAAGTCTACCATAATATACTTAACTTTTTAGTGATTAAGATGTACAGTTATCATTCATGGTTTATTCTTCCAATCTCAATCACTTTGTCCTATATGGATATTTTCTTTTTTATTCCAATATTTACCAAATTACTCTAATTTTACCAAGAGGTTCTTATGTTGTGTCAGAGTAGCCAACTTCTTTAAGGAAATAAATTTCATCCACTTTTTTAATTTTGTTGTTTAATGATTATTCTTTTTATATTTTCTACAATTTGTTATGGTGGTTCTTACTAGGCTAGAAATATTCAGTTTCTTCTTCTTCTTCATCGGGTTCTTCATTATCTTCCTCATCAATATTTTTATTTTTGGCGATATTGGTCCCCTAGCAGGTTATTACTATACTTTCATTTTTCTTATTTTTGGATATTTTTATTTTTATTTTCTGAATTTTTTTATTTCCTCTTGATACTCTTCTCTATAGGTATCCTCGCTATTAGATATGTCAAATGACTGATTATCATGCTTCTAACATCTCCTAGATCCTTGTGAAGGATTTATTCGTATTTTCCTTATTACTCTAGCCCCTCTACTTGTCCCTTGGATTTCATCACTCTTTGATTTGGGTGGAGCATTATGAAATTGTTATTGTTCCCTCTCACAATTGTAAAGATCATGATCTAGATTTCTATAGAATGCATAATTCTTCCTCTTATCTTACCAACATTATTTGGAATAGTCTCAAGGCTTACCACATTTAAAATAGTTTGCATAATCTATTTTTGGTTTGCCCTTTCACACCGTCTATCTCCTCTATATTTGAATGACCAATTGTCTTCATTATAGTTGTACAAAGGGGTATTTTGTATTGCATTTGTATTCCTATTGTCCCTCCATGGTTGTAGCCTATAACTATGATCTTGTGTATACACAAGATGTTCCACAAGTCCCTTAATGTATGCCATGACCATTTTCTTTGTTATACTCATGGTTTACTAGGAATCAAGGGCCCTAGTGTGTCTCCAATTTCTAAGTTGGAATGCTCTTGATGGATAGTCATTTGTCTCATGATCGTCCCACTCACTACAAAGTCCACAAAATGTTAATTGAAGCCTTTGTGGTATTTTTTGTATCTCTAATCTCAATATTGTGGTGTAAATAGGTATTTTTCCTATCTTGTCTTATCTGGGTCCTATTTGCATTCTTAAGTCCACTTCGGTCCTAGGAGGGAATCTTTCTAGTTAGCATTAATTAGGGGGAATATTTATAGTTGAGCATTAGTTGTCACCTATCTTATCTAGTTGGATTTTATTTAATGCTTGTGTCCTGTCAGAATCCAAAATTTTCATGGAAAACCCTAAGGTTTTTTCCCATTTTGAACATAATGTTTTCACTATTTTTCTCATAAAATATTATTCACCCCCTTTTACAATGCTACAATAGTTTTTACCCTTGTACCATTGCCTTATTTTTGGCCTATATAGCCTTCACATTCCCCCCCCAACTTTTTAATTCCATAATATTTTCATATCTTTTCATAAAAAAAAATTCATCTCATTTCCCATCTAAAATCTTGATCAATCCATATGACCACCGCTGTCATTATTCACTTTTTATATCACCTACCGCTTTACCATGGCTTCTTATAGACTAGCCCACGGTATAGTGGTGGTGGTGAGCGGCAGTCAAAGTAACCCTTATGACTACACCGCAGAGGGTCATCTCAGGGCCCGCGGTGCTACGGTAGAGGGTTAGCAGACGACGGAGGTATTAGTTAGCAGGTAGCGATGGGCAGTGAGTTAAACAGTTAAGGCACGATGGTTAAGGTGGCTACTGTGGTACCGTTGGCGGTCATGCCAGAGACTGTGGTAGTGTGGCGGTTGGTAAGAAGTTACTGCTATACTGCAACTAGCTAGAACGAAGACAACGGTAACGCAGGTAACGGTGGAGATAGCAGTGAATTTTAGTCACCGCAAAACCGCCGGAGACAAAAATGAAGGGCGCGGTGGAGCGGTAATGATAAAGAGTAGACCATGACAAGTAAAGATCACCGCAATACCGCTGGTTGAAAAGTCAGAGGGTGCAGTTGAGCAGTGGGAGATAACCGGTGAAGAGAAGTCACCGCTCTATCGTGGCAGATCAAATGGTTGACTGCGATAGAGTGGTAAACGTGATAAAGGCCACGGGGACAAGAAATGTAAAGTATGAGAAAATTTAAAGTAAAATGAAAAGGCGGGAAAGGAATTAAATTGAAATCAAATGCAAAACTTTATAAAATATTTAATTTGCTAATAAAGGCAACTTAATTAAATATTTTAATTTTTGACTAACAAATATCAGACGGTTGCATAGGAAATAGAAGAGCCGCAACCCTTGGGTTGTAAATTATAAATATTTGAAAAAATCAGTTGGATGAGGGGAGAACGGAGATAGAAAAAATTTCAGAAACAATAACCGAGCTGGGATGATGAACAATTTTTCTTGAAACAGATTTTAATGGAGAAAACATTAATAAATTGGTGACATCTTTTTTGATTTCAGTTGTTGAGATGCTATACTTTATGTATTTCCTATCTGGTTGTCTCCAATTAGAAATTTTTAAATCATTCAAATCAATATATCAAGTATATTCTTGATTTATCACAGTGTATTTTTCACTTTGTGTGATTCGATTAACTGGTGTCTGCAAGACAAAACTAAATTATTTTAAACAAATCACAGTGACTTTAGGATTTTTGTTGGATGGTTGAAGAAGAACCTGGTAGGAAGACATTCTAGCACAATTTATGCAAGTCATAAATATGATGAAATAATATGCCATTCATAGATTTTCATATTTCAAAGGTGCCTAACAACTTGAATTAGGTTAGAAAGGGGAACACCTAGAATTCTTGATATTTTGACTTCATTTCCCATGTGGATAGAAAACACTGGCCAGTCATAACCCAGAAAATAAAGTTCATTTAAAACAACATTTCCAAATCCTTTCCTTTGTGTTGTAGGAATAAGTGTAGTGATTTTATCTATCAATTTCCAATTGCCATTGTGGGTAGATTGCTTGAGCAGGGAACACACTTTGAATCTTTATTTTCATATAGGTTCACCCACCTAGGTCTAGCATAACCTAAAGAGCAGAAGGTTCAATTGCATCAATTGGCCTTGAATGTTGGCCAAAAGTGTTGTAAGAGCTTGACAAACTCTTCTGGTTAAAACCTGCATTTTTGAGAACCAACATGTCCTATGTTATTTAATATTGACTTATGTCATTTAATTGTGACTTAACTACTTAATGTTGGTACATTATCACCCTTGCCTATATAAGCAAGGCTTTGTATGTACATTGTAGTTCAACTTAGTTAGTTGATTAAGTCCAATATATCACTACAATCCTAAGTATTGCATATTGACCATATCTTGCATCCATTGTTGCAATTTCATATTCTTTATTTTCCCTCTTGTAGAAAGTTATTGGTTTTTGTAGGTGATCTTGAAGGCTTGAATTCTTGAGTGACTCTAACATGGTATGAGAGCTTTAGAATTGTAAAACCCTTTCTTAGATCTCAGAGTGATTTGATCTGGATATTTTGCTAGGTGCAAATTGGGGAAAATTCGACCTTAGGGTTGAGTCCAAAAGGCACAAAACCCCCTATTCTCATATAAAATACTTCATATTTGGGAAAAAAATTCAAGCCATTTTTGGAGGTTTTGGCAAAATCTACGTTTTTTAATCGGTATGGTATGGATTTGTACGATCTGTAAAAAGTCATACCATCTTATGCCAATATCGCCAAACTACAAGGAATATTCTACATAATCAACATATTCAGCAAATATTCTAGGGTTTGCACTGGTTCTGCATCATCATACAATTCGATCTGTAGAGGTACGATTGTCGATATTTTTAATATTAAAATCATAATTTAAATTTTTTTGTTTGTGAGTTTATTTTTTGACTTGTCGATGCTCTTATTGCCAACCCCAAAGGGCTTTATTGGTGACTAGGGGATCATATCCCAATGAAGTGGGCAAGTGATGCGGCTCCACCCGTTGCCCAAATGCCACCTCATTGTTGTCGAGTGGTGGAACTAATTTTAAAAAAAAAATTACAGTGATGTGGTCATATGGCATGACCAAGCACCTGAGTTTATATTCCCAGGTGCTTAGTCTTGCCCCACAGGTGCCTAAATAGGGAAATTTTTCTCTAAGTTATAACTTCCTACCCAGGTGTCAAAAATTTGCAAACAAGATATTGACGAAAAGTTGGTTCCAAGAACTTCACAATGGTGCAAGCCATTTTTTAGATTTTGCCTCATGTGAATTTTATGCAAAGTCTAATTTTTTATTTTGGCTCATAAATTTTTTCCACAATCTCCTAATTGTGTGATTCTTGTAGTTTTGGAAAGGTATTGAGGACCTATACATTTCTATTCATGTACTTTTTCCAAATTCATCTTTGATCCATCTTGGAATTGTAAATTTAGAACACAATTCTCACACTATAAACACACTACATACAAAGTGCCACATATATTATTGGGTGATTATTGATTGATTGGTTGGGGGTCTCTTGGTGCATTTTTTTGATCCATTTTCTTGTGCTCTTTCTAAATTTTCATGGATCATTCCAAGGTTCCTTTACTAATATCATATAACTATTTAACATGGCATCAACATGCATGGAGTGTACTAATGAATGAAGTTCACTCTCTATATGTTGAAAATAAGGTACTTGAACCTACAGATGATGAGAACAAGATTAAATGGATGATTGAACATACAAAAGCTCATTGATGTCTTTTTAAACTAGTTTCTCAAGATTTTTTGTTCCAAATTCAATCATGTAAGAACTTGTTGATGGTGTTTTTATGCACTTCTCAACACAGGTAATGCATAGGTGCATCACCTCTCTTGAAAGACAATCTTCCACAATCAAATTGCTGAACACTATCCCAAGGTCTCTCGGAGGTCATGACGATGCTTAGAATATATTAGTTGTTTGATGTGATTTTGCTGGAATCACAAGGCGGTCTTATGTGGTTTGAAGTTGTAGGAGAATTGGATCAATAAATAGAGTTCTTAAGATGAGAAAGTTGTTGAGTGTTTGCTGCAGGTTCAAATAGCGATCTGGAACTCCATTTCAACATCATATTTAGCTTTACAATGTGCAATGAACCTTGCCTAAGGTTACTTATTAAAAAAAAGGAAAAAGGGCAAGGAAGACAAAAGGTTCCTGGATCTGAAACTATGAATGAACAATGATCATGGAGGTTGCTATAGTAGACAAACTCCCTAAACTGGGTTTTGCTTGGCCAAGAGGATCCTATAGTTACACAAAACCAGTGCAATCTTCTAAGGACTGCAGATTTTCAGTTTGCATACACACATCATGAACATGCAAGTGAACTAGGTTGCAGCAGTCAAATAAAGAAGCCCAGGCTAACTTTACATAGTAGCTTGTCATTAACAAGTGCCAAAAGTATGGGCTAGAAATGCATCAAATACTGAAACAACAATCACCATTACCACTTCCATTCAAGAAACTACAACTAAAACTAACTTGGAAGGTAGAACCATGCACACATAATGAGCAAACTCAAAATTAACACCCATAGATCGTGCAATGTTGCTTTCTATTGCTGCATAATGTTTTTACAACAACTCTCCAACCCTTACAAATGAGGGGAAGACACCTATTTATAGTTTTCCAAAGCCCAAATGAATGGATATGATTGAGTTACATTGTGTGGTCCAGATTCAATTACATTAGGGCTTCACCTACCCCACAATATTCAGTAATTTAAAATACATCTGTTGTCCTTTCCCTATTATGTCTTGTAATGGCCAGTCACTATAGTAGTTTTGTCTTCTAGCTGATTTCCATTTTATTGTAGCTGAAATTGCCTGAAAGATGCCTTCTTCTCGATGGAATTTCAGCATTCTCCATTGGATCAAATGGTTATGTCGACAAACCCATGGTAGGCTTCTTGAAATCGGAAATGAGAGGCCGAAATGTTGTTTTGAAAACGGTGAACAGGGCATGGTGACCCGGATGGTACCATCCGGCTGCAAATTTGGAATTTGAAAGGTACATGGAGGATAAGATCCAATTTTACCATCTGGGTTGAAGTCCGTTTTCAAATCGAAGGAGCGCTTGGACATTCCAAAGACAATAGCCCAGAATGTTGTTCTAGAAATGTTGTTTTGAAAACGGCTGACAGAGAATGGAACTCCGGATGGTATCTCTAGGCTGAAATTTTTTAATTTGAAAGGTCATGAGAGGATAAGATCCAATTTTACCATCTGGGTCAAAGTCTGTTTTCAAATCGGAGGTGCGCTTGGACGTTCCGGAGATAAGAGGTCGGAATGTCGTTCTGGAAATGTTGTTTTGAAAATGGCTGACAGAGCATGGAACTCTGGATGGTATTTCCTAGTTGAAAATTTTAAATTTGAAAGATCAAGAGAGGATAAGATCCAATTTTACCATCTGGGTCGAAGTCCGTTTTCAAATTGGAGGAGCGCTTAGATGTTTCAGAGACAAGAGCTCGAAATGTCGTTCTAGAAATGTTGTTTTGAAAATGACTGACAGAGCATGGAACTCTGGATGGTATCTCCCAGCTGAAAATTTGAAATTTGAAAGGTCAAGGATGGATAGGATCCAATTTTACCATCTGGGTCGAAGTCCATTTTCAAATCGAAGGAGCGCTTGGATGTTCCAGAGATAAGAGCCTGGAATGTTGTTTTGAAAACGGCTGAAAGAGCATGGAACTCCGGATGGTATCTCCCAGCTGCAAATTTAAAATTTGAAAGATCAAGGGAGGATAAGATCCAATTTTACCATTTGGGTTGAAGTTCTCTTTCAAATCGAAGGTGCACTTGGACGTTCCGGAAACAAGAGGCCAGAATGTCGTTCTGGAAATGTTGTTTTGAAAATGGCTGACAGAGCATGGAACTCTGGATGGTATCTCCTGACTGCAAATTTGAAATTTGAAAGGTCAGGGGAGGATAAGATCCAATTTTACCATCTGGGTCGAAGTCCGTTTTCAAATCGGAGGAGCGCTTGGACATTCCGAAGACAAGAGGTCGAAATGTCATTCTGGAAATGCTGTAGAAATACAGTTTTGGAATTTTCAAAACTTTCTGAAACTTAATCAAACCTTGTCAGTTCACTTAGGCACCACAAAAAAAACCAAAATCCACAATAAACTTATCCCTAATGTCAAAAAATGAAGGAAAGAGCGAATTGAGCGAGCGGGGGGGCGAAGCTCGAAAAACCCGAGACTTAGCCATTTTTAAAATTTAGGGGTGAAATATGGTCAGCCAAAAATGAGACTTTGAAGGGCATGTTGACCAAATAGGACACCAAAAAATGGGCACACAAAATGAGATGGGAGAAAAGTAGCCCACCGAGAGCGAAAAAGAGGGTCCCTGCCTACGGTGGGGCGTGTGTGCAAAATATGCACAACAAATGGCGACTCGCTGGGGAAATGCTCCAGAGCATTTTGATGACAAACTGGAATCACAAACCCAAAATATTTGGTTTTGACCTTCACGCTAGGGAAAAAAAGTTAGATGCTCAACCAAAGCATCAAAACCACTAGTTAACCCAACCTTCAGTATGCTAAAATTCCAAGTGTGTGTAATTGCATTAATTCCCATCCTTCAATTGCTGCAAGAAATCAAGCTCCATCAAGTTAAGCTATGTAGTTTATTCTAACTCCAAAATCATCTGGGACATTTCCTTGCTTCCAGTCAAGTGACCATAGCCCTGATGAGGTTGTTGTTGTGATTCTCCAAGACATTGCTCTACTATCGGTCAGGCGTCCATAGCCGCAGTAGAGTTGCTCGTATACCCCTGAAAAGCTGAATTTCTCTTCTTTTGATTTTCAATATTTTGCTTTCCTTCTTTTGTTTCTTTTCTCTTTTCAGTTATTTTATTCAACCCATAAGTAATGAAGCTCATGCTCAGGGCTTAGAATCACAGTGGCGCTAGAGCAGAATTTTAGATTTTTCACTTAACTAGACTTCATAAAGGACCTACAGTGACCGTCAAATTCTTAAAATTTGTGAGAGATATAAGATTCCAGAATACTTCAGAATAAGACCAACCAATGACTTATCCACTTTGAATCAAACATCTAGATCGCTTGATACTAACAGAATATCCTCACCATCCACTCTGAAAACTTGATTAGAGTTTGACAATGAAATACATAGAACAACCCCAAATGATAAGTATGGTTGTTGTGCACACAGATATACCCAGCCAAAAGCAGAGGGACCCCGAGCAAAGCAAGAAAAGAGCAGCAACAAAATAAAACAAAAGCAAGCACCAAAACCAACCAAAGTGGGACAATGAAAGAAAACAGTGAAGAAACCACCCTAAAGCAAGCAACCTACAACAAACAAACTAACCTAACGAAAGCAAGAAAAAGAGCATTTACAAGAAACCTACACTACTCAACACGAGCTATGTACAGAGATATTTACAAAGAACTACGTTCGGGTAAGGCGAGCTGACACTCACACCCATTGGATTTTGCACGGCATGCACAAGCAAACGGGCAATCATTATAGTTCTCAACCATGCGGATTTATCCTTATGTTCAAATAAAATAAATCCAATATGGCAGCATTCAAATTCTACCCCAACATCATGAAGAATCAACAATTGAGGAGGCTCATTAAACCCTTGATTAATCTATAAACATGTCCATTTTTCCTCATTCCCATAATCAAAATGATAAGTGCAACTATGAAAATTAACAGGAGCAAGGAAGGATAAAACCTAGATTTCATCACATGGAGGTGGCAGCATTTGGCAATCAAGAGCAAGCACTACATCATCAGTCTTTGCATCAGCAACCTCAGGCGGGCATGGTGGAGGGTGCAGCACTTCAGGAATCAAGCATGCATAAGGTAGGGAGAATGGGGCAGCAAACACTTCTTCCATATCTTGTGTGGGATCAACAATCCCCCATGGCAGTTCTTCAAAAATAAGTACTTCTCCACATTGATCATCCACAAACTTGGGATCCACTTGATTGCTGCCCTCAAAAGGTGGCACACTGTCCCATCTCCTTTCCCAAGTGTCGACCTTATCTTCATTATGCTCAGTGTCATGAGATGATGACATGTACGATTCTATCCTATTGCAGCCATCTGAATATGAAGGAGGATCAACAACGATCATGGCAGAAGGATTCCAAGTTGCATCTAGTAGTCGACTGGGTGCTTCATCTCTGTTGGCAGCTATCTCAGCACCCCCACCTTTGTCTTCCTCTCTTTATTGTTCATGCAACTCATCATGTGACATGTCGTTCATTCATTTCCCCTTGTTCACTATCACTGTAAATGGAGAAGGAACCCTTCTCCCAATCTGGAAACTCTAGTGCATCACCATTCAGAGGTTCAAGGAGTATGTCTTCATCACTACCATCTTCTGGGATGTTCTCTTCCTCGGCATGAGCATACCTCTACAATACAACTTCCAATGGAAAGAAGTCATCAATAGATGATACCTCATCAAGGGGGCCAAAATTTACTATGTGATTTTCTCCCAAAAACTCACCATAAAGACTATCGTCCTTGGTGCACAAATGCTCTTGAAGAGGGAGAAATTCTTGATGACTAGTAGACAACCTTCCTGTTTGATCTAATTCATCTCTCGGAAGCTCGAGACTGTATTTTTGTCCTACTTCCATTGTTGTCCCAACATCCTCTTGAGGACTGCCTTCAGCTGAGTCATTACTTGGCTCGAGCTCTTGGTCCTCACATTTCATTCATGAAGCAGCTACAGGAAGTGGTGTGCTTGGATGCCTTGCTTGTTCTCTAACTTGTTGGATAGCTTTTTGGCATAGCTTGCATGTGAACTCTGAGTGCAATGAATCATGGATCTTGCACCAATTTGGTAGCAGCAATACCTCCAAATCCACTTGACATTTTAGCTTAGACCAATCATTTGCTAGCCTTGACAGTAGCTCATTATATCTATCCATGATTGGGTTCTCATCGTCATTTGAAATGAAAATTTGGTAGTGAACAACTACAACTTGTAGTTGTTCCCACTCCTCCAAGTCTACATTTTCAGGTTCTTGGTCACTATCATTGATGAAGGAGAGGTCTTCCAGTCTAATTTCAGTTATACCTTCATCATTTTCTGTTGTCCCAAGGTTGTCAACCTCTTTCTCTTGCTGATTTTCAACATCTTCATTGGCTGCCCCAGCATACACTGCTGCAAATTTGATTGACTCATCCTCAACTGCCAATGGATCCTCTTCCTAAGTGGAGGATTTCCCTTTACTGATGAAGGAGAGGATTTTCAACTCCATTCCTAGTGAACCTTCACCAAAGCTTCCTGTTGTCCCAAGGAAATCAACTTCTTCCTCTTGATTTTCAGCTTCAGTGTTTGCTGCCCCAACACTAGTTTGTGGTGGATTTCCTAGTTTATCTTGAAGGTGATTTCCTCCAGATGTTGATAGATTTTCTACCATATGGGATGACTCACTATCCTTGACAGTTGGCTGCTCCAACTTGTTCAAATTGCCTTTGATTTGGGTGATGACGCTTGCACACGATGAACAAGTAAATTTAGAATGTGGTGCATTGTGAAATCTGCACCAGCTTGACATTAGTATTTCCTCCAATCTTGGTCTGCCTTTTTTGCCCAAACATTCTTGGATCAGCTCTTCAAATGCCTTAGCTGCCATGGTTGTCAATTCTTTCTCTGGGTTTGCAAGGGCTAAAAGTTGATATATTTCCCAAAAGGGAATCTCTCCTTGCAAGACTCTTTCAATTCTACTCAAGAAGGTTAGACACTCCAATTCATTATTCCTACAAGTGAAATGGATCCTACACTTATCTACCAATGCAAATTGCTGCAATAGCCTTCTCAATCTCCTATTTAAATCCACATGTAGCTGAGTGATGTTGATTTGCACGTGCTGCTCCATTTCGACTCAGCTTCTTTTTGCCTTCAAAATTTTTTGATTTTATGTTTCAACATTAAAACAGATCTCTCTATCTCAGATTTCTTCTTTGAAAGTGTTCTTATCAACATCCAACATTCAGCTTTGTAGCCTCAACATGTCAGGCCTCTTTCTAGCGCCAGTTCTGTTGATGGTGTTTTTATGCACTTCTCAACACAGGCAATGCATAGGTGCATCACCTCTCTTAAAAGACAATCTTCCACAATCAAATTGCAGAACACTATCCCAAGGTCTCTCAGATGTTAGGTCATGATGATGCTTGGAATATATTAGTTGTTTTATGTGATTTTGCTGGAATCACAAGGCAGTCTTACGTGGTTTGAAGCTATAGGAGAATTGGGTCAATGAATGGATTTCTTAAGATGGGAAAGTTGTTGAGTTTTTATTGCAGGTTCAAACAGCAGTCTGGAACTCCATTTCAACATCATACTTAACTTTACAATGTGCAATGAACCTTGCCTAAGGTTACTTATTAAAAAAAAGGAAAAAAGGCAAGTAAGAGAGAAGGTTCTTGGATCTAAAACTATGAATGAATAGTGATCATAAAGGCTGCTACAATAGACAAACTCCCTAAACTGGGTTTTTCTTGGCCAAGAGGATCCTATAGTTACACAAAACCAGTGCAATCTTCTAAGGACTATAGATTTTTAGTTTTCATACACACATCATGAACATGCAAGTGAACTAGGTTGCAGCAATCAAATAAAGAAGCCGAGACTAACTTTACACAATAGCTTGTCATCAACAAGTGCCAAAAGTATGGGCTGAAAATTCATCAAATACTGAAACAACAATCACCATTACCACTTCCATTCAAGAAACTACAACTAAAACTAAATTGGAAGGTAGAACCATGCACACATAATGAGCAAACTCAAAAGTAACACCCATAGATCATGCAATGTTGCTTTCTATTGTTGCAGAATATTTTTACAACAGCTCTCCAACCCTTACAAATGAGGGGAAGACCCCTATTTATAGTTTTCCAAAGCCCAAATGAATGGATATGATTGAGTTACATTGTGTGGCCCATATTCAATTACATTAGGGCTTCACCTACCCCACAATATTAAGCAATTTAAAATACATCTATTGTCCTTTCCCTATTTTGTCTTGTAGTGGCTAGTCACTGTAGCAGTTTTGTCTTCTAGCTGATTTCCCTTTTATTGTAGCTGAAATTGCCTGAAAGATGCCTTCTTCTCGATGGAATTTCAGCATTCTTCATTGGATCAAATGGTTATGTCGGCAGACCCATGGTAGGCTTCTTCAAATCGGAAATGAGAGGCTGAAATGTTGTTTTAGGAATGTTGTTTCGAAAATGGTGAACAGGGCATGGCAACCCAGATGGTACCACCTGGCTGCAAATTTGGAATTTTAAAGGTACATGGAGGATAAGATCCAATTTTACCATCTGGGTCGAAGTTCGTTTTCAAATCAGAGGAGCGCTTGGACATTCCGGAGACAAGAGCCCGGAATGTTGTTCTGGAAATATTGTTTTGAAAATGGCTGATAGAGCATGGAACTCTGGATGGTATCTCCCAGCTGAAATTTTGAAATTTGAAAGGTCAAGGGAGGATAATATCCAATTTTACCATCTGGGTTGAAGTCTGTTTTCAAATCGGAGGTGCGCTTGGATGTTTCGGAGACAAGAGGCCAGAATGCCATTCTGGAAATGTGGTTTTGAAAATGGCTGACAGAGCATGGAACTCCGGATGGTATCTCCTGGCTAAAAATTTGAAATTTGAAAGATCAGGGGAGGATAATATCCAATTTTACCATCTAGGTCAAAGTCTTTTTTCAAATCAGAGGAGTGCTTGGATGATCTGGAGACGAAAGCCTGAAATGTCACTCTAGAAATGTTGTTTTGAAAATGACTGACAGAGCATGGAACTCCGGATGGTATCTCTTGGCTACAAATTTTAAATTTTAAATTTTAAGGAAGGATAAGATCCAATTTTACCATCTGGGTCGAAGTCTGTTTTTAAATCGGAGGAGCATTGGATGTTTCAGAGACAAGAGGTCAGAATGTCGTTCTAGAAATGTTGTTTTGAAAATGGCTGACAGAGCTTGGAACTCCATATGGTATCTCCTAGCTACAAATTTGAAATTTAAAAGATCAAGGGAGGATAAGATCCAATTGTATCATCTGGGTCAAAGTCCGTTTTGAAATCGGATGTGCGCTTGGACGTTCCGGAGACAAGAGGCTGGAATGCCATTTTGGAAATGTTGTTTCGAAAATGGTTGACAGAGCATGGAACTCTAGATGGTATCTCCTAGCTGAAAATTTGAAATTTGAAAGGTCAGGGGAGGATAAGATCCAATTTTACCATCTGGGTCGAAGTCCGTTTCCAAATCGAAGGAGCGCTTGGACATTCCGGAGACAAGAGGCCGGAATGTCGTTCTGGAAATGTTGTAGAAATACAGTTTTGGAATTTTCAAAACTTCCCGAAACTTAATGAAACATTGTCAGTTCACTTAGGCACCACAAAAAAAACCAAAATCCACAAGAAACCTATCCCCAAAGTCAAAAAATGAAGGAAAGAGCAAATCAAGCGAGCAGGGGGGCAAAGCTCAAAAAATCCAAGACTTAGCCATTTTTAAAATTTAGGGGCGAAATATGGTCAGCCAAAAATGAGACTTTGAAGGGCATGTTGACCAAATAGGACACCAAAAAAGGGGGCACGAAAAATGAGATGGGAGCAAAGCAGCCCACCGAGAGCGAAAAAGAGGGTCCCTGCCTACGACGGGGCATGTGTGCAAAATATACATAATAGATCTCTCATGAGGCTTGGGAAAAATTATAAAATTATATGGTTGTACAAATGAAGAGGATACCAACTTGATAATGAATTAATGATCCTTGATCCTAAGAACTTTGACAACATCTAGGACTACATCACTAAGGTCAATGATCTAAAAGATCAATGTAAATCATGTGGTATTGATAAGGACATTCAATTGGTCTAAAATTATTTAAACAAACCTTATCTTGATTATGTTGCTTTTGTTTCCAGCTTTCATACTCATAGGTTAACTATGGGGTTTTCATGTACTAATACACCTTCATTTGCATCATTTTCTATGATTTTGATACACGAGTAACAAAATCTTATCTCGATGTGTAATTTCCCTTGCTCGAAATAATATTAAATTTTTGCGACTAAATAATATTTCACAAAGATTGTTCAATTTTCAACAATAGTGGAAATCGATTATGAAATAAAATTCATCAAGTTGTGCAATATAACTCAAGAAAGTATGAAACTGTAATATGATGTTGTATTACTATTATTGTCTTGAAAATTATATCATATTGTTTTCACCAACAAAAAATAAAAGAGAACTACAAATACATAAAATTATAAAGGAAAATTTTGAAATTGGAAGCAAATACATGCACCGAATTGAAAAGAAAATACTCAACACACACCAATTGAAATATACTATTAAGAGAAGAAATATATAATGGATTACATCACCTATACTAGTATTTTTTCAATCTACAACTAAACCAAAATATGAAACCACAACACACTTCTACACTAGCAAACCCCTACATGCAACTAGAAAATAAAGCTCTAATTGAATCTTTCTAGCACACTAGAAATATTTAGATTAAATTTCTCTTGGAGACCCCAAAAACCATTGTATTTGAGCCTCAATATCCTTGGTTTACTAGCCTTGTATATTTTCCTTCCTTGGTTTCTCAACCTTAGAAGAATTGTCACAACTTGTGAAAGAAAACATGCATGAATCAATGAGTGAAAAAACAAAATATTTCCTTTAATGTAAACCAAATGCAAAAGGAAAAGTTGTGCACCCAAAACTCCACACCAAAATGGAAATAATATTGCATGCCATTATTTTTTAACTCCTTTTTCCCAATTGGCATCCATGAAATCAGTTGTTTCTCCAAAATATTTTTCTTTATGACAAATATTGTCATAAGTAATTAAATTTGTTTTTTTAGCCAAATATGCTCTTATCCCAAAACCCACACCACTTTGGGGAAATTAACAACCTCACAAAAATATTTAATATTTATCATTAAATTAGGTTTATCCCAATAAATTTGCAATATAATTTTTTTCAGTTTATTCATAAGTCTTGACTTGCTATTTTTGGATAATTGGCTTCCTAAAAATAGTAATATGCTATTTTTTTTTAAATCAAAAAAAGAAACATGAAAATTTCTCCCTTTCAAAAATTGTTTTTCCTCAAGCAATTGCACCCATGGTGATTCAAATTCTTGATTCCCAAAATGTCCATTCATTTCAAATTTCCTAATAGAAGATGATCCTATACATGTTTGATGGTGTATCTTTCTGTCAACTCCTCTCTAAGGCTAGATATGTATATTTTCACCAAGAATGCTAGACCAAAAACTCACGCAATCTTTATCAAAGGTATTTATTGAATTTGTGGAGGTGCGCCTTGCAAGAAACATCACAAATTTCTTCAAAACAATTTGTCGCTAGAAGGTTGCTTGTTGCAACTTTAGGATCTATTTTGGAGCAATATTAGCACATAAGAGGGTCAAAGAATGACATCACATAATAACACACTAAACCCCACAAAAATCTAAATATTGATATTGTAAACCACAAGCACTTTTGATGGTAATCTATGAACTCCTTGAGTCCTCTAGCTAGGATACACTGATTACTCAATAAAATCTTCAAAATGTTAGTAGAAAATAATCTTATTGTTTTTTTTGGTCTCCTCCATGAAACACTTCCAAAACAAGCTCTCTCTACATGATAAATTGTGTCTAGGTTCTCTAGTAAGATATGCACTGTCAATAAGAAACTTTTACTTGAGCCTTTTGATACAATTGATAATGCTATGAATCTATTTTTTGTTGCTAATAGGAATTTTATAAAAAACATTGTATCTTCTACCACAACAAATACATCCTTTTGGAAAATTTCTTCCATCCATATCTAGACTGTTGAGATTCATATCATGAAAATGCATAACCAAAGACCCAAACATTACCTCAATCTTAGAGAATTTTTTTTCAGCCTCTTGGGTTGGTCGATAGGATCCAAAATGAAACAATATAGTAACCATACATCAGAAACAATAATTATGTTGTTACTCTAAGTACCCAAAAGATAAATAGAAACTTATTCTAGAGGAAGATGATGAACTCTTTGGAGTTATTCATTGGCTTATACTTGACTTCCTTCAAAAATCCATTTAGAATGTTAGAGATAAATGCATCATCAAAAAAATGTAACATGAAAATATTTTGACCTCTATGGAAGACTAGAGAAATCAAAGAAACAATAATTTTGAAAAATTTGTCTATCACCATCTTTTGAGTTACCCAATTTTGTGACCTCTCACTCCCATAGTACCAAAATAAAAAGAGTCCCCTTTCAAAGTGATCTATCTCCAACACAAGTCTTTCATGAATCATATGATTTATGAATTCTTCAAAATCATAACTAATAGAAAATTTATCATCATACCTTGTGAATCCATCTTTCAAAACTTTGAGATTCATTCATCAAGTTTCTTGAACTCCCATAATTGCATTCAGATCCCAAAATTCTACTTATGCTCAACAACAAATTTCTCATGAAATTATGTCTCCACACAAACCAAATTATATAAGGGAAACAATTTCTAAAATTAAATCCAATTGGAAACATAAGGTAGATGTATATGGTAGTAGCAACAAGATCATCCCCTATAGACACAATACTTCTACCAACCAACCTTACCCAAGAACTGTTTTGTTGCAGGGTTGAAGAGTCCATTCAACTCATCTACAAATTAGGATTTGGAGTCATGTACAAACTAATTGGAAAGTGGGTAGTAGTACTAATTTTGAAGGTTGATCCTTTACTCCAATCTTGAGACAACACCCCATAGCAAGAAATTTCACCTGGGTCCCAAGTCCTACAATCAACCCCAATCTGATCACTGAAATTTGTTAGTTGTAACTCAAATAAGGGATTATTATGGGTTAAATCAAAATCCATCATAAATATAGTATTATCAACAATCTAAAAAAAATATTCAATTCCAAAATTAAATCCATCCTTTTGTTGGTCCAAACTCCAACTTTCTGAAAGTTCCAAGTCATGCTCTTCCTGGATGCAATCTAACTCTTCCATTACCAATTTTTCCTCCTTAGTGCTTTCCCTAAGCTGTTGAGCCTCATAGAATTGACCAGTTTCCTCTAAAAGTGACTTTTGGACACTTCCCAAAGTAAGCTTTGTAGTTTTAAGCTTACCAGTGAGCTCACCAACTTCTTCCCTTAATTGCTTAGACATGAATATGGTCTCATTTGTAAACTTGTTAGCCATATCTCTAATATGTATCATATGCAAGTAAGATAATTTTGGTTTCTTCCATGGTGTTCTTCATTATTTTCAATTCAGCATAGGAATCATTAAACTCATTTTTACTTCTTGGGGCATTTTGAATGATACTTTCGACATGCATAAGGGCACTATCCAATCTAGATAAAATGTGCACTTCATTTTTAGAGGACTCCAAAAACTGATTACTAAAACCTTCCTTGTGCATGTCAAGTTTTTGCAAATTATGATGCATGCCAACATTAAAATATTCCTCATACCTATCACCATCTACACCTTGGATGTCCCAAACCTCATTAGCCTCTTCTTTGCCAATTTTATGAAAATGTGTAGGATTGGGTTGAGGAACCAAATCAGCAATGCAATTGTGTCTTAGCTCATCATCTAGGCTTCTTTTTTTTTACCAAAATCAAGGCTGCTATATCTTTACTCAAAATCGGCATAAAAAAATAATGAATTAGATGTGTATTCAATATTATCAGGATACCTTTCATCCTTAGCCTCTTCAATGACATCCTCCCTGCATGTCTTTAGAGATGAATCTAACACAACATTGGAATGAAATATAAATCCATCCCAAGATAGATCCTCATCATACTTATATTTGACACAGTTGGATCCCATGTGAAAGAGGGTTGATTTTTTTGATCAAGGCATAAGTGGTCATTGTGCTCCGCATGAGTGATAGCCTCTTTGGAATAACCATTCACCATCTTCCTAAGACCAAAATATTCATCAACTTCTTTCTCCATAGGCTTGGTTTGGAAGCTATAATCAAAGCCACATGTAATCTCATCAATAAAATGATATGAGTGAGCATTAAAAACTAAATTGGAGATATCATCACCATTTCCCAATTGATTTCCAAATTCTGAAAGAACCTTAGAGAACCCATCATAAGTTTCAGCTCCAAAAAAGACATCAAAGTTGATAGTCTTAGAATTTTCAATAAATTAATCTAAATTAGGATTGAAGGCTTTCATTTTTTATTCTCGCAATTCTTATTTTTCTTTATGCTACAACATCACCATTTCTTCCATATTTTCAATTTGTGTCTCAGTTTTTCTATCACTATCTCTGATTCTTCATGCATCAAATTATCTATAGAAATTTGATGTATGACTAAAGAATCATCCTAATACTTTGTCACACATTCATTATTCTTCAAAACACTCACTGCATTAGACTCTCTTGCTATAAATTCTTCTACAACTATCCACTCCTTTTCACCCTTTTGTTCAAATCTACCAATCAAAATTTGATAAAATTATTCAAAATAATCTACTTGAATGTGGACTTGGGTATTCATACCTTGGTACCACCAATCAAGAGAAACTCCTTCAAGGTATAGGATCACATACTGAATCACAACTTGCTCCTCCATGGAACTATAATAGTAATAGTCCTGAATCTCAAACAACCAATCTCTAATTGAGATCTTGTCTGATCCATCAAAAGTGGGAGCTAAAGATTTAATAACTTTTCTCCTGAGATTTTTCAACCTGAAATTGAATGTCATGTCTATATTCCTTGATAGAAATCATGTTCTACATTTGAATGATATATTTTTTGTATGGGAAATATTTTTAAACTCCTTCATCTCATTTAATATATGTTTCTCTCATGTTTTCTAGATCTCTAGTCAAATCTCCCATGTGATCAGCCATCTTTAAACTCCTCTTTCCTTTTGTAAAATATAATCAAACCCTCAAGCTAGAAATATCATGGCTCTAATACCACTATAATGTATCTTTCTGGAAATAATATCAGATTTTTTCAATTAAATAACATTTCATAAATATTGTTCAATTTGCAACAATAGTGGAAACTGGGTATGAAATAAACTTTATCAAATTATGCAAATATAGCTCAAGAAAATATACAAATATCATATGATGTTTTATTACTAGTATTATCATAAAAATTACATCATATTTTTTTCACCAACATTAAATAACAATGAGCTACAGCCACAACAAATTATAATGGAAAATCTTGAAACTGGAAGCAAATACATGCAGCAAACTAAAAAGAAAATCCTCAACACACACCAACTAAAATATACTAGTATGAGCAGAGATATATATAATGGATAAAATTACATATATTGATATTTTGTACAACCTACATCTAAACCAAAACACACTTCTACACTACCAAACCCTTGCATGCAACTAGAAAACAAAGCTCTAATTGAATCTTTCTAGCACACTGGAAATATCTAGATGAAATTTCTCTTGGAGACCCTTGGAACCACTTTCTTTGAGCATAAATCTCCTTGGTTTACCATCCTTGGAGATTATCCTTCCTTGGTTTCTTATCCTTAGAAGAATTGTCACAACCTGTGAGAGAAAGCATGCATAAATGAATGAGTGAAAAATCATATTTTCCCCTTAATGCAAACCACATGCAAAAGGAAAAGTTGGATGCCCAAAAATCAAAACCAAAATGGAAAAAATCTTGCATGTCATAATTTTTAACTCCTTTTTCCCAATTGACCTCCATGAAATCAATTGTATCCCTAAAATATTTACTTTTATGACAAATATTGTCATAAGCAATGAAATCTTCTTTTTTAGCCAAATATGCTCTTCCCAAAACCCATGCCACTTTGGGGAAATTAACAAACTTGTAAAAATAATTAATATTTATCATTAAATCAAGTTTTTCCCAATAAATTTGAAACGTAAAATTTTCCAATTTATTCATAAGTCCTGACTTACTATTTTTAGATAACTAGCTTACTAAAAAGGTAATTTCTATTTTTAGAAAATTCAAAAAGGGGACATGACATGATAGGTTTCATCAAGTCTTCTAAATCTCAGGTATTGTTGGCTAGGTAGGTGAAAGAATCAGAAAATACTAATAAGAAGAAAAATAAATCAAAGAACAATCCACATTCAAATTAACCAATGAATAGATCGTCTTCCTTAGATAAATCATTTGAGAAGGAGAAGTCTACTTGTCCATATTGCAAGAAGTTTGGACATGATGAACATTATTTTTAAAAGAAGGATATTGATGAGTTGAAACATCTTCTCCAAAATAAACATATTTATTTTCCTTCTAGAATTTCTAAGTCACCTTCTTCTTCTTCTTCAAAATAGTCTAATAAGGGAAAAGTTGGCTTGGTTTCTACACCAGTAAATAAATGGCATGCTCTTTGTTTATTTTAGGTCTAGGATCAAGTAGATTCTTCTAGATTCAAGAGAATCTCATCATATGGCATGTTTGTAGTCTATATTATCTTCTTTTAATCCTTGTACTATGTATCCTAATTTTATGGGGAAAAATACAAACATTAGTGTACTTGGGAAGGGGTCTATTGGATTTTGGGAAAACACTTTCCAAGATGTTTTGTGTGTTCCTCATTTGATGAAAAATCTTTTTTTCCATATATCAAATTACACATGGTGGAGATGGGAGGACTATGGAGTTCACTCTTGATTTATTCATCATTCGAGACTTGGAGAGTAGAGAGATTATTGCTACTAGGATGGTTGACCATACATCTCGCTTGTATACCTTTGCAGATTTTTCTTATGTTGGTGACATTGTCCATTTGACTATTGATCATACTTCTAGTGTGAACCATGATTCAGAGGAGACATTTGGCTTCTTGACCTTGGGTGTTCTCACATATGATCTTGTTCTTGAGCCTTTCATTTCATTTCCTCCATATTTTGTTGCATTTGATGATATGCTCATATTGTCATAGGTTTGGCCTCTTGTGATTCAGTGCAACAAGATCTACACCATCTTCCAACTACATTTACTTGGGATGCATACTTGACAAAAATTGGTGGGTTGTTTGTTGAGTCCCACATTTTATATTTGGGAGACACTATTGATTGAATACATCTTAACTTTGATGGACTCAATTATTCTTCAATTATTGCAAGGTAATTCTATAACCCTCTTGTTTTTCCTCTACATGATCACTCTTTGCAACTTGATATGAATGTAGATAATTTTGGACAAAATTTGGAGGAGGCTTCTTCAAAGAAGATATATTTGTCTTCAGAGTGTGTTCTATATTTGTCTCTAGGATATTCTGGATCAACATATTCAGTTGTGTGGCCTAGAATGTTTGTTTGGATTTTTCCAGCTTTTGACATCGACATGGAGACACTTTAGCATCATTCAAAGACATCACACATCATTCTTATTTACTCATGTTTTTTTTAAATGGGAAGACATTTTGTATATCATCCTAGTTTTTTTTCTTCCTAAGGGGAGGAATGTTGTTTAGTGGGATTGGATCATCTTTATCATTTAATGTTGAGCACCTATTATTGTAGGAGACTTTCCATTGAAGGGGGTACATGGTCTCTCTTCTCCTCTCTTATGGATCGTGTTTTATTTTCTCAGATAGGGTTTTGTCCCTCTCATGCATCATTGAGAGTATTTTGTATTTCATCTCTCTTTTGTGGAGTATTTTTGTCCCATAGGGTTTTCTCCCTTTCTCTATTTGTGAGAGATTGCATTTGCATATGCACATGGGTACCTGACATGGCCTCATATTCAGGACCCATATTTGCATATTTGCATAATAATTGATACCTTAAGTTGTACTTAAGGGGGTGTTGGTGTAAATAAGTATTTTTCCTATCTAGTCTTATCTAGGTCCTATTTACACTGTTAAGTCCACTTAAGTGTTAGGAGGGAATCTTTCTAGTTAACATTAATTATGGGGGAATCTTTCTAGTTTTTGTCACTTATCTTATATAGTTGGCTTTTATTTAATGTTTGTGTCCTAGTTTATCTAGTATTGAATCATGTCATTTAATTATGACACAACTATTTAATTTCAATGCATCATCTCCCTTTCCTATATAATAAAGTCTTCATATGTACATTGTAGTTCAACTCAATCAGTTTTGTAAGTACAATAAATCACTACAATCTTGAGTATTTCATATTGGTCATATCTTGCATCCATTGTTGCAATTTCATATTCTTGTTTTTCCCTCTTATAGAAGGTTGTTGTTGGTTTTCACAAGTGATCCTAGAGGCTTGATTTCTTGAGTGACTCTAGCAGTTCTCACCTTATGCATTTTTGAAGTCATTCCCTAAGTATCTTTCCTTCGAACAATAAGAGAACCATATGTTTTGTTTACCTCTATTATATTCTTCTCTTGCCATTATGTCCTAGTGCAAAGTGAGTTTTCAATTACTAATTTTAGTTTCTTTATTACATCATTCTCTTTCTCCTTATATACCTTTCTCTAGGGTTATGCCTCAATGTGGTAGGCCATGGTTACTGCATCTGAGTATGTATTTAAGATTCTACAATCCAATGCTATTGTATTATCTTTTTGAAGACCAGAGCTAAACCATTCCACTTTTTTGCTTTTTATGTATATAGTTCTGTAGACATGCAAAAATAACATCATGCATCCCGCTCTAATTAACATTCAATTCTTCTATTAATCAATTAAAGAAATTTATTGATTAATTCCCTAAATTTCATCATGCTTAATTAAATAAATCAAATTATTTCATTAAGTCCTTAAGTTCTTCTTATTTGATTCAATAAATCAAAATGATTTAAATCAAATGTCAAACTCCTAATATCCTCCAAGTTAATTAATCTAAATTAATTAACCTCTAATCATGATCACCCATTCTCCAGCTTTTGACTCAACTTGAGTCAAATCTAAACTCTCAACTAACCCACCCACTTGCACCAATAAATAATTTCTTTGATTTATTAATTCTTCTAATTTCTTTCAAAAAGGCATCAAGATGGAATATTCTGTCAATTGAATCTTCCTTACAAAGGACTTATCCCTTCCAACAAAGCATTAAATTCTCTTACACATGCTCTTACATGTCTCTTGCACAAGTCAAACTTGACATTTAATGCATCTTTCATCCCCCCTAAACATGTCTTTTCATCCAAATTCAAATTTGAAATTGGCACATTGGCCAAAACTTGCACATTCATCACCCTCTCACACCTTGGCAAGTGTCATCTTGTCATTGGCTTGTGAATAATCTCGCATTCATTCAAAATCTCTCTTCCAATCTTGAATCTATAAAATGCAAAGAATTTCTCCAAAACAACACAATTTGAGAACACAACAACACATTTTATGCAAGGTTACTCTCTACATGTGAGGACTAATCTTTCTCTTCATCACAACATCACTATCATCATCCTATCATCTTGGCAGCTTTTTCTTATCAGGGATTGGGAAAGGGCATCCTTTCTACATCATGAGGAGCACCAATCCACTATGACATCAATTTTATTCATGTTATTGTGTTTTATTTAGTTTTCCTTGTTTTCTTACTTAACATGACTCAGTATTTCATAGAGATGTTTGTTGTTTGCTTTGTTTTAAAGGACTAACCATGCTAAGGGTGTGTTTGAGTCTTTTTGAGCAACTTGCAGATTTCACCATCAGATTTCAAATTTGAATTTTGGATGAAAATACATGTTTAGGGGGGATGAAAGATGCATTAAATGTCAAGTTTGACTTGTGAAAGAGACATGTAAGAGCATGTGTAAAAGCATTTAATGCTTTTTTGAAAGGGACGAGTCCTTTGGAGGGAAGATTCAAATTGACAGAATGTTCCATCTTGATGCCTTTTTGAAAGAAATTAGAAGAATTAATAAATCAAAGAAATTATTTATTGGTGCAAGTGGGTGGGTTATTTGAGAGTTTAGATTTGACTCAAGTTGAGTCAAAAGCTGGAGAATGGGTGATCATGATTAGAGGTTAATTAATCTAGATTAATTAACTTGGAGGATATTGAAATTTGATTTAAATCGTTTTGATTTATTGAATCAAATAAAAAGAACTTAAGGAATTAATGAAATAATTTGATTTATTTAATTAAGCATGATGAACTTTAGGGAATTAATCAACAAATCGCTTTAATTGATTAATAGCAGAATTGAATGTTAATTAGAGTAGGATGCATGATGTTAGTTTTACATGTCTACAAGTTCCTCTAGTTTGTGAAAGAGACTTCTTTAAATCTTGTCATACCTTCACCAACTCTTCAATTTTCTATACCAATTCTCTCATTTTACTTACACTCTCATATGGTAATTTCAAAGTGTCAAAGTTTTCCAAAAATTCTTTCTTTATTATTTTCCCAATCTGCATCATGCTTTGAATATGCCTTCTTATACTAGTCTAAGACATATTTTCTCAATGAGCCCATAAATTCAACTAGATTAGGTTTATCCTCATCAACTCCTTTCTTCTACCATAGTTACTCTAATATGAAAATATGCTCAACGGCTTTAGTGGTGTCTTTATCAAATACCAGAAGTTTAATGTAGGGCTCTATTGTATGCTTAATTTCTTCTTGTTTTGTCTTCTAAGAGGTACTATTAATTTCTTCTCTTTCTTAATACTTATTATTGTTGTAGGCTTTTTTTCTCAACCCTTATCTCTTGCTAACCTAGTCTCAAAATACTCTTTTCCCAAAAAAAAATCATAGTTTATCACAAATTGCTCTTGTAGATTCTTTTCCTTTTCTTGCAATGGCCCTTGACTACAAATCCATCTTATTTTATATGGCATAGGGGATGTTTGCTAGTTTGAGGGTTCTGCCTCTTCATAACACTATTTCATTTTAGGTGATGTCTTTCTTTTTGTAAATGGAATTTCATTAATGATTATTGACAATTCTTTCCCTAAATTAAACATGGATTTACTCTCATTTTCTATTTCTTCTCATCTCATATTTCTCATGCTTCTATTGGAAAATTATTCTAAATATTCATCTTTTATAGATTCAAGAATTAAAGGAATCTATCATCTAACTTAATTATAATGATTGATAAATCTAGTTTTGTTAATGGTGTTTTAGTCAAATGTGATAGTGTTGAAGCCTCATTTCTTCCATAGCCATCTACCAATAATTCTCTTGATGCCTCATATTCTTTTATGCTTCTTTATGTGTCTACTAAAATCTCTCCTACTCTCTCCAAGTGTAGGTTATTTTCTTTGGAATCTTCCAAATTTCTTTCCTTTTCATTTTTTAGCAACACCCACATTGGCATGCTTGGTAACACACTCTCTTTTTCACACTCTTCATTCTTTTGTAGTGTTTTCCTCTCTTTCATTGTTCTTTATTTGCCTCCTTTATTCATTATTTTGGCTTGTCATGTTAATTCTCCTTATCAACTTAATATCTTCTCTAATCCCTCTAGATCTCTTGTTGTCTCCTTTTTCCATGGTTTTTATTTATTTTGTGCTACATTACTCCCTTACATATTCCTGATGAGCCAAGTTTTTGGCACATTTAGATCATACTTTTACACACTTTTCTACTTTTCATTATGCTAAAACAAACATTTAGTGTTGATTACGGGTCAAGACATGAACTTTTTATGCTTAATATAAAAAGTATATTATGCTAAATCTTTCCATAATTATCACCTTAAAATGTTTTGTTAGTTTGATGAATGCCTTATGACTTTGTGTGATGACAAGCCCTTCCTGCAGCCATGTCTGAAATAATGTTTGCCTTAGTTTAATGCTTAATGAATGTATAAATGAAGTGATGGATTCTCTTAAAGGTTGAACATGTTGAGCTAAATTTCTGCCTCAGGAAAAGATGGAAAGATATTTTGCAAGTACCACATTTGGAGGAAGGGATTCAATTCCCACTTAAAGGATAGAAGACCAAATCAAAGAAGACTGGTTCAGCAGCAAAAGAATAGGGAGGCAGTTTCAACTCATTCGTCATGCAAGGGGAGTGTTTCAAAAATCTAGCTCAAGCGTCTTGATGGTGCAAAAATCTAGGATGATGGCACTTTAAGACTAATGAACTGATTTGACTTAGTTCTTTCATTTCCATCCACCTCTCTACTAAGTTAGTTAAATGTAATAAAGACTTCCTGCTTTATATGGGAAAGTTAGTTAGTAGTTGGATTCAGTTTTCAATAAATAGCCCATTCGCCTTCAGAGAATGGGCTAGAAGATTGTTGTTGTAACACATTTTTTAGTTTTTAGAAATACAGTCAAGAGATTGTGTGCTATGTACTTGTCTACCTTGAATCAATAAATTTTATGAATTTTTATGCCTAATCTGTTGTCTACTTTTGGCATTACCTAAGGGGGGCAACTTAGGGAATTTCCCATACTTTCATTCTGCAAGTTAGAATAGTTGCACTTCCTTTCATAGAAGTTAATGTGATTGTTCCTGCAGTTGGCAGAAACACAGAGCTGTCAATTGTTCCTACAACCACTAGATGCAGAGTAGTTTTATCTTTTAGTTTTCATTTCCAAGCAAGTTATCCAATAAAGTTGTTTTCAGTAATTCAAATTCTAGTATAAATCATCTTAGGAAATCATGCATGTATGGGAAAGGTGATTAGTGCATATATTGTGCTGATCCATTTCAAGTTTACGTCCCTGGGTTGATGATTAAATGAGGGTATTTAGTAGGTTATGACTATTGGTTGTGATGTTCAATCCCTGAGTAGAGGAATTCATGTTCCTAATTATTAAGTTGATTAAAGAACACTACAATTCCCATGGTAGTTATTTCATTTTTTTTTATGGGTCACATTCTTTCAAAAATTCCTTTTGAAGATTATCCCATTCCATTCTCCATCCCCTTGATGCCTAAACCCCTCTCACGAGACTAACCCCAAGGAGACAATGTCGCAACATAAGAAAACTTTCATTTTTATTGACTTTAAAAAAAAAAAAATCCTAGTGTCCTCTATACTACCTAACCAAGGTCCCAAAAATGGAACCAATGTTAGAAAGAAAATTGGGGGATCATAGAGCAGAGTTATGTTCCCCAATTATTCTCTATAAGCTGTATTTGTACCCTAGACTCAATAATAAAGAGACATCGGTGATTAGTGCATAGTGCAAAATAGACAAATTAACATAAAGGTAGATCAATAAAATTTAAAGAACATTCATAACATTCCATGTATATTACCCAAAATCATATATATTATACTTCAATTATCTCATCATACATCATATCTTCTACACATTTTTCTAATATATCATCATTAATATATTTTCTCATATCTTGTCTTTTATCTCTTCATATATCTTTTTCACTTTTTGTTACATAATATTCTCCTACACATATAATTTTCTTATGGGATGTGTCCCTTACGATCTACCCTACTTCTTGGAGTTTTCTTGTTGCCCAGGAGTTCCACAACCTTCTTACAGTTGTTTGTAGTAGTATTTACTATTTTTTTATGTACTTAAAATTTCCTTACTAACAATTATAAATGGGTTCTCAAAAGGAAGATTTTTTTAAATAGAAATATTGAGAATTATAAGGTTAGATAGATGTGAAAGGATATTCCAACGTTGAGGAAACAATTATAGTGATATTTTCTCTTTAGTTGCTAAATTTACATCTATTTGTTTCTTCTTATCTATTTCAATACATTTTGACCTTGAGATTGAGTAGATGGATTTGATGATAGTTTCCTTCATGGTGATTTGGATGAATAAATTTGCATGGAACATCTAGAGCATTGCATTGAAAAAGATAAAGAAAAACTTGGTTTGTAAGATATTTATAGTCTTAAGAAATTGTGCCTAGGATGTGGTACAAAAAATCGGATTCCTTTGTGTTGGTATTGAGATTTGTGAGACCCAAATTTGATTGTTACATCTAGTATAATATGGACAATAATAATTTCATTGTTATCACATTATATGATGATATGTTATTTTTTATGACAATTAGGACATAATTATGAATTGAAGTCTCAAATTTTCGTATAGTTAGAGATTAAATACTTAATGTTTTTTATGTTCATTTTGAGTATGGAGATTAGAATAGATAGAGAAAACACAAATATTTGGTTGGGCTAGAGAAAATATGTGAACTTGGTGTTGGAGAGGTTAAACATGATAACTTGTATACCATAATGTGTTCCTGTTTTTGTGGGTTCTAATTTATTAGTAGAGTGGTGTTAGACTTCTCCTTGTGACATGGAGGATGTGGCCCAAGTACTTTATGCTAATAATGTTGGTAGCTTAATGAATGTTTGATTTATAATAGACCAAACATTGTGAAAGTAGTGGGAATTTTGAGCCAATTCATGGACAATCATAAACAAGTATATTGGGATGCAATGAAAGGATATTTAACTATTTTTGGTGTGCCTCTAAGTACTTCATTTTTTATCATGGTAATTCTCTAGGGGACTAGCACTCAATAACTATTCATGGATGTGATGATTTTTATTAGGTTAGGGATGTTGATAGTAGGAGATCAACTAGTGGATATTTTTCACTATAGTTGGTGATGTAATCAATTAGGTGATTAAGTGATACATTTTGGTTACTTCATCCACTACGAAATAAAAGTGCATGGGCTTGTAGGAAAGCTATATGACTTAAATACTTATGTTTAGATTTGGGGATTTAAGAGCTATTACATTTCTATGTAATAATCACAATGGCATATGTCTAGTAAAGAACCTAATATTTAATACAAGGATGAAGCCTATTGATATTTACTACCATTTTTTGTGACATAATAGAGGATGGGAGGGTGATACTATATAAAGTTGACTTTATAGAATGTTGTAAATGCATTGAAAAACTAATAAGCACAAAAAGGTCCAATTGGTTTTGTGAATCTATGGATCTTTTGGCCCTTGACAATTAATTGATAGTGTTGGCAAGCATTCTCTTACAAGGTATTCAAAAAGTGAGAAAATGTTAGGAAATATTTCTTAATATTTCTCCTAATGTTAAGAATAAAAAATGTAATTTTTGAGTGATAAACCATAAAAATTCAAATTTTGGATTGCAGAGGTTATTTTTTTCCAAAATAAATATTTTGGGTTATCCAACATCAATTCTCCAATGCCCAATATGTATATCTCTTTAATCTCTATAAAAATAAATTAAAAGGTCTAAACAACCTCCCAAATTAAAAGTTATGGCCTTTAAAAGTTTGAGCTCCCATATTGGAAATATGAAAATATTTATGACACATACAAGAATTGTAAAAGGGAGTAATGCTTGTTGACTAACTTATTACATGTATTATGTTGTAGCATAAGGCATCTATAAATAGAGATAATAGAGCCAAAATGGAATTTTTGAGCTAGTCAGTAGATTATGATGAACTTAAGGTAGGTGGAAGAAATAAATTATTTTTATATTATGGATTCATCTTGGAATTTGGGTGTTGGAATTTTAAATAGTGATTTGTGTGCCACATATCAAGTGGTTTTATCTTATTTTTTCCTAATTACCATTTTTTTTTATGTATTTCCTTTCCTATTTATTGGGTGCTTTAGATGGAGGTTTTGATAATGAGTTTGTATGTACTATTATGCTACAAAGATTACTCTAGATCTCTAATTGATGATATTCCAATAAAGGCTTAAAATTTGCAAGTGTACTATAATCTTTGATTATTGAATAATACATTAATTTATTTGAACTGTGGGGATTTTCTCCCAAAAGGGTTTCACCCATGTAAATCATTATGTCATGGTATATTGCTTTTGTGTTTATTTCATTGTAACTATATGATTAGGTTTTTGTGTACATACTTCCTCATAGATTAGTGTAGGAAGAATATTCCACACCTCTACTTCCTTTCAATAGTGACAAGATCCATCAACCTTCTAGAGGTGATTGGAGAAAACATGTCTCAAGCTTGCAAGTTGAATACAAAGTATAGGGTTTGCTAGAAGAGAGACACAATAGAGGATTGGTGGTGTTATATGGATTATATGTAGCTATAAATTTTTGACACCATACAAATAGATGCAAGAATAGCTAAGGGATGCCACATAGCTACACCATATTAGGAAAACATGTTGGTATGTAGAGTGACATGAGATAATATTAGAGATATTTCACTATAAAGGATCATGTGACATTTTGGAGTGATTCAAACAATGGCACTTGCATGTTTGGTGTGGTGTCATAGTGAGTGGTGTTCTATAAGAGGGGGAGACGTGGAGACTACCATTTCATGCCATAGTATAAAAATTGCACCTATGTAATGAAAAATCAAATGTAAAGATTCATCTCCTAGAATCTATTTTCCACTTCCATGCTTCAAACCTATTTGCAAGATCACTAGTGGAACTCTAGAGGCATTTTATCCAGTCTCACATATATCAACATATGTTATCACTTCCTCCAAAGAAGGAAAATAATTCATATCTTAAAATTCCATGGGAAGTGGATCAATAAATCAAACTATTTATGTAGATATATGAATAATATTCGATACAAGTTTCAATGATTGTATCACATTCTTGTGCAACATAAATGGATCATCACCACTAGTTCTCAATTTCATCAATTTTATCTATAGCTTAAATATTGGAATGGGCTATGATTTCAACATTCCTTAATTACAATGACCACTTTGATTAATTTTTATACCATATAGAGGAGTGTTACCAATATTGCAAGCAGTGAGAACTTAAAAAAAATGGAGTTCACCATAGGGCGTGTCTATTTCTTTTATGCAATTTTCATTCAAATTTGAGTAGAGAAGACAATGATCATAGATATAGTTGGACAACATGATGAATGAAAGTAATGATATAATGACTCTAATGCATGTAAAATACTTGTTAAAAGAATCTGAAGATTGAAATAATTTTACAATCTCTATTGTTGACCAAAGGTTTTAAAAATAGTGAGCTTGCAAGCTAGATTGAGCACAAGAAGCTCATATGAAGGAAGTAGATTTAAGGGCTATTAAATATTTTTTGTAATACAAAAGACATAAACATGAACACCTTATACATTACTTGAGATTTTGATGAGGTTGTGACCTTCATTTGAATGAGATTACTTAGTAGCTGCTAAATTTGATGTTGCAAATAGAGCTTAGGATATGTGGAAGCATGATAGAAAAAGATGGAAAAAGACAAGTAACAAGATTTCAAACCTCTAGAAATCGTTGATCTCTCCAAAATAAAACAACACTCTCAAGTGGAAAAGAGGACTCAACCACCATAGATGGTATATGCTCCTCTCCAAAGTTTTTTAGAAGTTGTAAGAGGTCAACATTTAGATATATTAGTCAGGTCATGAAATAAATAGAAGCCACAATTAAGAAAGAAATGCCCACATGTAAAGTAGATATACTAGCATGGTGGAGCCATGGAAGGTAAAAGTAAGAGCTTTCATAAAATATGTTCTCTCAAATATTAATTAAATGGTAAAGATGAGCTTTTAAAACTATACAACAACCACTAAACCTTCAAAATTAAAAGGGATTGTGAGCTCTTCAAGGGCAGTCAGAATTGTATGCACATTGAATTTTTAATAGCCCATGATCTATGTAACAGTAGTAGTACTAAAACTAAAAGGACTAGTTCATGCATTTTATTACTCTATTTAAAGATAATAATGGTGGCAAAAAATAATAGTTATGAAGTATTTACAAGTTCCGTACATTTACAAAGGTGGCATAAATTTTGATTTGTTGTGGGAGTTTGGATATTGTGAGCATTTAATAACCCACTTAGATTAGTTTTAGTTTCATATACATATTATTTCTCATTCTTATTAGATATTCTTTCTCATTCTTAACATACTCCTTTACATTTATATATGCATTCTAGATTATATTGGTGAGCTTGTATAAATATGAATGCAAAAGCATGCATATGGTTTGCATTTCCAAATTCATAGGAATTTAGATAAGAATTTTTAATATGTAAATCTAAACTTTTTAGGCTCATAATATTTAGATTAGTTTCATTTTTAATCTTTCTCGTTTCCATTTTTTTCTCATTATCTTCTTTATATGTCGATATCTTCTAACATCTACACGTTTGCGAATGTGTTCAAAACTATTATAATATTATGTATTTTTTTATTCTTTCTCTCTCGTACCTTTCTTTATGTTTCTAAATCATCTAGCATCTACATGTTTGCAAGTGTGTTTTTAAATATTATAATACTCATATATGTGTACGTTCTTTTGTAATTTTATAGATTCGATACTTACATATAAAGCATTTACTTGATTTTCTTTTTATAGGCATGTGTGCAATCTTAAGTTTTTGTGGATGTTGTTTGTCCATAAATTCATGAAAATTTTAGTATGTATATGTATGAGTATATATAAATATAAATTGATCTTCTTTCTTTTATGAATATTTACCTATTCTTTATATGGCTTACTCTTAGGCTTTGTGTTGTTTATAGTGTCATATTTTCAAGAGCATAGGTTTGTAATATGTTTTTAAATATAGGAATTTTGTAGTTTTGGTTATAAATTTAAAAGTAATCATACTTCCTTATGTGTGTAGATTTTTAACATGTAATTATAACAAATGTATATATACATATATGTATGTTTCACATTTATTCCAAAGTCAAGTCTATTTCTTTCATTATAGAGTTGTATGCTACCTTAATTATTAGTTTTCCTAGTACTCATAATTTAAAATGTGGTCATTTTGAATGCATCTAATAGGACTTAAATGTGCATAAATGTTTACTTCTAATATGTTTTTACATTTATCCTTAGCTTTGTTTTTATTTAAATTCTTATTGTATGTTTCAAATAAAATATCTTATCTAGTAAGTTCATCTTATTTATTAATATTTAAGTATCTATTATTCCATTTTAAAAAGATTATATATCTATATATTTTTCTCTTCTATTCTCAATGTTCTTTTTAGGATTTACTAGTTTTATGTCATCTCGTATAGTTTCTTATTTGTCTCTTCAACTTTGCTTCTCTTTGTAGTTATTCATTTTCATATCTTTGGTTATTTATGTAGTTGTGTTGTCCAAACAATTCCTTGTGCCTAGAACTATGTGTATTTTTTCCCTCCCTTTCTCTTTTTAATGTGTCTTGGTTTGCAACTATTTACTCTTCTCCTTTAGCTCTATTATCCTAATGATGAATCATGAAGTGTGATCCAAAATTTTGATGAAAAATAATGCTAACATGATCTAATCCAAATACAACAACAATCAACCCATTTTGTCTATCTTCTTCTATATATGTAATAAGATTTTTCAAGTTCATGGAATAAATCTCTTATAACTATTATTTTCTAAAGTCCTGTGTGCTAATTTTTTTTCTCTATTCTTAATTTGCATCCATTAGGATAGCTTTAATTCATGTGTCTAAAGTTTAAATGGTATTTTGTAATACATAATTGTATGAGATTTAATTTTAAATGAATGAAATGGCCATTATTCTTTCTATCCCTTCATATTTTAATTTACAAATATAATTTGTTTATATTACTATAGTTACACTTAATTATAGTTCTATTGGCTATTGGATATTGTGCTAACAATCCTTGTAAAAATGAAGTCTTTATTATATTAATTCACCTTTTAGTTTATTTTATATTTGTATTCTCTTCTCTTTTATCCTATCACAATTAGATTAGTTTTAAAATAGGCAAGGAACCACTTTTCAATCCCATATGTTGTTCTACACTTCGAATCTGAAATTCTCATTCTTCTAGGCTTACTATCATTGATTCTCTTTTAATGGTACTAATATTACAAATGTGTCCTTGCAATATATAAGTATGAATATGTACAAATGAGGATACTAATGAGGATGAGGAATATGAAGTTGTAGAGGACTAGGATGTAGGTTACATTGGTGTCATTAATAAGTGGCAATAGTGGTAAAATATTAAGCAGCCTATACCAAATTACTAATAGTAGGTGGAGAGGTAAGAGATCAGGTAGATGAAGATATGTTAAATGAGGGAGGAGAGGTGGGTGGGGAGGATGAAGAGGGGCCTCTAGTCATAGAGAGAATCTATGTGATGGTCGATGTCAATTTGGGGTTAGGAGACATGGGAAAAGGGACGAGAGTCTTATCAACACGTCACCTAGGTATAAAACATAGAAAACTAGAAATTTGTGTGCCTAAAATTGAATAGCCTAGTATATCATGTACAATGATGACTCAAATCCAAAACAAGCCTATGAGGCATGATAAAAATGAATACATGGTTTCTAACACATCTCTAAGGTAAAACCAACTCGTTAACCCTTTAGAACCCTTTAGTCACTTATTATGTTTGTCCCTTGTCTTTGTTATACCAATTCAATTAGTACGATAAGAAAATAGATGAAATCATATATAAACCACCAATATAAATGAGAAATATTTATGTGAGAAATCCTTATGGAAAACCCCACCAACAAAATGAGTATAAAAATTGCATTAATAGGAAATTATATCCAATATAATAAGTCTCTCTTTTAGAGTATCTCAATCTACAAACTAATTCATACAAATTCTAATCAAGTTTACCATACCTTCAACATGAATGCACCAATGAGCTTCCAACCAAACCTCATTTCATTCATACAAATTTTAGGACAGGTAACATTATTATTGCTCTCCTAAGTTGATTTATGTGTCTTCGCGTTCTTTGGAAATTTTTCTAGAGGACAAGAGGGGAAAAATATTTATTATTTATTTTCCTTTGACAAATTATAATTGCATTCAAAGAGGTGGACCCACTATGGTGACTGTTACAGAGCATATGAGGATCATATTCCTTTTTGGCATCCAAATTTTAGGTGGGGACCACTTTGTAATGCATTTCCTTGCATTTTATTTTCATATTTTGTATGGTGGGGCACCCAAGTTTGTATATTGGTGCATGTTCTTGCATGAAGCCATCGAGGTCATTGGAGAGTTATGGAGCACTCAGTATTGACCAATTTTGATCAAGGCTATGGATTAGGCACCCATGTGATCATTTAATATTTGTCACCATGCTTGTGAGTTGTCCACTAAGAGAGGTGATGCAGAGGAAGGATCTTTTACAACAAATCTTGACTCAATCCAAACATAGTTTCAATCTAGGGCCATGCCTAATTCTTCTTAGTGAACTTGCTCAATGAATTTGATGAGAATTTTCCAAAAACAAGCACGGGTTCTTGGAATATCTAAACCCCTTTTACAATTCATTTGATGATGTGCAAACAATCACCCATTCACGCATATTAATACAATGCATACTTTCTTAGAACCCTCACATAGCTAAGTGGAAAACTGCCCTCCCTAGTCCTATTAAGATAATTCTTGATTGAATTTGTTTAAATTAATACAAGGGAATGAATTTCAAGTGTTCTAAAACACCTTAGGAATCTATTAAAACAAATGTTTACTTGAATAAATCAAAACAAGGCATTTATTGATCAAACCCATAAACTACCTCACTGTGAAGTGAAAGGAATAGTCATCAATAATGTTCACAAATAAAATAACTAAACCAATAACTATAGTGATATTTAAGATAGCATTAATATAGAAATTTCCTCCAATTTTCATCAAGATCTAATGGTGGAAAATATGGTTATGACTTTTTTTCAAAAACTGGTAACCCTAGGCAAGGTTCCAGGCAGTTTTCACCAAAATGCTTGTAAATTTTGCAAAACTAAACCAATGATTTTGAAACCAATTGGGATTGAAAGGTAAGAGAAAAAAATAAAACCTCCAATTGGTTTTAGTTAAAAATATTTTTTTACAAATCCATACCAAGTAGTAGAAGATGACTATTACCAAAAAAACATAAAAAAGAAATGCTTCAAAATGAATTGATTTCTCATTCCAATCTTCTCCAAACCTAGAATTTGAGTTTGAAGGCCACATATATACATTACCATCCATTCCAACTATTTCAACCGACCACCTAACCATATATTTAACAATTACATCAAATTTGACAACTTTAACAAAGTTGCTTGACAACTTTTGTGCAACTTTTACATTTTTTTAGCATCTTGGCATGAAACTTTCCAAAATGGATCCAAATGATCCCAAATGGTATTAAATGGTCTTAAATGACCTTATTTACATCAATCCTACCAAAACAAGACAAAAAAAAAAATTTAACCATATTTGTATGACGGTGCCCCTGCACCATACTCCCCAAAGAGAAAAATTTGATGCTCCCGCTCAAATGTTTCTTCCACTTTTTCCAATCATAAATCAAATTTGAAAAGGGATTACTTATGTGCCTTGTTCAGTTGCAAGATTCAAAAGATCTATTTTTTTCTCACCATGATTTTTTTGATTCTTTATAGTTTTCTACAAAATATCCTTGATTAGCTTCTTCTTTTGAATCTGTTTGTTTGCTTCTTGTTCAATCATTTGTATTTCTTTGGTCAACATATCATTTCGTTGATTTGTTACTTTAATCAATTAATTTGTTGCACCTGTAAAAAACTACTCACAAATATTTTTATAAATAACATGTTGAGTCTCAATGGACTCATTTTCTTCATCTTTTTCCTCTTCCTCGGGTGGCTTTGGCTCGTCCATCATCTTGATTATTTTTTTATCTTTCTTCTCAACTGCTGCCTCTTTTTCCTTTCCACAATTTCCTTTATCATCCACTTGATAATTTTATTAATGGTGATGTTCCAAATCTGCACACTTGTTACTATACTCCATATTCTTTCTTCAAATATTTACATTTGTTCCAAAGCTTGTCTTAGCCCTGTTATCTTTTGTTGAATATTTACTTGTTTTTCCTTCTCATATTTCTTCTTCATCTCACTTCTCTCCTCTCTCTTCTCATAACTTTTTTCTTATTTGGAAACTCTTTACTCTTCAAGTCTCCATGGACTATTATCCTCAACACTTTCATTCTTCTTTTTCAAGCAAGTCTCTTTCACCTCTCCTTCTCAATGCTTCTTCTCATCTTTATGATACCTCACCTAGGTATTCTTTCCTTTTCCTCACTACCTAGTATTTTGGCATCCAATTTCTTCATTTAAACCTATCAAAAATAATGCACAAAGTTCAAAAACTTCCTTTCCCATATCTTTTGGCTTTGATACCAATTTGATGTAGAGGAAGGATCTTTTACAATAAATCTTGACTCAATACAAACATAGTTTCAATCTAGGGTCATGCCTAGTTCTTAGTGAAATTTCTCAATGAATTTGATGAGAATTCACCAAACACAAGCATGGAATCTTGGACTATCCAAATCCCTTTTATAATTCATTTTATGATGTGCAAACAATCACCCATTCATTCATATCAATACAATGAATACTTTCTTAGAACCTCACACAACTAAGTGCAAACCTGCCCTCCCTAGTCTTGTTAAGAGAATTATTGATTGATTTTGTTTTAATTCATACAAGGGAAGGCATTAAAATTTTTCTAAAACACCTTAGGAATCTATTAAAAAAAATCTTTACTTGTACAAATCAAAACAAGGTGTTCATTGATCAAACCCACAAACCGCCTCACTGTGAAATGAAAGGAGTAGTCATCAATAACTTTCAAAAATCAAAGAACTAAACCAATCACTTAAATTATATTTAAGATAACACTGATATAGACATTTCCTCCATTTTTCATCAAGATCCAATGGTGGAAAATACGGTAATTAATTTTTTTAAAAATTGGTAACCTTGGTCAAGGTTCCAGGAAATTTTCACCAAAATGCTTGTAACTTTTGAAAAACTAAACCAATGAATGTGAAATAAATTGGGATTGAAAGGTAAGAGGCCACACTAAAACCTCAAAAAAAAATTAGTTCAAAATCAATTTTAAAAAATCCATACCAAGTAGTAGAAGATGACTGTTATAGGAAAAAAACACACAAAAAAGAAATGCTTCAAAATGAATTGATTTCTCATTCCAATCTTCTCCAACCCTAGAATTTGATTTTGGAGGCCACATATATACATTACCATCCATTCAAAACTTTTAAATTGAACACATAACCATATATTTAACAATTACATCAAATTTGACAACTTTTGTGCAACTTTTACATTTTTTAACATCTTGGCATGAAACTTTCCAAAATAGATGCAAATGATCCCAAGTGGTCTTAAATGGCCTTATTTACATAAATCCTACCAAAACAAGAAAAAAACCCAAATTTGACCACATTTTCATGAGGGTTCCCCTACACCAAGAGGCATGGGTTTTTCCAGGTGACTTTTGCTTGTTGTTTTGGGATACCATTTGTGGTATTCTCTCCCATAAACTTCTATATATTGGAGAATTGAGATGGTGGTTTTGAAGATTTTTTTTGTAGGTTTTTAGATTAAAAAACTGATCTCATAATTTAGAGAGGGTGTAATATTGGTGTATCTCATTTGAAGATTAATACAAACATTGGATCTCTTTAGGTGTGGAGTTTTTTCCCGCAAGGGTTTCTCCACGTATATATTGAGTCACTTGTTATTCTCTACTTGTGGTATTGTTTTTTTCTTTCATGTTTGGAATTGTTAATCATATTATCACTTTATGGTAATCTTGGATACATATTTTTAGATTTGCAAACATATTAAATTAAGTTCTATTGGTGCAAGTTTCGCCTTGAATTTTCAACAAGCAAGAAGATATAGCTATCTAGATTTTTACATGGAAGTTCAACCATATAACTATCTAACTACCAAGGGATAGTATTCAAGGGCTGGGATTGAATAGAAAATGATTTATGGTAAGGTGGAATTAAATAATAAGAAAATGGTAATGAAGGTTAATTAGCTTAAACAAATAAATTAAGTATTAATTTATTTATTTCATTAAAAAATTTGGGGGATAAGATTAGATTTGATTAAATAAATATAAATTTATATAATTAAAGGTGAGATAAGGATGAATTAAATAAATAAATATTATTTATTTGTTTAACAGATAGTATGGGATAAATTCAAGTATAGTCGAGTATGGACATATTTAGATGTCTATATTTTTTCCCACTTTGATACAACATCATGAATATAAGGTGTGGCATTGTATCAAAAGAGTAAAATATAGTGGATAGAAATGAACGAGGACTAGTGGCATGTGTAGATCAAATCTCGTACAGCTCAAGGCTATTTTCTTCCATTACAAATTCTTTCATCAAAATTTTTTTCCTTGTAATGTATTCATGCTTTTGGAATACTATGTGACCTTTCCTTTCAGTAATGGATTGCCTCTTAGTAGCCTGTGAACCTTAATATATTATTTGTATATTGTCTTGTTAGAATGTGCCACATGTTAGCATGGTACGGGTCCAAGCAAGACCGCAACCTCTTTCTCTTGCAAAGGTGCACAAAGGTGTCATGTGGTGGCCCTGTTGACAATTTATGCCACCCTTGGATGCCCATAATTTATATCTAATGTGAGATATCCTATGTATGCATCCTATTGAATTCCATTTTTATTTTATGAATTTGGATCTTTGAGGTTTTAAAGCTCCTCAATTGTATCTGATTTAGGGTTTCAAATTTGCAAGTTAAGGCTTCCAAAACCCTCATATGCTTAAACCCTAAACCCCCCGATTCTTGGTGGATACTTTTGTTATATTCCTCTATTGAATCTTTGTAGTCAGTTGCAAATCTATTAGTTACAACTTATTTCTATCAAAGTCATGTCTTGACCAGCACCTTTACCCTTGTCTTCCCGATAAAGGCCCCATTCAATTTTTTTATCAATGTTTTATATCCCTAGGTCGAAAATATTTGTTTTCCTTAGGTTTTAATTCACCTAGGCATGTCCCCTTAAGTTATGACTTGAAGAACGTGTTGTTAAATTACTGTTGATGCAGAATTTTTGCATGTAGTAGCAGTCTTATGAGAAAATTAGCTATTGGGGGACATAGTGCGCTAGCTAAGTGACCTTCGAGATTTTATTGAAGTTGGCTCTTCACTTAGTGGTTTGAGGAAAAAGATAAGGAGAATAACATGAATGTAAAGCTTACACTACAGATGATGCGCCAAAGTCTTAGACGAATTTTACCTGAGCGCAGTGCATAATGCAAAGGCCCGAACCATTAAATTGCTATTGATTAAGATAAAATTTCTCAAAAGAACTTGTCATTCAACACCATCCTTCTATATGCATAATGTAATCAAACATAACTTTGCTTTAACACAGAAGAGTCGAAGAAACATGATCTGCATTTATATTAGCTATGAAAGGTTACAAAAACTGAAGAACAGGCATTTATACAAAAATAAAGACAATAGCACAGGTCGGTAGTACCAGCGAACAATTGAAAAGAGAAAGGCCAAATCTATTTGGCACAGTCTGAAGTCTTTGAATTGAAAGTAACTATTACACAAGGCTTAATCCTCAGTACTTGAGAGATCTCTTAAACTTCATCAACAACCCCCAATAAAAGAAAAACTAGGCCCCATATATAGGCCATCCCACCGCCTAAAAAAATGCATCATGGAAGAGCAGACCACGCGTGGCGATCCTCGGCCTAGATGATCTGAGTCGCCATAGCAAACATCTATTGATCAGCAATACGCCAGCAAAGCCACGATCTGAAACGGAAAACCATGCAGCAACAGGAGAAGACACGCGGCAGCGGGAAGCACAAAAGATCCATTGGCATTTCCAAGGTAACCGACACAGGAAAAAGAAATGCCACGTGTCATCTAGACGAAGCTCAGCAGAAAGCAGCAAGAACGCCTAGCAAAAAGGTGCGAGAGGGAACCACATGGAGAGCTCTAAGCAAAAATGAAGAACGAGGCAGAAAGCAAAGGACGAGGTGGGTCCAGCTCAGAAGAGCAGCCAGCACGAGCCACGCGGCATGCAAAAGGAGACTGTCGAAAAGCGAAACGAAGCTAAAGCAAAAGGCTTCGTGAGGCAGCCACGTGGCGAGCTCCGAAGATAGTGAGCATACAAAAATAAGGTGTAGCCACAAAGGAAAAGAAAACGGCCAAGGCATGGGCAATTTTTTATTGAACAGTTTGGCGACTCAGAGGGGCTTTTCGCTTTGCGAAAAGGAGAACCCCGGAAACCTTTGGCTTAGCAACAAAATGCTCACAACTTTGAGAGGGCGGCCTGCAGATTGGTCCATATTTCATCTGATGGTGTAGAAAGAGTTTGCAGGTGCTCGTGAGCCATTCGGAGATCAATGATTGCTTTGAAGGGCAATCCACCTGATACTTTTGTTTCCAATTCCAATTGGAAGAAAAGTTGTGCGAGTTGATGTACAATCGCCTCGATCTCTTCAGCAGTTGGAGATTGATCAAAGGTTTGGAAGACAAAAAGGTCTTGCTTCTTCTCTTCAATCATTTCAATAATATGCTCCACTCCTGCTATTGCTTGGTCTATAATGAAAGGCGAGGGGAGGCCTTTTTGAGTCAAACGGGAAAATTTTGCCCACATGTCGCTTGTGACCTGGTTCAACTGAGCTCTACAATCTGCCACCTGTTGAATGGCCTCATGCATGGAAATGAGGCTACTTGTGCCCAAAGCTATCATCGTTCGATCATTGATGCCCACGCTATTCAATGCTTCATCTGAAGCGGTGTACAGCTTACCCAATAATATTCTAGCCTCAAGAACTTTGTCAAAAGTTAACTCCTGAACTTGTTGTATTGATTCGCTCACCTTTTCACAGAGGCTAGTCGCTTGCGCCATAAACTTTAAAGTGGGCTGCAAGGTAAGGCATAAAGCTTTTACCTTATCCTAGTATGATGCATGCAGCTCCTTGGCAATTTCCAAGAAACTCATCTGAGGTGTAATGGGTTGGATTCTTACGGTAGCCAACTCTGCTTCTTTGCTGCTTAAACCTGCCACTGCTTCCGCCAAGCTTTTATCCAATGCAAACATCTACTTTTTTAGGGCAAGAACTTCATTTTCCCTCTCTGCCAAGGCTGATTCGGCCTGCTTAGCCTTTTGAACCTCCAACTCCAGGTTGGAATTCACTTCAGTAATCTCGGTAGTTGTATTCTTCCAGAGCTCTTTCATGCCTTCATTTAGCAGGTCAGACTCAGCACGGAGCTCTTTCTCTTTTGCTTGAAGCAGTTCAACTTGCTTGTCAAGAGTCGGAACAACTTCTTTGCCCAACTTTTGTAACTCTTTGATTTTCTTTTCGAAGGTACCCCTCTCCTTCTCCAGCCGGCCTATTTCATTTTTTTGGGCCTTGAATTTGTTCACCCAGATGTCGACCTTCTAATTCAACTCTGCAATTTGATCTTTCTTCCTGTCTTGCCGGCTGAGCTTGAGGAAATCAGTAGTCACTATCTTTTGAGTCTCCTCCATGAGTTCAACTTTATCTTGCGGTCAGGCCTACTGCAAGTCTAACCCTACAACATTCATAGAATAGTCATTGGGCTGCATCTCGCTTACTACCCTAATCACATTAGGGGTGATCTTCGCGAACATCAAGGAGTTCTGGGCTTCATTGAAAACAGTTTGCAAATGGGGCTTCGCCTGCCTGGTCTCGTCCTTCACTCTTCGCTTGCTGATTCGGTTGGCGTGGGCACTTTTATTTGCATCGACCTGCGAGAAATATTCATGGGCTGGGATACTCAATCCACCGGCAAAAGGATACTCCTAAGGGACAACCAGCAGGAAAGATAGTATAGCTGATGCATCAGAGGTTTTGTTGGGTCGCATTATAATAGTAGGGGAGAATGGCAGGATGAACTGGCCACTCGGAGGGGATGAAAATGAAGTGAAAGAGTAGGGAAAAACTGGAGAAGCACCAACCGCAGGGCTGGGCCTTGGGGATAAAAATTGTTGACCCACGAGCCCGGTACTAACACCAAATTGTGTTCTGGGTAAAGCAGTAAAAGCGGAGGACACAAGAGGGAAAATAGGAGGAGCAAGATCGGAATGATCGGCAAATCCAGGGGCTAAGAAGACTGGCACAGATGAGACAGCAGAGGTAGACTGCAGTGGGACCAAAGACATAGAGGAGAGAGAAGAGGGAGGAAAGCTTACCTGATGTTCCGGTGGAGCCGCAGATGTCTCGAGCGCTTCCGTTGCTGGTTGCTCTTCCTCCACACCGGCCTTTTTGGTACGTTTTTGCTTCTCCCTCGGGACATCATCGAGGTCAAGGATGACCCGAATCGTACTACTGGTGGTCCTTTTCTGCTTTCATTTTGGCTTAGGAGAGGTGGTTGGCATGGATGTCAACGCGCACAGCTCCTCCTCCTGCACAAGCTGCTTACCAGTGTTTCTTTCAAGCACTGGATTCTTGGCGACGGCCGGGGGAATCTGGGTTATTTCCTCCTCAGATTTCGTAGTAGCCTCCTCTTTTCTATATTGTTGCATGGATGTTGAACGGTTCGGAGAATACTCAACATCCGGATGCTCAATCTCCCAAATGTCGTCAAACTTCTCATCGAGGGCGACTTCATTGTATAACTTGCCAGATGCTAGAATCTCCTGCCGGTATATCTAGAAAGCTTGCATCTTGTCGGGTTCCCAATTGAGCTTCTTCAATTGGGTGACCAAAGGGGGGCTAATCGGGAGCTTTGGGTTGACCCTCCCTATGATGTGACAAAAATTCAGTCAAGGTGGTCGACCATCCACTGTAGGCAAATATTCAAGGCCTACATATCTACTTAGGTTTCCTTCCTCGAGATCCCTCCAGAGGTCCCAGAATGGCCAGGGTGAGTGCGCGATCTTGATGCCAATGTCCAACAAATTATTGTCAGGGTTGTAATTCCAAGAATCATCTATCAGTACTAGCCCGAGATAAAACAATTTTGAAATTAGAGTCACCGAGGTATCAAGTTGCGGGGTCCTCTTCTTTTCCAGTGACATTGAACCAAACATGATTGGCAACAGTAAATAGGAGGTCTGGTGCTTTCCTCCCCAATAATCATCATCAAGGGTACATAGCTATCTCATTGCCTCCGAGGCCAGCACTCTGTCGAAGAGGAAATGGGGAAGTCGAAAAGGCTTCCAGACGAAACTCGGCAACCAGGGCATAGTGAAATCTGTGTCGAAGAACCAGTTACAGGGTGGTACTAACTTCGCAAGCCAAGATCTCTGGCGGGGTGAAATGCGTTCAGTCATATTTTTACTAGCTTTACCCAAAGCCCTTAGAGTCGGGGCTATGAGCGCATCTGAGAACACGTAATAATCAAAGGTTTTTGACATGATGGGAGTCCATGTCGAAATCGGCTTCCTCAAACCACTCTCATAAAAAATAGACAAGGGCAAAGATGTTGAAAAGTAATCTAGATTTTGGTACAAAATTAAATAGGCCAGGAAAGATGAATACCTAAACCTAGAATCGACCCCAAATTCCTTTAACTGTAGACAAATGCCATTGCTAATAATCTTTGCAAAATCAAAAAGCAGGCCCTTGCAATTTTTCCTTAACATAAAATAGAGGGACATTTGAAACTGATGGACCTCTTTGTCGGAGTCCAAACTGCAGACCATTGCCAGCATAGAAACGAAAAATTGTACCGCACCTTTCAGAGCTTTCAAACTGAAAGGGAATTTAGGCAGGGTTGAACTGCTCGAATGTTGAAGTTCGGAACAATAAAATTGTGGCCCCAATTGGAGCTCTCCCCACTTTTACTGCATTCTTTCCATGTCGAAATCTTCAACCTCCTTACCCAAAGGAAATGGGACACACAACATATCTTGAATAGCCATGGAGCTAATGACTACCTGAAAATCCTTGCCATTGATAACTCCAGTGCTTGGGTCGAACCGTGTCGCGCATGCTACTACAATCTATGGGCAAGGGTGCACTAAAGGGACCATGTACTATGCAAGCCCATAGTACCATAGCCATTTGGAAAATTGGTTTGTTGTATTCTTCATCCTTTCGCATGTAGCTTCCCGAAGGCTCTTATGATTGCTCGACATCTCGGGGTCAAAGACATTGTCCCAATCCTCCAAAACCACTGCCTGGTCCCTGTGAGGAACCATGCTCAACAACCTCTGGTTTACTGGGTGAGTGAAAGGCCAATTAGGCTTTGTAGGTATGCCTGGAGTGGCATAAGACTCTCCATCATAAAGCTGCACACAGAGCGCATTCTTCATCTGCTCGCTTAGAGCTACTTGAGCTAAAGTCTGTGCAGGGGTTTTTGCAATTTTGGCCATTTTTCTCTCCACAAGGGTCTTTGTGTTAACCTTTGGCAAATGACTTAGTTTTTCTAGAAACCTCTCTCTTCTTGCGAATGCCTTAATTGCTTAATTTTTGCCAATTTCTGTAATAAATATGTTTCCCTGCATGCCATAACTTGTCTTTTTAGCTTTCTTGGGAATGGCGGCCGAAAAAAGTACGTGCCAGTTGTTTACACCAAGTTGTTACTATGCATTATCAGCTTTACTCGTGCGAAAAGATCGCCAACCAGCCAAACTACCTAAAATTTAAAAGACAATCTTTCGCGTGTGATGGGAGCGGATCCTTGTCTTGGAAAACAAACCCAGGCAGACCTCATGAGCATTTCTCTACAGGCTATTTATATTGATTGACATTAATGCTCGTACAGGGCGCATTGCCCAACAGAGTCCTTCTCAATAACCTCATCCAATTCGGATGAGACGGCGACACTTTGTATTATTGACAGTTGGCCGATCTGTGAACGATCTGGCAGCCTGACGGAGCAAGTTGCAAGTTGATCCTGCACCTCTCTGTCACCTCGTACGCTGCGACACGAAAAACCAAGGTGAAGTGACCCACTCTGCGAAATTGTTAATCATGATTTCTTCAGCAAGCACAGCCTAACCAGCCTATAAATTAGCCCCTTGCACTATTGTGAATCAAACATCGACTGGCCTTTCAATTTATCAATCTCTTGCTGGATAGTATTTTTAATCTCTTAGCTTAGAAAATAGAAAACATGGAAACACCAGTGAGGCTCACTTGCAGAAAGACCCAAGCAACATTCCTTGGCAAGATTACTTGCAGACGCTTGAAGTGTATGACAGGTGCAAAAAACTTGTTAAACGTGAAAGCCATCAAATGGATCTTTGGGAAGGACTGTGTGCATTACGAAGAGCAATATCGGGTGAACACCAACGTATGCTCCCACTTTGTCGCCTCGCTGCTAGACATCCATGTCAGCAAATGTAAAATTATAAAACTGACAAAGCTGGTGTTTCCTGCATGCTACCTCAGAGGTTTGGAGCAGATTGTGAGTGCAACCCAATTGGGTCGAGGCATTCCTTCAGTCCGGAACATTCACCTACAGTAGTTGCATGGACACATCGTCCCAACTAAGCCCTTTCTGTTTGGCTTCGAGCTGGAAACCCATGAAGAGCACCACGCCAGGGTCCGCGAAGGTTGCCATTTTCTAATGTGCATTCATTATCTTGAGCCTTTCTCCAGTTTTCAATGGTACGAAAACTTTGAGAGAATGGTATTTCCAGAGCTCGAGTTGTCTGCTGCTATGATCGTTGGTCCTTCTCACTAGTGTTCTACAGACAAAAATGTTTTACCAATTTTGCTTCTTTTTGCTTACAAGTTCCGCGCCTTAGTGGGCATATGTAAATGTTAATCCAAGGCCTTCTGGCCCTACTATATTGTAAATTTTTGACCTTAATGAATATAATCCACTATGCTTTTCTTGTTAACACTTGGTTCATTTATAATTTTCTATCAATTGCTTACACCATTGTTGCATTATTTCAATCTGATGCTGAGAAGACCCAAAACTTAAAGCGACAAAGAGTAATTACATATATACAAATGTACAAAATTAACACATATACAGAATTAATAGAACCTTTTAAGATGTATTCCATTAATTGGAATGCTTAGAGCATTTCCTTCCATATCTTCTAACTCAAGAGAGTTAAACTGTTTGCACTGGTAGATCTTGAATGGTCCTTCCCAGAGGCTGTCGAATTTGCTATGCTATTCGGGTTTTGTTCCGCATTCATTGAATTTGAGAACCAAATCTTCGCGTTGCAGTCCCTAATCTGAAGCCCTTTTGTCGAACCATTTCTTCACTACCTGTTGGTGACTATTCATTGTTTCTAGGGTGTGTTCTCTTTTTTCTTGCACCTCAAGCAACTCAGAAAACCTTACTTCCATCGCTCCATTTTGTTCAACTTCTAGAGACTTGAGCAATTGTAGGGTGGGAATCTCTGTGGCAATAGGCAGCAATGCCTCCTTTTCGTATACCATCTCATAAGGAGATTTTTTCAGTACCTGTTTGGACGTAATTTGATCTGCCCAAAGTGTTGTCCAGAGGTTCCTATGCCATTCCTTTTGATGTTCCGAGCCTATCTGTTTGATCAACCGAATGAGGTTCTTACTAGTGGACTCCGCGAGACCATTTCCCTGGGGATAATACTTAGAGGAGGTCTTTAAGAACACCCCATATTTTAGAGCGAACTGACTCATTTTCGAGCTAAGAAAAGCTTTGGCATTGTCAGAGATGATTGTCTTAGGCAAACCGAATCTGGCTACCAGTTCTTCCAGAAAATTAACAATCTCTGATTCAGTTGCACTTTTCAACGACACTGCTTCTACCCACCTGGTAAAATAGTCGGTTGCTGTTAATATCCATTTATGTCCTACTGAGGAAAGAGGGTTGATCATCCTGATGAAGTCTAAACCCCATTGAGCAAAAGGTTCCTCTGTCACTATGGGTCTTAAAGGCATAGCAGCATTATGTCTCCTTCCAACATAGAACTGACATTCTTTGCAAGACCTAATTAAGGAAAATGCATCATTAAAAAGTGTTGGCCAATAATAACCAGCACATATGATTTTAATTGTCGTGGTTCTTGCGGAAAAATGTCCTCCGACAGGGCTGTTATGATATTGATCTAATATCCTCCGGGCCTGCTCCTCGTTGACACATCTCAGCAGGATGTCGTTGAAATTTCTTTTAAAAAGGACACCCTCCAAAAGGACAAAATTGCCATTCTGTAGGCGATAGAAACGTTTTTTAAAAGATGGGAGGTCCATCGAATACTTTCCTATCTACATAAAATTTATCCTGTCATCAAGCTAGTTGCTCTGGAAATTCTCTTTGTTAATTAACACAGGTTCCAGAGCTTCACACTCTGCCACTATTTCACTGCTTTTGGTGATATACTCGCACAGTCATTTCCCCTTGACGGTCTTGACAGGTCTGACCTCAATGTCGTATTCTAGGATCTTGGTGATCCAGTTGGCTCTCTTTTCCGTGATTTCCTCTTCCATGATATATTCTCGCATGCTTGGGTGTGGAACACATACAATCACCTTATTATATGATATCAAATGCCGAAACTTCTTAAGCCCTTTAACAATGGTGAAGGCTTTTTTCTCTACAAAGTTATACTTTACTTTGTATTCTTTTAAAGTTCATGAATAAAAAGCAACAAGGAACTCCTTTGCATCTTTATCATCCTTCTACATAAGCACTGTAGCGATACTATTATCACCCCCAAAAATATACATGATAAAATCTTTTGACAGGTCTGGATTAACCAGCACAGGAGCGGAAGAAATAGTTTCTTTTATAAGTTCAAAAGCTCTTCTAGCTTCTGTTGTCCATTTGAAAAATTGGTCCTTCTTAAGCATTAAAGTGATTGGACGAACAATGCCTACAAAGTCTACAATAAAACGGCTAATAAAATTAACCTTTCCCAAAAAAGACTACACACCTTTTTTGTTGACAAGCAATGGAAGCTCTCAGATTGCATCGACTCTCTCTGGATCAATAGCAATGCCCTCCTTAGAGATGACATATCCCAATAGTTTCCCTTGGGAAACTCTGAACACGCACTTCTTCAGATTCAGGGAGATTCTGAATTCCTGGCATTTCTGGAAAATGAGCTCCAGATGATCAAAATGATCATCAGTAGATTTTGAGAAAATTGTTAGGTCGTCTAGATAGATGAGTATAATCTTGTGGATCAAATCTTTAAAAGCAATGTCCATAGCTCGCTGAAATGTGGCTCCAACATTTGAGAGCCCAAAAGGAATTTTGGCATAAGCATACGTTCCCCACTTCGTGGTGAACGCCGTTTTGTATTGGTCTTCTTCCTTTACCCGTATCTGGTTATAGCCTGAAAAACCATCCAGCATTGAAAACATTTCGGAAGCTACAGTCTGAAGAATTACCTCCATTGAAGGTAGGGGGTAGTGATCCTTTAAGGACGCCCTATTTAGGTCGTGGAAGTCTACGCACAAGTGTATATCTCCATTTTTCTTTTGGACTGGCACCAGGTTAAACACCCAAGTGTTGTGTTTGATCGGAAACACTATCCGAGATGCGATCAATTTGTTCAGCTCCTGTGACTTTAGGGACTCTATTTTCGGGTTCACAAGCCTCTACTTTTGATGGACTGGCTTTGCCCCCTCTGTCAGCTCAATAGTATGCTCAATGATCCCAGGATCATATCCTTTTAAATCATCATATGACCAAGCAACTACACTTAGATATTCTTCACAGAAATGTCTTAGTCTATCTTTATTCTTTTCCGACACTTCCTTTCCAACTTTGAGCTTTCTATCTTCTCTGACATACAGATCAGTATAATCACCTTTGTCAGCCACAAGCTTCCTTTTATCTCTTGTTGCATCATCGAAATCAAAAAGACTTTCCAGAGTGACTAGACCCCTCGGAAGCTTGTTAGATTTCAGCTCAATAATTTGATCTCCGTAAGCCTCGGCGACCTTCGACTGTAGTTGATCGGCGAACTCTCCAGATGACTGAAGGAATAATGCAATATGAGCATCACTATCAAATACTTGTCAATCTTGATTGTTATCTGGGATAGTGGGTCTTATAATTACCTTCACAGCATGTTTATTTTTTAACAGGTTTGACGCTGGCTCGAATTGAGCTCCAATAGCGGCCATCCTATCAGCTTTGGTGTTTGTCTCTCTCGGAATTGCCTGAATGTTGAATGCCTCGAAATTGTCGATCAGATCCCAGACTCTATGCCAGTAAGATCGCATGTGGATATTCTTCGCAGCCGAAGTTCTGCAGACCTGATTAACTACCAGCTCAGAATCTCTGAAGACACTTATTTATTTTGCACCCATTTGCTCCGCAAGGCTTAAACCATGGACGAGCCCTTCATATTCAGCTTCATTGTTGGAACATGCAAACTGGAAGCGGTAAGACCTCAACGTCTTTTCATCAGTTGGGGATATCAAAAAAATTTCCACTCCGGCTCCTACTTTATATCGGGCTCCATCAAATTATAACGTCCATATTTTCGAAGACTCTTCACCCTCAGGTTCTTTAGTAAATTTGGGTATGATTTTCCCTTCTTCATGTATTACATAAGTTCTGAGGCCAGTTGCATGATATTTTCCAAAAGGATCTGTATCAATAAATTCTTCCAACATCTTCTCTTCGTCCTGTGTCCGAGAGCTAGTAGCCTCCTCGTCTTCAAGGAACTCTACATTGCGCCTCTCTTCCTGAGAAATAGAAGTGTGTGCTGCTTCAAAATTTAGCAGAGCTTCATCGGCAACATGTGCAGAATGCAGGTTTTTCGATAATAGCTTCATCTTAGCATCGTGCTTCGTCCTCAGAATCAAGTGGGACTAGTCTAAAGCCAGATATCCTTCTACGTTTGTAGTGAACTCTTGGGATAAGCAGATCTCGAACAAGGGAGGGATATCAATAAGTATAGTATCCTGATTTACAGTGATATTGGGGTAGGAAAACAAGGTCATAAGTAATCCCTTGATTATCCCAATAGTATCAACCTTGTTTCCAT